>JALMLS010000310.1:0-403022 GCA_038496445.1 Trichosphaerium sp. ATCC 40318
TGTGCCACACGCTGTCATGGTAGTTGATTGCCTTTCGCCATAAATCCTACTAAGGCCAAAATCGCATACTTTTACTTTGTAGTTCTCATCAACAAGTAGATTGTGTCTACGCAGATATTACGAAAAAACACACGCGGCTTACGTTTTAAGATCTCGGTGTATAATTACAGGGTTTGAATTGTGCAAGTAGGCCATGCCTTTAAATGTAAGTTGGATGGAGAAACCAAGTGGAATACCTCTAGCTGTGTCTATCATCATTCTCTTTTTAAATGCATTTCAAGAGAGAAAGTTTTATCGTGAATAATCCGATACAAACTACCCAAAGGCATAAACTCCATTACGATACCTATCAGACATAAACGAGGGAAAAATTAGCTGCACGTACAAATGTCGGGTGGATCTGTACAGGCGCCAAGAAATTGTAGTATATTAGGGTGACGAAGAGATCTAAGAAATATGGGTAAGAATACACACCGCAATAAAACGCACTTCATTATCATCGCTTCTCGAGAGAACTCACGAAAAAATTCTTCTGTCAATTTGTGCGCAGGTAACTTCTTTACAGCTACAATAGTTTTGCGCCATTCGCCTTTAAAAACTTCTCCAAAACTTCCTTTACCTATGATGAAATGTTACATTAATAAATCAATAAACTGGTGTGCCTATTTTATGCAATAGCTTTATCTCAGTGCTGTTTATCTGTTTTACAAAATTTGCGAACTCTGGGTATCGCGGATCGCTACTGGAGGAACCTACATAACAATTAACATTAACTAGTAAGAAAGCACCATTACCTGCTGGAATAAAACTCTCTTGCTCAGCGCTGCCTTGGAATTGGGCATTGCGCTCTAAGCGCAACCTACACGCTTGCCACAACACTATTACACTGACAAACAGTATTATAGACACTAGTGTGATAAGCACAAAACGACAAGATGATCTCTGTACCTGTGACAATAATCCACACATAAATAGTAATGCCGCCACGTTTGACTTGAAATTGTAGCGAATTCGAATACTGCTGGCCGTTGTTTGAAACATAAATCGGAATGCTTTTCTCTGTTATATTTAAGTTATCGCCCATAAAAATACAAATAATTCTCGTGCTATTCCTACATGTGTTGTGAGAGGAGAGATACAGAAAAAGCATGACGAAATTTTGGAAATGTACTAGTAAAAATCTGCGTACAATACTATTGTCTCTACTGAGTCACCATTTACGTAACAAACTGTCTCTAAAACGATGGTTTCGTTGTCTTGCGTAATATTACTTGAGAGAAAACCTGTTCCCCTAACTTTTTGTGAGCACCTAAATGCGGTCGAAAAATTAGCGATAGGTTTGCAACGTACGTAACAGTTATACGAAGTTCTTTGTTAGGATGCCCAGATGGAGGCGATAAAGATATAATTTGTGCTTCATCTACAAGATAAGAAGGTTAGTGATAACCTGAGCATCGATTTGTACCATAATACGCGAACTCAAAAGAGTAATTGTAGTCTGAAGCTTGAACCAAAAGTGGCACTATTGGTAGGTCTGCATCACCAATAGGGGCTTCGAACTTTGGAGTAACACAAGAAAATGTGTTCGCATTTACAAACGTTGCTATGCTTGGTTTGACTCCCGCAATGACACTAACTAAATGTAAGCACGTGCGTTTTAAGAATATATATACACCAATAGACGTAGTCTTCAACCCACTGCTTATCAAAGAACCTCCCATGTATGTACACTATAGTACCACCTTTTTTGGACCAGCGAGCGGCGTGGCACTTTCCAAGCAAGGCAAGGCTGTTTGAGAAAAAATTATTTTTTAAATTTCTTTGCTGACAATACGCACGTTGTAAATATGTCATATTCAACTGAACGCTCGAGATGCAGTAGTATGACAAGCATTCTTGTTGTGGGACATGAGATAGCGTCAACGTATTGTTTTCTCCCACTTTATAATCCAACCAGCCCTGTGGAGGCTGCTTGGTTGAAGAAATTACTGAAAAGGTGTTTGTGCAGCTCGCTAAGGATGTCAAAAATGTAATTAAAATATGGTACAAACAGTCATTAAATAGCGTCTGAGCGCAACAGCGCATGGTTTTAGAGTAAAATAATACAAAAAAAAAAACGTTAGAAATTTCGTACAGCAATTACAGCCATGTCTGTATGGTAGAGGTGGTACGCCATAGTATATAAGTCCACCGCCAAGAAGGAAAATAACAGAAGCTGGACAACGTTCTGAGCATGAAAGTGCGCCATGAACTGTCGCATTTACCTATTAAAGTAAATACAAGCTTTTCTTTGTGTCATACTTGAATTAATAGGTAACCCTGTTCCATTGGATCAATAAACGTTAATTGGCCGTCGAAATCGGGTATACACCCTGAATATGGCATCCACGTTTGATCAGACTGGCATTGGCCTCTACTACATTCTGCTTCTTTAAGAGCGACCGGAATTGTCACTTGTCTTGTCTCTGTCTTACGGGTATCAGCACCACGTATGTTGTTTTGGGTATTACATGAAGGTAAAGTCTGCTGCGTTGAAAGTACTACAATAAGCAATATCAATGCCGCTAGGCGCATAGAGAATGGCGTACTGCCGCTCTGTATTCAAAAGGCTTGTTACTTAAAGTAGACAGTTTATTTAAGCTGTCGCGAAATCTTGCGATATTTATTAGGTAGGTGTCTGTCATACTTACAAAACCGTAAGTGCCTTCAAAGGCTTACCAAGGAAACGGGTATTGCCCGTCCAATGCCTGTTTTAAATAGCCTGGCCAACGAATTTTGCCTTTGTCTTTATCACACAAATAGTTGAAGTACCGACCTTTTATCCGAAAGAAGAAGTGATGATTGTTTTCCTTTATGAATTGCATGTTGTTCAGAGGTATCTTTTCGCCCTTTGTCCCTAGATAGATACTGAGACACTGTTAGAAGGAGATTTATGCTGTGTACCCCACCACCTGTATGTTGACACTTCAATGTTCTTCTTGTTAACCAGCACAATTCTGGATACGAAGCGACACCCATAAACGTACCTACCTGTCAATAGAGTACCAGCGGCAAAGGCACAGCTACAAGTGTCAGTTGCACAATGTATAACAGGTTGCCTAGGGCGTACGCTAATGGAACTGTGACACGGTGGTAAGAGTTTCTATCAGTAAGCATCGCTCTGGCATACATATCCGCCGTGTTTGCTAGAAATAAAAGAGATAGACCTGCTCCGACCTGTCGCGGCGTCAAAACGATAAAATAACGCGTTTGCATACAGTGAGTGTATTAAAGAAGGCAGATTGGTCAGTTTGAAATAAAATGACGTCTTCGACCTTGTGTTGCGTTCTCTTTATTTTTTTGAGCGTCTACACAGGATTTAGACAATTTTGAGTGTAACTTTAGTTTACTTGTCTTGTTGAGTGGTAAAAACTACAATGCGTTAATATTCGAGTCAGTATAACTTCAAATACCTTCGTTGTAGCTTAATTCGTGATTGGCGTTGAATATTTGACACGCAGTGCGCGCTTACAAGGCCTATCATATTAGACAAGCATCGTGCGACTACTTCAGTTGTCAATCTACACTACAAAATACGAATACAGTCGTGCTGTGTCAAAATACTGTTTTACATTTTTATTGTTAATTACTGTACATTTTATAGGATCGCTTCTGTTGTAGTGCGAAATACGTCACTGGCCACACAGTATTGGTTTGAATTTGTGGAATCTTGTATCAATACAAAAGTTTGGCTGAATTGATGAACACCAGCGCCATACTCTACTACTCCACTAACGGCTACCATAACCTCGCCTAATGCCAAGTAAGCATTAATTTAAAAACCAACAGCGAGCTAGCAACCTGCTCTTATGGGTTGTGCGTCTATGGACTGGACTCTATGCTTAGAAGCTGGTAATTCTTTCCACCAATTGCTAATTTCGTTTAACCCGTGTAAACTCCTTCCATTCCAAACCACTACGCGACATTAGCGTAATCTACTCTTTAGACGCACCTGAAGTAGCTTCCTTGTAGATATTTATTAATTGCTACACCAGAATTAGTCTTGTAGTCTCCTTTGTTGTTGTACCGCTCTTTTGGCTGAATCAAAGTACTTGTAAAAGTAATCCAGGACGAAAGTCTCACCACGCCTTGCGTAGCTCGCTATATCTTCTGGTGACAGCACTCTCCTCATTCCAAGCCGTTGTAACAGATGTGCCTTATGATAGTTAAGCTACGAAGGTTTAAACCAAAGCTTTTGGTACAACGAACCACAATGAGCACAGTATCTCCTTACGACATAAAGTATCTACTAAAAGAGGTTTGTAGTTGCTTTTTTGTTCCTTGTGCTTAGTACGCGTTACTAGGCTAAGATTCTCGGTGAATCAACTGGCGTACACATATGCTTGTTCGTAACGAGGGAAGGAAGAGTACGTATATCATGGCGCAGTGTAATTGCATTGTAACGTTTATAAGTTGCACTCCTATGTCACAAGGAAGTTTTTACCGCTAGTACAAGATTATGCAAGTAAAGTTATGATTGCAAAACTATTAAAGTCTACCCTACGTGGCGGCTTGGTACAAGGTAGGTTTACTCGTATGCAGCATAATCCGACAGCGCTTAGATGCCACTGATCAACCAATACCGGAAGACGAAGAAGCAGTTGCAGAGTTTATCAAAGATAGAACAGCTAGGCTAGCGAAATTCCAAACTTCACTACAAGCAATTAAAACGCGAGTAAGTCATTTACTCGGCATCCGGTGGCATTTACTGTATCGTAGTTAACGCCAAGAATTAAACCAAGTCACCCAAATGGAGAAGAAGCATTATTGATTGTGGCTGCTCCAGGTGGTCAGATATTCAGGTAAGACAAATAAAGTATTTCGACGCCTTATAGTATTCCAGAGTGAGTTCTCCTGCTTTTGAACCTATGGTTGGCACACAGGAAGGTCAAAAGATGTTCCAAGCACTCCTATCAGCTCCCGATGATCACGAATACAAGCCTGCAATAACACCTAATCCAATTGAACATCTACACAAGAACTTTGATAAGCCAATTTAAATGGTACCTTGTACAATAAACCCAAATATTTTGTGTTATAAAATGGAGCCACAGTTTACAGAAGCTGTCGTTCAGAGTGAGAATGTAAACATACTTATTGAAACCTCACATTTATTGAGATGGGATTGCACAAACATTTTCAACTTTCTCGATAAACTTGATGTTCATAGTTTCGAGTTCATCCAAAATTGGATTGTACAATTCAGGAATTGTTGGGATTTGTAACCCAGTGAGCTTGATTTTACCTTCCAAAACAAGACGGACAGTAATAGCAACAGGCAAGGAAACCTAAAAAGGCAAAACGAATAAATATTTGGAAACAACGAAAAATCTAAGACATACAGTTCTGCTCATTGATGAGTCACCGTTCTTGATACCAAAGTCAATCAATTTGGAAGTAATGGTCTAAATTACAATTAACACTTGTGACAGCTGGTTCAAAACGTACATGGCGCTCGTTCTTTTCTGGATAATCAGCAGTGAAGGTATGCTTCATCAACAACATGTCACGTTCACCTTTGACAAATGTTAACAAATCACTGCTATTGGAATGACTGTACCTTCAGCATATCTCATTTTATCAATCATAATGTGACACAAAGCGTCCAAAATGGTGTCAATACCAGCAGGTATCTAAGAAAAAGTAAGATCTTTGAAAAATCGAAGGTTCAGCAATCAAAGCTCCTCACTTTTTCGTCTTCGTACAAACCCAACCATGTCATGGCATCCTTGATGCTCTTTTCAGTTTCCTATAAATCACTAAATACAACATTCTACTAATAATAAAAATAATGATACGTACAGCATCCTTTGGTTTTACGGTACTACCAGATACAAGTTTTGTAGTAAGTTTATTGTATGTGGTACCAGACAAATCAGTCTTATCCAAAGAGAGGTACCCTTTTACGGTTTGTTAGTTAACAAATCAACAGTATGGAATGGTCTACTCTATCTTCGAGTTTCGAATTTACCTCCAACTACTATCTCGTGGCAAGTCAAAGGTGTTACTTGAAGAGAAAACCTCAACAATACAACACACAGGCCAGAGAACTCTCGCGGAGGATACAAACAAAGATTTTCGATTACAAAAGTAAAACGTCGAAAATCACGTGACAAAACTGTAAAACTTACCGATATCAGCGAACCTCTTCACAACAGCGCACCACCCTATTGAATAAATCAATGGAGGAAGTATAAGAAGAACAGTACCTTTGTTACGGTATGTACCACGAATCATGGTCTTGCAGTCTTTAAGGCCGTAGATGTCTATGTATTTAGTGCTGTCGCGGTTAGGGTATACCTCGTATTCGCCCATATCACCGACGGATTCAACAGAGTAGCTATCAAACAAGTCTCCACCTCCAATAGTACATTTCTTACCATCTCTATTTCAGAATTAACATAGATTGATTGGTGTCGTTCGTACTTGAGGAAAGTAGCAGAGTTTCGGCTCGCCAAAAGTACACCGCGAGGTGCCCAAGAAAATTTGTATCCGAAAGGGTTGTTGTTGTCTTCTGGAGCTGGGAGACCGCCGCAGTAGCTGGTAAAGCCAGTAATCTGCCCTCCTTTGTCACAGAGTTGATGACGCGCATGGCACTAGAAGAGTGAGACGCGAAATAGGCGCATAAATTATAAAACGCAAAAAGATGTCAAAAACTCAGTGGGATTTTATAATCATAAGTCATTGGAAACCTGTGTTATTCTATCATCGCATTTTAGGGAAATTTGTGGAAAATACAGTTATAGTGCGAATTTTCAAGCGAATATAACGTTATACTATAGTGCGGCTATGACGAACCTCATGTGATCGGTACCAGGGTCTACACCACATTCATTAAGGAGAATAATGCCAGCATCTTTAGCTTGTTGCTCGAGCTCTTTCATAGCATCTGACACGTATGAAGTGGTGAAAAAATTGATTCTAAAAGAAGTTAGTACATATTAAAGTAGGAAAAAAGTTGTGACACGCGTCTAGCAGTTTTGTAGTTTGCGAACGCCAATAACGTAGAAACGTACTTGAATTCAATGGCGACTTTAGCGACAGCGACATGGTGGATGTATGGCAATAAGGAGACAATAGCAGAAAATTTTGTCTAGGCAGTGTTAAACGTGATAACATTGCGCAGAAAGGTACCTCAGCTAGCAATTTAGCGAGTTTTTCCAAACCGTCTTTCTCTACGTCGATTTGTACTGCTTTAGTGTTCTTAATGCCTGCGATTAGTTTTTGAGCTTTTTCTAAGCCTCTAGAACCAACATAGACGCTATAGTCATTGTCGGACATATATTGTACGATTGGCTTTGTGACATAGCCAGCACCAAGAATGAGAACGTTTCCTTTGGACATCTTACTTCGTATTAAGAAAAAATGGTAACTGGAAGAGAAAGCGTTTGATTTATTTATTAATTTTATTTGGAACGTTTATGACAACACGCCACTCTACGAATAGTATGTGCACTACGCTATTCTGTTAAATATCTCAGTAGTGCAGGGTGTTTTTATTGTTTTTTCGCATGACAACTATACAACTCAAAAGCGGTTGCGTTATTACAAGTTACGAGCAGTTCTTAACACAAAAAGAAGCCACGGAGCTGTTTAACGTGCTAGAAAAAAACCGAGTTGTACAATAGACTGGAGGCAAAAGAAGGTTCATGTTGGCGATCGAGAGGTGACTGAACCACGATTTACGGCTTTCTTGGGAGAACGAGATGGCTTAGACTACAAATACAGTGACACTGTAAATACATCGCAAAAGTGGCCTGCTGCGGTTGAAGAGGTGAAAGATAAGATAGAAAAGGTGACTGACCAATGTTTTAATGTGGTGTTGCTTAATTGGTACCAAAACGGGTCTCATCACGTTGGATGGCATGCTGACGCTGAAGAGGATCTTGTAGAAGGTGCTGTTATAGCTTCCCTCTCGTTAGGTGCAACGCGTACGTTTCAGCTGCGACACCTTGATGACAGCCAAAAGGGCGCGTTAAAAACTCAAGCGCATACTAAAAGAAGGAAAGGTATTGCCTTGACGCCGCAAGAGACCGAAGTGCTGGATTACGCTCCTGGTGAAGATCCTGAAATGAATCGATCAATGCTTGTTTGTCACGGAGATTTGTTGATTATGGGTAATACTTTGCAGCGTTACTGGAGGCACCGTGTTCCTCGTGAAAAAGGTGATGTTGGTCCACGCATTTGTATGACTTTTAGGCTTGTCAAACAATCAAGTATAGATAGTAAGTAGCGTAAATAAATTATTAAAGTGTGTAAAATCAGAATTTTCTTCCCGGCCGCGTTGTGGTTTACTGGTTTGAAGTACATGGGATTTAAATATATACATACCTTTTGGGGAGTTTTTTTTTTTTTTGTTGGTGTAAAGGTGGCAAGAGGGGTGTTGGTGTGTGCTTGTTGTGGTGGTGGTGGGGAGGGGTAAAACGATTAAAAAAAAAAAATGTGCCCGGAGAACATCCACGGTAAGGACATGCGATACCCCCGCTCGAAAAATCACAGAAATCACAGAAATTTGAGTTTTTTTGAAAAAATGTAAAAAATATGGGGAGTGCTTCACACAAGTGTCACGCCATTACAAAATCATGCAATGCCAAATTAAAGGTTTGTGCATGTAGGCTATGGTCATGGGCACACTGTAGAGGCAAAATAATATTTGTAGCATGTTGTGTGTGGCATGTGCAATTGCAAAAAGTTGAGTTGCACCGGCCGGGATTTGAACCCGGGTCACATCCATGGCAAGGACATATGATACCCCTACACCACCGGCGCTGTTATATATTTGTAAATATTTCACTTGTATCATCCTATAACGTCTGTATAGCGCAAATCAGCTTCTTTTTGGAACTTTTTTTCAGTTTTCGTCTCTTTTGAAATTTTTTCATTTTTTTATTTAGAAAAAGTATAAAATGTCCCAATTCTAGGTAAAATGTCCCCACTTTTCAATTTTAAAATGCCTCGCAGAAGTGCCGCAAAGGCTAAAAACATGGCAGAGGCCACAAAGGAAGTACTTCATAAACTAAAGAAGCGTAAACCTTCACAAACACTCTCAATTCGTCAAATTTGCATCACAGTGGCTAAAAAACACTGTGTTAAATCAGAATCACTACGAAAGCGTGTTCAGAGGGCATTTGCAAAGGAGAATTCGGAGAATTTCAAATCTCATGGCAACCAACTTTTTACGGATTTTGAAGAAGAAATGTTGGTTGGCTACTGTTTGAGTTTTAGCGGGCGTCATATGCCTCTATCACGTGCAGCCTTGATATCTATGGCACAAAGTCTGTACAAGAAGAAGAAGTCGACCAGTATGGAAGCTTGGTGTGATGGCTTCACTGAAAGACACAATATTGAACTCAAAGCCACTGTTTCGAAGACAATTCGCCGCTGCCGTGTATCTCCTGTCACTCTGCCACGTGTAGAAGCTTGGTGTGATGGTTTTGAGCGATTCTCAGAGATGTATTATATGAACCCAGATTTGATGTTCAATTGTGACGAAAAGTTGATAACAGCATCAAGTGACAAGTATCAACACATTACCTTTCAAGATAGAACGATGAAAATTGCTGGGCGGCTGAACAATAACACAAGCAGCCCTCTCACGTTGATTCCGTTTGTTTCAGCCTCTGGATGCGTACTGGTGTCAATTTATATAATGGCAGCAAAAAACAAAGGTGATGAACAAAAAGTGCATCAAATGACAGTACCCAGACCAACAAATACCCGCTCTTCATGGCCTAGATACTATATATTTCATGGTAAAGGGTATGTGACCAACGAAATTTGGCCAAAAATTCTTGATGTGTTCTTAAAGCACTTGAAAATTTTTCAAGGGGACAGGGTTGCATTTTTATTCCTTGATAGATTGGCCAGCCACATTAAAACAGAATCGTTACAAAAATGCCTTGAACAGCATGTACACACTATCACATGGGTGCCTCATACCTCACATTTCACGCAACCCTTAGATGACAAGCCATTTGCTACCCTAGCTCAGGCATATAAATTAAACAGGAAAATTACAATTGAAAGTGGCACAGAGATCAAACATAAAACACGACGTTATGACATAATGGCTGTTGCAGCTGCAGAGACCAAAGCACTGTCTCCCAAAATCTTAAAATCGGCATGGAAGTCCGTGGGTATTGTACCCTACAACAGAAAGTTGATCTTAAATCATGCTTCAAAAAATGTAGGGGTCCAACCTAAACAATCACCTTCCTTCATCACCGATACTTCTAAAAAAGCCAAAAACGCTATGGATGAGCTATACAGCCACAGCAATCAAGTAAATGCCCTAACAATCGGTCCAATGACAGTACCAAAAGGGGATGCTTATATTGCTACCCAAATGGTTGAATTAGCAAAAAAAAAAAAGATAGATAAAGAACAAGAAATTAAACACAAGGCAGAGCTAAGGCAACTCAAGAGAGATGCTAAACAAAAAAAAATTGAGGAGGAGAATGTTCATAGAGAGGAGACAAGACAGAAAAAAGAAAAAAAAAAACAGGAAAAAAAACTTGCTGCTGCTAAGAAGAAGTACAAAAATGAATGTGAGACCTGTCAGATATGTGGCGAGCGCTTATGGAGGGGAGGATCTACGTGGGTGTGGTGTGAAGTCTGTGATCAGTATGGGTCATGCCCATGCTGCTTAAAAGAATTTGATGGAAAAAAAATGGTTGAAATGCACGAAGAAGAATGTACAGGAGGGCGATCTTTTGGTAACTGGTACTCAACGCAAATGGACACATCATGTTAAAATCAGAATAAAAAAGTATTTTTTTTAAGAGCGTAGCATCAATTTTTTGTTCAAAAAAAGTGTTGAAAAGTGGGGACATTTTACCTGTGGTTGGGACATTTTATACTTTTCACTAATTTCTTTTTTTTCCATTTTTTGTACATCATTTGTGTAATAACCACCCCTTTGTCTTTTGTCATTATTCCACCCCCTTTTTTTTTTGAGACAAACACCTCAATGCAATGTTTTTAAAATACTTTTTTTTTTTTTTTCTTGTTTTTTTGTTTTTGAATTCTCAGACCCCCCCTCCCCCACACGCTCGCTCTACAACCAGTTTCAAAAAACAAATAAAAAAAAGCATGGTTGCCCACCACCTCTCTGACAACCAAGTGTGGTTTTTTTTTTTTTTGGAACACTTGATTGAACGAAACAAAAACAAAAACCAACCCCACCATCACCACCTCCTCCTCTGACACCACCACCACCACCAACGAGCTTGTTGTGCAAAACGATAAAAAACCACACCAGTGATAAAATTAGACATACATACCGCTTTTAGCACACAGTTTAGGTACAAATAAAAGGGTGTCCCAAACGGCACGTATTAACTGTCACCCTCAACACATTGCTTTACCGCACATGTACTTAGAAAAATATGTACTGCAGCTATCACTATGATTGTATGCCCTTGTCCCTTTGCGTTTTTGTGTGCAAACATGTACACCTTTGGTTAGTAAACAATAAGAAAACAAAGTCGTGATTGAGCAAAGGTAAATCGGTTTGTTTTACACATCTTCAAGCTCAACATCCTCTTCTACGACTTTAACACCTGTGGCTAATAGAAAGGACTTCTTTTTTCTAGAAATCAAACAACAATACCTTGCTGCAGTAGCTATACAAGCAGCCTAGATACAACAAAAGTCACTACCAAATTAATAAAATAAGTGTATGAGCGTACACAACAGAACACAACAAAGAATAACGATGCTATTGCCAATGTGCGAAAGAACTTTTTGTCTTGAATTGTCGTTAGTCAGGTAACACGTTTAGATATCGGAAAGAAAGGCGTACCGCGTTCACAGTATTGTTCGTTGTCACATTGGAATTCTGTAATACCAAGGACTCCGAGCAATGACTGTGCAAAGATACCAATGCCTCCAATACATAACACAACAATATACTACAACAAAATCGCGTTAGCGTTAGTGCTTTCAAAGAGCAGCAAAAGATCTTCTCTTTAGAACACAAAAACAACGTTAAACGTACTAAGACTGTAAGAGTCACCGATTCCCATCTTGTTGCGGCAATACCTAACCCAGCTGCGGAGAAGTAGAAGACACAAAGAACAAATAACCCTATATAAACTACAAGCATCTTTAATACGAGAAAGCTATGTATATCACGTGCCTTCTCCTTGACTTGCGATAAAAATACCAAAACCAAACTGCAGGCCAAGAATTGCCTATGAGCAGCATTAATCACGTGGTATATACGGATTTAGACGCCAACGCACCAAAAACGTAATAGCACTACCAACAACTGCCTTTCTCCAAGGAGATATACTACGGTTGATATCGTAATACATTAGAAAGAGATACTGACGCTGTATAACTTGAAAAGATTGCGATTAAGGCAATCCCGACTTGTACTTCTTTTGACAAAATCGCTGGCTGTAAAACTACAAAAACGAGATGATTCTACACTGAGTAGTAACTTGGAGATAAATAAGTACATTTAACGTTTTTCAATGTCAAATGTTCACGTGCTAGAACTGACATTTCGTACGTGTCAAAGGGTAAAACTACATTCTAACAGAAAAACAAGTTTCTTAGTTTATCTAGGTGAAACCGCTAAAACTGAAAAAATACGCAAAAGAAATTAGCGAAAACTCAATTCCGCTTTTTTTTTGATGTACGTTTAAAAAACAATCCAACCCGCTTTACTGTTTTGTGCAACTGCTTGTGCAACATTTTTTACTATTTACAAAAGGGGTATTTTTTTGTACTGTACCTGCACTAGTACGCCTGTCGATACGCAAAATGCTTACCGATACGCAAAAATTGTGACAGGTCCAGCAAACTTGTCTGGATCCATTCTTTCGTCTTCTCCGTCATGCTTTTTACGAAATATCTCGAATACAAGCATACCAGGCTCTTGTGTATGGTATTCAAAGTATATATTTTCTTCACCAGACCCTATGGTCATGTATTTGCGATCAGCGAATGAATGACGCCAGTAAACAACGTAGTGGTTTGAACTAAACGTTAGTTTCTCGTATGTCACTACATCTACACCATCAGACCCCAAAATCTTGATCACACGCCTTGGTTTACCACTGTTGCTTTCAGGACAACCCTATAACGTAATAAGATCGTGAACTAGAAAAGGAAATGAAAAACTGTGTTTTTCGCTGGTACAAATACGAATGTAAGTTTTAAAATGATCCTGTACGCGTGTATACCTGAGCGTCGTGTATAATAAACCTAACCCACTTTACTCTACAAGATACTTCTCTATATTGCTTTAGTTTAGCTTTCATATGGTCATTTTCTCGTTTGTATTTCCTTAATTCTGCTTCTAATCGATCCATACGGTCTACAACTCTCGAGAGTTTTTCATGATCCAAATGATAAGCATTATCGCTTTGTGATCGTGCAAGCTTCTTACTAAGCTTTGGAGTGAAGCTTCTACTGCTACCGTTGCTTTTACGATACGAGTGCTTTTTCTTTCTCTTTACTTGCAGCCCTTCACTACTTGCACTACTGCTAAGCATAGCGCACATACCCCCTTTGTTCTTTTTGTGTACACTACGCGTTAACTAAAAAAGGTCTCGGCGTAATTATGTTTTTGTGTTTTTTCACCTGAACTCTACAAAACGGTACATTCGCGTATTTTCAAAAGCAATCATGTACGATGAGAATAAAAGCGTTTTTTAAAAGAAAATGGGCTCACAAAACGAACAAGTTCGAGTTTTAAAAAAATGTTTTTGATTGTTTTTCTTACTATCCTACAAGTGTTTTTGTACGTCGTACAAGACTCCTAGCGTATAATCGTTAACCAAATTCGGTATTTTCAGAATGTTGTGTACTTTTGCGCCTTTTTTGAGCTTCTAAATTTATCTAATTCCCATTCTACGCCAGGATATCTCTTTTGAAGTACATGTGGTAGTATTGACATTATACTACCACCTCCAATATTAACAAGATGCTTAGAGGAAACAAAATGCCTGTAGGCAGTAATTACATCAAAAACCATTACATTCAAAGCTCGACTTTTGGAAAAAAAGAAAACATCCGAATGGAAACGGCATTGTGACACGGCCTGTGTGTAATAAAAATGAAATTTTCCTCCAGGTACGAAGCGTTGTACAGCGTCCAAACTGGCACTAGAAGAGCGCCAAAAATAAAATTTTCACTGTTTTATAAAAATAAAGTAAAACGAATACTAAAACATAGCAGTGCGACAAGACCTATGGCCATTAAGATGGCCAAAGAAAAAACAAAGAAAAACGTACCAATCATAAGGAGAGTCAATACCTAGTGCTACTTCTGCTTCATCAAGAAAACTAGTAATACTATCTTCTTCATGCCAGAATCTCTGTGGAGCGTTGCTAGGCATCAATTAGAAATAGTTAATGATTGTTTAAAGGTACATGAATCTTCTAGTGTCCCAATTGAACCGAGGATATATTGTTTGTAGAGTCTTGACTAGAGAACCATTACACCTTTTTTTGTAGTTTTTTCGTCAAAAAACCATTCACACATTTTAATTAATTACTACCATACCTATTTAGTATCCACCCGCCACCTATTTCACATATTTGTTGTGCAGTAACACCATAAAAATCGTCTAGTGACTTCAGCCCAAGTTTTTCGCTAAATCGAGATATGTTCGATTTAATTTGGTCTATGTATTCTATAGGTAATGCTAAGAAGCTTGCACCAACCACTGAGTTATTGGACTTCTTTGTGTTAGACCTACCAACGGTTTTAGTACTGTAAAAGGGTATCATATAGCGAAATAAAAAAGAATTTTGAAGTAAGAAAACCTGCTTGCGAACACGTACTGCAATGGTATCCAAGTCTTCTCGGGATACAATACACAAAGTGCTTTATATATGGATCCTTGATGCATGTCAAGGATGTCATGGAAAGGAATATTTTCAATTTGATGTAATGATATTCGAAACCAATCATCTGTACATTTTATGCTGTAACTTTCTGCTATGTCATCAAACGTTGACCTTTGACTAATCCAACTACGTCTCTTTTTAAGTTCATTGCTTCTACAGTAGACATCTATAAGTCATCACAAAAGAAGCAACGGGTTCTAACCTAAATTTCCACTCTTGCCAATTTTGCAATGGGTACAATGTCATTAGCATGTCATTGACATCTTTATATCTGTCTTAGTTTAGCTTAGAGTTGTGTATTAACACATGCTTACCTTTCTAATATATTACCTCCACCATGTATAATGATTTGTTCTGGTGATACATGGTACCATCCTTTCGGTTCAGAGATGCCGAGCTCTGATCCTATAGAATGGATTTTTTTCTTTTGATTATTTACATCATCGAAATACTTCTTGTTCTGTACCCTAAATACAGATTAATCCTTTCGATAATAACAACATTCATCGCACACTTCTATCTTCTTGGACCATGTGTACTCATTGTAGATTGTAGAGAACGCATGGAACGGAGAATCGTACCTTAAAAAATTAACACCAAGCTGACTGGAAATGTACAGCAAAAAAAGTAAACGCGCACAATGCCAACAGCCCTCCTCCACCTCGATCAATTATATCGTTCTTGGTGACACCATGCCACTCACCCGATGTACGTATAATAAAATCTTTTGCCATAACGTCAAAAAAGTTACGTTGTGCGATAAGGTTGTCCCAATAATTGTTTCCTCTATTTTACGAAGTTAAAAAGATTGGATTCTAATGTCATATTGTACTTGAACTGCCATTCAATCCAATCACAGTGTGGATACACAGACTTTAACAATTTTTGTACGCTTGCATTGGATCTAAGTACGTCAGAAAGGTAATAAAACAGAAGTTGCGTTAAATTGTTTTCTCACGTGCCAGGTCATTTCGTACCCTGTTACTAGGCCACCACATAGTGGTTTGAGCTGGTTGAGGGTACAGTTGTACCATTCGCCCATTTCTTTAACGTTTAACTGTGGAGCAACATATTTGTCCATAAAAATGCGTCTGTTAGCGTTGGAGAGCGAAAGAGGTGTTACTGGGAGTATTCTGTGCAAAATGAGTTAATTTGCTAAATAAGGGTTATAACTAACTCTTTGGTTTGTTGACGCAGCAACTGTGATATGAACGCCGTCTTGTGCGCTTTTCGCTCTGAAGTATTTTCTTTATTACTTTTAGCCCGCGCTCTAGGTGTGATACGCTATTACATTAATAAACTTGGAGAATTAAGGCGTTAGATCGTACAGCGCGCATGTTGTTAACAAATGCCGTTTTCGGTTTCCATTAGTGGTTGTAAATTACTCAATTAATTTGCTGAGCGACTTATGATTGCAATAAGTGATTGGCAGAGTAATTCAAGTTCTACAATATTTGACTTTTATTACAGAAAACACGGCTAAATTCACCAACGTAAAAACGCCGTAAAATGAATCTTATACGCAAGGGCTGGTTCTCAGAGGTAAACTCACAATGGCCTGGTATGTATTGATAAGTTTGGAATAAATCATCATTTAATCGCCTCTCTAGGCCAGGCTACATCCCTAGAAGTTGAAAAGGTTGTTTTTGAAGGAAAATCAAAACATCAAGATGTATTGCTTCTACAAACAAAGAAATACGGACGCGCTTTGATACTAGACGGCGTAATACAGATTACTGAAGGCGATCAATTTACCTATCAAGTATGCTTCTTTCGTTTTTCTTGAAACTGTCTTTTGAAGCATTATGAGTGTCTGTATATGCATTAAAGGTGTATCGCAGAGGTTGTGACCGCCATTTACGTTAATGTCTTTCACTAAGCTTGCTTTTAGGAGATGCTAGCCCACACTGCAATGTTCTCGCACAAAAACCCAAGGAAGGTAAAAAAAGAGAAAATCGCCATTATTTCATTTCTAAGTAAATTTAAAGCTTTGTATTATTGGTGGTGGTGATGGTGGTATATTGCGTGAGGTTCTTAAGCATAAGACAGTTGAAAAAGTAGTCTTGTGTGATATTGACGAGGTAATCTTTTTCAAATTTGTTTTGTATCAAAGGACATTTTATTTTTTGACACTTGACACTTTAACTTTTAGATGGTTACTTCTGTTTCTAAAGAGTACTTACGTACGCTATATCATTGTAGTATTGTCGTAGGTTAATTTGTTGTTCGCCTTGATTAGGTAGTATTTGTAAAAACTCTTTCGAAGACCCACGTGCAACAGTTGTACATCAAGATGGTCTTGATTTTATTGCACAACATAAAGATGAGTATGTAATTTATTGTCTTTATTTTTAAAGTACAACAGCTTACTCTCTACTAAAGATTTGATGTAATTATCACAGATTCATCCGATCCTGTTGGTACAAAAAAACAATTTCTGCAGAAAAGAATTATAATTTCTTTTCAAAAAAACAGCAACTCAATTCACTATATTTATTTTCTGTCGAGAAAGTGTACCACGGATATGGTGTATTTCGTCCACAGGTTTTTTTTTAAAATGCACGTGGTATCTTCTAAACTATTGTAACAGGACCAGCAGAAAGCTTATTTGGGGAACAATATTTTAAGAATAGCCATAAAGCATTAACATCAGAAGGTGTAATGTGTACACAAGGTGAAAGTATATGGCTTGATATGCCTCTTCTTAAACAAATGCATGGATTCTTAGAACGTGTATTTGAAATACATGAATACGGTCAAATGGCTGTACCAACATATCCTTGTGGTGCAATCGGTTTTTGGCTTTTATCAAAGCATGGAAGGTACGTACATCTTCTTTTTCGTTTAATCTGTTCTTGTTAAGAAGTACAGTATGTATAGTAACTCATATGTACTTTGTTGCTAAACACTATTTTGTAGGTCGTCACAAACACCAGTAAGAAATGAGACTCCTGAATTTTACAAAGATTTAAAGTACTACTCAACAAGTATGCACAAATCCAGTTTTGTACTCCCTGCTTTTGTGCACCAAGAACTTAAAGGATTAAATGGTGTAAAATAATGTATAAGATTCACAGTATAGAATAGTATATTTCTCAAACAAACAACGTTACCATGACAACAAAGCTACAGAATACTTTGGTTTTTATTGTGATACTTCTAAACAGGTTTGTTTCTATTTCGTCTCCTTTCACCTCTCTCCATTGGAGTATACCCACTCTTAATACTCGCCATGACTGTCTTATCACTACATTTTGTACAAATACGATACGTGAGCCTGTCTTCTTTCTCCAGTATTGTCTCGAAACTGTGACATTTGGAACAAACTACAAAAGTATTGATATACTTTTTGAGAACATTCATAAGTTTTTTCGGAACGATTCTCTTCTGTAAGATTAGCTGTCTTGAATCTTTCTTTACTGAAGCGGCGACTTGGATTTCGACGCTTATAAATAACGCCACATGCTCTGGATCACGTTTTATAAGGTTGCACGTGGGTACGAAATTATCCCATGAAACCCTTTTGGCTTCTCTGCTTACTTTTGGAGCAGGTAAGGATCTTTGAGCTTCTTTAACTTTCTCCTTGTAAATCATCGTAAAAGCACGTGACATTAAGTCTTCATATTGAGGATCAATATCATACTTTATTTCTATAAAATGATTAGCTTCATGAAGCTATACGTTGTTGTGAAGACGTACCTTGAGGTGTCGGCAAAATACTTGCATCTTCGAAGCTTTCATAATCTTCAAGTTTTATCTTCTTTCTAGCATGCGTAGCTCGCTTTTTCTTCTTTTTACCTTGGAAACTAGGTGTGGTCATTGTGTCGATGTTCATTTGAAAATGATGTGGAGCTGCACAGAACAGCAAAAACCCAGTTGTAAATATCTAGGAAAAACACAAGAAAACCAACACCAGCCTTTTGGTTTACCATAAACGATTTACTCTATAAAACTTGTTATTGTTGCAGTGTACCACGTGCATAGGCATAGTGTATGAAACCCAACAATACAAGTTGTTCTTCGTCTGTAGAGAGTGAATTACGGGATTTTAACGTCATTTGTGCCTAATAATAGTTGTTATTGAATGGCTATTGGATTAAATTGGTAGCCAATAGTAAACTTGACATCTTTTTAGAATCGGATATTGTAAACTCGTTATCGTAACAAAAAAAAATTACATGTAACATGTTTCAACAAAACTCACTATTGACCACTAAAATGACCTTAAACGATGTTAATTACCTATTACAACCATGTAAAAGTGCAAATAAGAGGAATAAACACCAATCTGATACACTGTTTAACAATAGCGCAAATACGCACAGCATATGATTTTTTAGCGCCTAATAAACGTTGAATACCGCTTACAGCAAGGTTTACAAGAAACCGTTACAATAAGCTAACACAAGCGTAAATTACGCTAAAAGTAATGTTGAACGAATTAAAGGTGCTGAGACGATAATAGTAAGCCTTGTCATGGTCATTGGCGTACTTTATCGCATAAATATTTGTTTAATTGTAACCCTTACCACTAATACCGAGGCCAGTACATCTTCGCACTACCTAGACACTTGTTCGAGTGTAGTATGTTGGATAGCTTTTGAGAAAGAACAATACAGTGTGGTCAATGCTCACAGTTGAAATTTTGAACACGTGTTGAATTGTAGCACAAAAACAGCTTTTTAAAAACATGCAAATATCACAAAATTCCATTTTCTGGACGTGCTGGTAGCTAATTCTTATTCAAAATTCAACTGTATAGCTTGCATATGAGCTATATATACCGACTAGAAATAGATTTAGTACAATTTAAATTCTCGAGTCAGCATACCATGCAACAAATTTGAAAAAAACAAGAAAAAAATTCTTTGTAATTTTTGCAATGTGACCCAACTCCATTACTATTATAAAACATTCCATTTATAGCTTTTATTATTGAACGTCATTCACTAAAACACTTATAAGCTTAACATAGTGGTGCTTGGTCAAAAGATGGAACATAAATGTAAAATTATAAACACTTAGCGAATAAAGTGGAAAAATTGGAATCAGTTAATTGATTCGACAGCTTTGTTGGCAAATGCTAAATTCATTGTGGTATGCGCTTCACACTTACAACCATGATTGAGATGGATAATGTTTATATCAGAGAAATTTGAAAAGAGGGCGCTGAGAAATATGCATGGGAAAATTTGTTACAGGTAACTTTTTTTGTTACAGGTAAAGAGGTAAATAGTAGAATCATTAATTTTATTGTTCTTGTACAGATGTAACAACAAATAGTATGACAAAACGAGTGCTGTCATTACTTATTGCACGCATGGATAAGGACACCACCTTGTAGTACTTGCATACTGACCTGTCTTTGGAACTGAGATCATTGAGAAGGTTGTCTGCAGATTCAATGTTGGCTTTTCCTCCAAAATCTAGTTACGCAAAAAAGGTAAGTTTAAATCTTAGAACATTTGTAAGGGGGTAGGGCTTACCTTCATCATTGACTTGGCATTGATGTTGTCTTGTCCTAATGCTTCCATATGGTAGTTACCAGGTACACGTCTATCATCCCACCAAGGAGCAGGGTTCCAATGATCGTAATTTGTTTGAAGCAAATACCATTTTCCTGGCTCATCTCCAAGTACCCATGGGTGATTTGATGTATCATTTCTATTTCTAGATAATACAGTACCTAAAAATTCGAGGGGTAAATTTAGGACGAAGTGGTAAGTTTTGTATGAAAAGCATCGAAATGTTTGTGCCGTTGGTTTTTTGTTCGTTTTTTTTACCTTGTCCTGGGCTCTTTCCTCCTATTGTGTAGTAAACATCAGCGATCAACATATCTTTACTCAATTGATCTACAGCAGCAGGGAAATCGTTTTCGTTTTGAAGAACATGACGTGTCAAAAAAGTGACAAGGCTTGCATTTTTTTCCTCAATGGCAGCTACTGCTTCATAAAATAGTTGCTTAATGCCTCCAGGATAGTTACGTGTATTAACTGACACAGAAAACTCTCCAGGCTTTTGTCCGCTCAAAACACCAACGTATCCTAAATTAAACAAAAACACGTGAGCGAGATCTATAAATAGCAAAATATCCGTACCAGCAAAAGTTGTTGTCTTGAATAGTGTTTTGTTGTTGCGTTGATAATGTGCCTCATAAGCAATGTCTTTTAGCGTATCAGTGAATCCCATACCAGCCCAGAAATCCATGTTACGTCCATGGTAGATTGTTCCATCTTTTCCTTGAGCAACAATCGATGTACACGCATCACTAGCAAAGACTAAGAAAATGGCTTGCAACTCCGGATTGCGTACGTTAATTCGTATCCTAAGTTGAAAAGTGACAACCAACCTGGAGAAACACCTACTTGTTTAGCACAACCACGTATTCTAAATGAAGCAGTCAGTACACATAATTTCCTGAGTTTTGCGTACTCTGCGGCTAGTTCTGTTGGAAAGTAAAAGTAATTTAAGGCATCACCCAAATCAGAAATAACTGGAGCTACATCACCCAACAGTTTTGTTACCTGAGAAAACATCTTAGTAAATATATTTTGTTGTTCTTGCTTGATACGCACTGTGTCCACGAGGAAATTTATGTTTGTCTTAAAGCTAGGAACAGAACATACTTCAGTATCTAGAGAAAAGGTTGGTAACAATAAAGATTTGTTTTGTGCACGTCACTCACATCTGTCTTCAGGAGCGAGATCCAAGTTAATAAAATGAATATTCACTGGTGAAGGATCCACGTGAGTCTTAAACGGAGCACATTGACCAATCTCATAGCAAATACGAGAAACGGTCCACTGCTGAGTGAGCATTTTAAACTACAGCAGAAGTGAGAAAAAAAAGGTCGTTGATATTTCGCCTTATTTTTCAAAATAGGCAATTTTTTTGTGACCTTGAAACGTCACCACAAGAAGCTTATAAAGGCTTGTAGCCCATTAAAAAGGATTTTGTTGTAACGTTGGGTGTGGTAACATGAAAAATACCATGGTGCGTACAATATCTGGGATTGTGTTGACAGTTGTCATACATATTGTTTTAAGCTCTCCAGAAAGAATATTACATAAATCTTGTGTTAACTTTTCTGTAACTTCAGTCTCAGTAACGTTCTCGAGTAATAATCCCTCAAGCTCATTTATAACAATGCCACATATGGCGCCTGGAAAAGAACATGAGTGCGAAATTTCAAAAGTGCAGTAAGCGGTGGAAGAAAAAACTAGGGTGAACCAACTTTAGGCCTACTTTTTGAAGGTGAGTGTGCCGGTATGTTTATGCCACGTGATTGAATCCAGGCAAAAATGAATTTTGATCGTAGTGCCGTAACTTTAGAACGTACAATCAAAGGTTAGATCATCCGGGTTTGCAGCTTTTATATCCGCAATCTCATTAAACGACTGCTTAGGTATTTTGTTCAATATCGCCTTCAAAGAAGGTTTTTGAACCGGGTATAATGCGGATATTGCACTACAGATACAAGCAAGAACAAAAATGAGCCGTAGGTCCATTGTGTTAGGCAGTCAGGTAAAAAAAGGAGCAAACTTAAGCGTACACATTAAGTCCGTCAATTAAGACTGTTGGCTTGCAACACGATACGCCTGTTAGCTACGTACATGAATGGAAACTCAAGGTACATCCGTAGACGCCAACCGAGAAACGTACGACACTTAAAACGACAACAGTTAATAAAAACGTTCAAAACGTTTTTTACGCTCGCTGATAACGTAAAACGGCGGTTAAACACTTCCTAAGATTTGAAGAAAAATGTGTTGTATAATTTATTTCTAAAATTGCTGTAGGTTGTTACTCCTGGACTTGCCTCTTGAGATACAATGTGCGATTCACGAGCTTGAGCCAGAAGTTTTTGAAAAATGGCCTCTTCTTAATTTTCACACTGCCACTTCATCCAGGTTTGATAATAACCTTTGTAAAAATCGCCTATGGAAAGCTTGGTGTAAGGGGACTCTTGTAAGAACACAACGATTTGATCATGGGGAGCAACATGGTAAAAGTTGTGTTTATTATAATAGTGGACAAATTGCATTTGAAACTCATTTTGTTCATGATGTACAACAAGGAAAGTATAAAGAATGGACTTTTGGTGGTAAACTTTATGAGAAGTGTTACTACAAAGAAAATTTAATAGAAGGCGTTTTACTACAATGGCATAAAAATGGAAAAGTCAAAAAAAGGTGCTATTATGTAAAAGGAAAGAGACATGGTGAACATACTTTTTGGTACCCTTCAGGATCACTTCGTGAGTTATGTTATTATAAAGACGGTATAGTAGAAGGTGAGTACAAAGAGTGGCATAAAACAGGAAAATTACACGTGCATACTTTCTATAAAAATGGTGAAAGACATGGAGAGTACAAACAGTGGTACAGTAATGAACAAATTTGGAGACACTTAAATTATGATAATGGTGAACTTAATGGAGAATGTAAAGAATGGTCTACAACAGGGGTAATGACAGCTTTTATATTGTATGATCATGGCGAACGAACTCAAGATCTCATGCAACAAACTTAACAACACTGTTTACAATCAATCAACTTGCGAACAGAGTACTAAGAGTGCTTGTTACCACTTTGCTGTTTGTTTATCGTACCTTATTGATTCTCATAATAAACGCAATGGATAACCTGTAGAGTGTTAGTGAGTAAGTACTAGCAAAATAAAGGGAGGATTCATCAATTGATTTATTGAGTAGTCGGTTTTGATGCTTTTTTACTCCGCTTAAACGCAAAGAGTTTAGTGCGTATAAAATCATTGTCCAAGCTACAATGGACATTCTCCTTTACATCAACAACGCCTACAGGTATATCTTTGCAATCGAATCCATGTTCAGTCCCAAGTTCTAGTAGCTTTTGTAACGTCGTTTCTGATCGTACTTGAAAGCATAGCAAGAAAACAGCTTGTGGGTTTGTTTTAGAGAGAAATTCATCAACGACTTTCCAGAGTGGAATGATACTGTGTTCCCAAACGCTAAGAAGGTACTTAGGCGATACACAAGCGTAAAATATAGTAGTTTGAGATTTACATACAGCGAGTAGATGATGTCAGCACCGAGGATTAAATCGAATTCTGTGTGGCCCATAGCACGCAGTTTATCATTGTCTGTACCCCATTCTAGTTTACAAGATGTATGTGTTTTACCTTCAATCGCATTTTCTTCTGTGTTTTTTTCTAAGAGTCTCATGACTACAATAAAAAGTCAACGAAACTTACACCTCGAACCTTTTGTACCGATGTCTGACCCATCTGTTACTACCACGTAATCACTGTATTGCATTAACAGTATTCCACAGAGTCCAGGGCCAGCTCCAAGCTCTAACACGCGTGTAGATGCCATATTTTGAAAATCAGGGCTGTTGGCTGTTATTTGTTGCGTCAAGTACTTGCAAAGCATGTCTGAGGAAGGCCACACTGTATTTGTTTAAAAAATATTAACAGGCGTTAAACACGCGCCTTCTTGCCCAGTTGTGCTCCAGTCAACTAAAAATTGGTTAGAAAACAAGCTTATAACTATTACAACCTCCTGAATCATTTTGGTTCAATACTACTTTTTTATCGCCGTATTTGAATACCTTTTGCTCGTATCTACTACATTAGAACATAAAAAAACGAGTTAGCACGTACTGTTCTACAACGAACATAGAATCCATAACAGCGGTGTAATCATCATCATCGCTTGCGTCTGACATTATTATGGGCGCGTTTGACACCTCTAGACCAAATTCTATCGAAAAATTCAAACAGCTTTTTTGACTCGAAACAATATCTGTTCTAAACATGTGTCGTCATCGCACTGGCTACTGCACTACTCTTTAAGCACGCAATGCTGCATAGAAATAAACAAAGGCAATAAGCACGGAATACCAGCAAATAAAACGATTTGTACACATTTAACCCGCCTGCCACATTGACAATTGTAGAGTCACAATACTACATGCCTTCCTTTTTTAATTTGTTATTCTCTGTAGTTATCGCCCATTTGGTAAACGTGACTCCTCGGCATCTCGGAGAATCGACAAAGTTTTGTTAAACTCTGGTATGGCGTACACAATTACAATCGTTGACACTTCAAATATAATGGCAATTAGGGGAGTGAAGCGTGATAAGTTTCTAAATTAGTCAAAAAACAGGCTAAACACCTTAAGCTCTCCAAGGTTGCAAGGTGTCTGGTAAAACACAAATGAGCAACAAAACTACCAATAAAAAGTGGGTTCTACCACAAATAGAACTCAACCTTGTTTTAAAGGCGCAAGTAGGCCCTATGGGTACAATAGCGCGGTAATAACCTACAAACTAATTGTTTTGTAGAATCATCAACATTGCAAAGAGCATTATCAGTAGATAACACACATGAAACAGGGTACGTTAAGCGAAGCGTAACACGTCGTCTTTATAAAAAATGAAATTGCAACTCAAATAAAACTCGAAAAAAGCTCATTTTGGCTTTAGAATACTTCATACGCCCAACGGACAACACTGGAGAGATTCTTTTGAGTATTTCGACAAAAACAGTGACGGTTTCGTTTGCACAGAAGATGTTAGGAAGACAATGAAGGATCTAGGTGATCCTATGACAGCTGCTGATATAAAAGAAATATTTGACGAAGCAGATAAAGATGGTGACGGCAAGGTGCGCTTTATTTTTTCTTCAATTCTGTTTTATGCTGTGATAGCTTATGATCGAGTAGCTTTGTTTTGATGAGTTCAAGAAATTTTGTCTTTCAACTGACCTGCTTTCGCCTCGAACACCCCGTGTTCCAACTGGAAAGTTGCGTTGATCAACACCAAAATTAGACATGTAGTGTCACTTCTATATGGCTCAATAAGAAAAGAAGATTGACATGATCATAAAAAAAAAACCAAAATTTTTCGAATGCTATCTCATAATTCGAGCTGTAAATTAAGCTGTAATAATAAACCTAACCTAATGGAATGTATACAATATAGTCGCACAATAATACAATATCAATGTGTAACAATACAAAGGAAGAAGAGCAGTATCCAGCGAAAAAAGTATCATTTATTTACAATTACACCTTATATTGTCAAGCTACTGGCATCACTTGGATTTCAAGGATTATCGTCATCTTCATAACATGCCAACATAACATAGCCAACCATAAACAAGTTAACTACTATCACAGCACCAACGGATGCTACAGCTGAGTTCCATTCCTTTTCAATACCAACGAATGTGTCTTTAGTTTGTCAAGGTTAAAACGTGTAACAATTAAAAATATAGGTTAAAAAGGATACAGTCTTGGTAAAATAGAAGCGCAAAGACAAGTAGAGGGATTATAAACATTGCCGTTGAAACAAGTACTAATTTCGAGACTACACGCTTGTTTTTCGCCGCTCTACAATATTATTACGCGTACTAGGTGGTTTTCGTACTGTTCGGGTGTAATTATTACTGCTGGCTTCTTGAGTTTATCGTACTTATCATCCTTCTCTTCCTTACCATCTTTTTTAGCTGGAGGCGGTATTTTATCCTTTGCGATATTTCGCTTCATTTTTTCACAATGTTTTTTTGGGGTTTGGTTTAAGAACTCACTTAGTCGAGTTAAGTCAGTAGTCACGTGCTACAAACCTTAGCATATTCTTTCTCGGGTAATAATTAATCACGTTAGCTGAGCATCGTCAGTCCCAAACGCGAGCAGACCGTGGATTGACTAAACAATACTATCTCAATTTTTTTTTTCTCTCAAAGTCGGTGATTTAGAAAAGAAGGTCGCAATACGCTTGGAAAATAATGTTTAATGCCGTTCGAGCTAGATACATCTTTGGGCGTAAAGTTGTTACCACAAACCGTGTCAAGACAAACCATACGCCTCCAATACCTTCGAAAATATCCTCACCCAAGCAACGAACTCACATAAGCTACAAACAATCTGTATGTCATTTCACCACTGCAAAACACGCCAACATTCGCATCAGAGCTTTATTATACCAACAAACTCTTCCCACAACGCATTTACAATTTATTTAGCCTTATACAATACAACCTCGCTTTTACTGTTCTACAAAAGCTACAAATGACGGTCACACGTTCAAAATCGGTGTTATTCCGTACACATATTCAGGAGAAATGAAGGACGGCAAAAAACACGGCGTGGGTAAAGCCACATGTCCAAAGGCTCCAACGTTTGAGGGAAGATGGGAAAACGACGCTTTCATACCAACTGATGGAGTTATGACGTTTCCAAATGGTGCTGAGTACATTGGAACACTTACTGATAAATACCAGTTTCTAAAGGGTATATGGAGTATTGGTCCATTAACGTGGGAAGGTGAATGGGATGGTAAAATGTTTAACGGAGTTGCAACGAATACTTTATCAAAAACAGAAAAAAAAGGTACCTTCGAGAACGGTAAACTTAAGTCAGGTCATTTGAAGGAGAAGGGTGTTTTATACAAAGGAGAGTTTGATAAAGAAGAAAAACTAGTATTAGGTACTGTTGATGATGGTAAGACTATTAAATCAGGTGACTGGGAGGAAGGAAAGTTAACAAATGGAAAAATTATATTCCAAAATGGTGAGATTTATGAAGGGAATTTAAAAGATGATATGTACCATGGAGAAGGTATATTAACTGATTCAACAAAAGATGTTGTATTTGATGGACATTGGGTAGAGGGTGTATTTACTGGAAAAGGTGAAAGAAGGCTTCAAAATGGTACTCTGTATAAAGGTACTTTTGAAGATGGAGACTTACATGGTTATGGAGTTATGGAAACTCCTGATGGTGTTAGTTATGACGGTGAGTGGGTTAATGGTTCTATGGAAGGTTATGGTGTAGGTAAGATGCCTAACGGTGTTGTGTATGATGGTATGTGGAAGGATTGCCAGTTTGTTAGAGGTAAGACAATAGATGAAAATGGAGTTGAACATTTCGCAGAAAATAAATAATAGTATCGCAAGTTAATAATCTGTCATATCAATATTACAAGTACTTCTCACTTTTTTTTGAAATCATGTGTTAACATCCAAAGCAAGGGTTATGCGGCAAATCAAAAGTAAAGCATTGCTGATGCCTTTTGTATGTTGTACAAAACCGATTTCTTCACAATGTGTCTTTTTATTAAGTACAGATAGAAATTTGTTTAAACCATTTTATCGCTTTGATGGAGGTATAAGTTTAAGTGGTAGAACTGTTGGTAATGGTTTGCCCTTTTTAGCTCTATAACATAAGAACAAAGCTAAAATAAATTCATCAAGATCTAATGAACCATCTAAAACAAAGTAAGAATTGCATTAAAAAAATATCTAAGAAAAAAACAGGAAAAACACAAAGTACTATCAGCTAAACGCTTACCTTTGTCGATATCTGATAACGTCCATATTTGTCTAAGGAGCTCCTTCTTTACTCCAGTTTCAAGTAGAGGTTTTCTAGCAAGAGAACCAAGAATCTAAGAGTTCTCAGTACACCAAAAAAACAAAAAAACCCAAACGCAAATGATGTAAAACTATACGTACCTTTCCGCCTTGTTCTAACTTTGAAAAGGCTTTAGTATATTTATTTCTCTGATCTATAGAGATTGACCATTCAGCTTGACCTTCGGCAAATGGGTTTGTTTCTTCATGAACTTGTTTAGAAACTGACTTTAGCAACATAGGAAGCTCTTGTCCTAAGGCTTTATCGATACCTATAAAACAAAAAAACCCGTTAGTATCATCACTAGATAGTGTAATTTGGATTTAAAAAGAGAAAGCAAAAAAGGCCAAAGCAGTCAAAGGAATAAATAAAAAATTTTGCGAGTTTGTGACATCAACATGTATAAAAAAAATACTTACCAGCAACTAGCTTAGCATCAAACAATTGAAATTTGTCAAATTTGTAGTCCACAAGCAATTTTTGAAACTTTTTTAAAGGTGGAAAATCGCCTGGAGGTAACTTATAAGCACGTGTAATATCCTAAAAGTAATCAATCGACAAATCTACAGAAAAAAAAACACAAAACAGCCCAAATTTTTTGTTAAAAACACGCACTCTGAACTGTTGTTCCATAGTTTGAATCAGTTTTTGTTGCTTCTTTTCCTTACCAAACATTGCTAGATATAAAACGTCATTATAACAAAAGAGATAACTTAGCTTCAAAAGACAATGGACGCACGCATTTGTTTTTTTAAGTGTCCAACAATTATTGAGTGTACTTTAACTTGTCGTGCACGTTTTACTATTTCATTCACTTTACGTGTAGCAGAATTAAAAGGTAGGTCTTTAAGATCTTTAATTAGATCCTACTATGTCTTTAGTTCTCAGATAAAAAAACAAACAAAAAAAAACAAAAAAAAAGACACACCGTTTGTTCTGCTTCAAATAGCTCACTAAAAGCCGCATTCTTGAATTCTTTTCTCCAAAAAGATCCAATATATACACGTAATACTTCTGGGTTGCTTACAACCTTACCAAGTGACCACATAAGAGCGCCATAACTAAAAAGAAAATTAGAGATTCCATAGCTCAAAAAAAAAACAAGTTTGACCTACACACGCATGAGTTGCTGAACGTTTACAGAATCAGCTTTGTTCAATACAACGCGTATCTTATCATCATGTCCTTACGATATAATAAGTAAAAATGGAAATAAAAAAAAGTGTCAAAATGTGACACATTGCAAAATTAATAATAACTCTTGTCCAATGCCTTGTTTACCTTTTAAGATATTTATTGTGCGCCTGAATTCATCTGAAATATCAAGTTTGTGCGCATCAAAGAGTAATAAAATAATATCCGCCTATGTAATTGTTAAAGGGTTGTTCTCAAACAACAGAGCTGACAAGAGATTTAATTTCTTGGGTTTTTTTTGAAAGAAAATTTGACACCATTTCAAACGTACTCTTCCAGCAAACCACTCAACAACCCCTTCAAAGTCATACTGGCGTCCTATTCTCTGTTTTGCACCAGATAACACACCAGGTGTATCGATAAATGTAACGTGCTCTAGAATAGGAGCTGTACACTCTGCAGCCTAATCAAAGCCGTTAACAGGACGCACAACGTTAACATCTCTTTAGTTTACCTCAAATCGGGAAAGAAAGTTACCACCAAAGCGATTTAATGCATGAAATGGTTTAGAATCGTCAACAGCGAGCGCATTACCAGGTATTACTCTAAAAACTCCGCATTGGTAATTGTGGCTCGTGTTTAAGCTTACCTGTCCTCATCACCCTTCATTACAGCGACAAATCTATCTGTTGTTGGTTCTGGTCCAATACGTTGTCCAGGGAACGATCTAAAGGCAATCAGACGTATATCTCGTTCTTTACGCACTTCCCGAGCAAATACTCAATAAACGACGTTTTACCAACTGAATATTGGCCTAATAACAACACCATGGGTTTTGCTTCAATGTCGCAGTGGCGCAACGCCTAATTTTAAAATGAATTGCACAATTCGTGATAACGTTCCGCAGTGTATCTTAAAACGCGTACCGGACTATGAAAGTCCTCATACTTGAACTTTTGTTCAACAGGTTTGATTCTCTTGTCATAAATACGTTTAATACCATCAATGACTTGTGCAAAGTTACTAGGAGCCGCCGCTACGTCTACATCAAACGGATCCATTACGCCAACAATAGATTCTGACGTTTTTGAATGTTGTCTGTTTGTATTTGACTGTAGTTTGACTATAATTCATTACTAGCGTTTCAAAGTTTCATATCAGTATGCAACATAGCAGTAGTTTGAAATGAGTGTTGTGGTAGACGTTTTAATTCAGCAGGTTCCGATTTGGTTATTTTGCAGATCCGCTACTCCTTTCCAAGGCTGCTAATATTTATGGTCAACGTATGGCGTATGTATCAATGCATTTTGCGTGTAACAAGAAGCGAATAAGTTCTTTCGAAGTTTACAACTTGCCCTAATTCGAAAGAAGTTAACCTCAGTAGTCAATACCACGATGATCTGCCTATTCTCAATTTTAGTAACTCGAGAATAAACCAAAGTCCTGATAAGGACGCCCAGAGATGATTTACAACGAAGGTAAGGTGGGTTTGCGTTTGTGGAAACAGTCTCAACATGTTTTTCCTTTCTTGATCGTAATAGGTGAATATCTAAGGTCGCTACACCAAAACTGAACCATCGTAACTATTTTGATCCACATCTAGAAGTGTTAAAGTTAGCAAGTCGTAGTTTTAGGTAAGTCAAACATGCCTGTTCTTCTAGACGTTGTAGAGGTATTACGACAGCATCAACAATGCCACAAATACAGCAAAACGCATACATCACTCCGTAGATATCACCACGTGTGGAATCACGTGGGTTTGTACTCTTTTTAGGTTGTTAAAATATTCCAAGCTGACAAATGAGTATTATCGCCATGAAAAACTAGGAAATACCTGGGCTGCACAGTATGTATTCGTTACGGATGATTGAGTGCTATCAACAGCGGTTGTCTCGAAACACAGAAATTATTAGCGTGTGAACTTGACGTATGCCCATATGGCTTTCAACAAGCTCAATGGAGCTAAGAGAGATCAGTCGTATTACTTTGAATCCCAATGGCTTTAACAACTAATGGAGAAGATCGTATAGTCGTACTGATTGATGCAGATAACGCACAATTAAGTAAATTAAAGTACATTCTTGAGGAACTTTCGAGATATGGTAATATCCTTGTTAAACGTGCTTATGGCGACTGGTCTCATACTAGCCTCAAGAATTGGCCGCAAGCTCTTAACGAACTAGTAATTCAACCAATGCAACAGTTTGCATACACTAAAAAGAAGAACGCTACGGACATTTCAATGATAATTGAAGCGATGGATTTTTTATACGAAAAAAAATTCGAACTGTTTGCTTTAGTTTCATCCGATAGTGACTTTACAGCTCTTGCTATACGTCTAACACGTGAAGAGATAAAGGTGTTTGGATTCGGAGAGAAGAAAACACCTGTATCTTTTTGTAACGCATGTGGGACATTCATCTACACGGAGAACTTGGGTCCTATAGGAGGAAAAGTAGCAAATGTTGAAAAAGTCGAAAACTTCATTCCTGTCCTTGAACGTGTTTGGGAAGATAAACAAGATCAGTTCGAATCAGGATGGGTTAATATTGCAGGTCTTGGTATTCTTATTTTAAGGTTAAAGCCTGATTATGTTCCGAGGAATTATGGATGTAAAAAGCTTCCTGAAATTTTATCAAAGTTATCCAATTACTTTATTTGTATAAAGTATAAGGGTAAAGGTACTGTTAAGATTATAGTGTATAAACTTCTTAGTCAATATGTAAAAGGAGAAGAGAGTTGCTTCGATATTGTTAAATGATAGATGAATAGAACTTTAATTTAGAGATTTTTTTTTTGTATTTTGTTATAAATTCCTCTCACGGTGTGTGTACAAGATTTATTTTAAAGATGTTCCCACCAACTCGTTTAACTATCTACAGTGACGATTTAATATTTTCCAGTTTAGATGCCGTAGACGTATTGGTAAAACTGATACGGTATAATCACGGCAAACTTGTTAACAAAGTACCGTTATGAGTATTTATTTTCCATATTAGGTATTAATTATTTTGACAATTGATTCAACTCTTCATTCGTAATACTATACTTTGGCGGAACTACAAAATTACAAAGGGCATAATAAAATAGTTTATTTTTATTTTACGTGTTTACAATCCAAGTGTGCTGACATACCATGGCAAGATTTCTCTTGCTTTGGCTTCCTCGACGCTGAGTGTGATAGCATTCTTTTTACAATAAGAAGGTACAGTGAATTTCTAAAAAAGCGATGAGAACAAGGAAGTTGTGGTTAAGGTTCTTGTGGTTAAGTTGTTCTTGGTTTTCAAGGCGAAAACTCTTACCTGATCAAGTTTATCAATGTTTTCTTTACCGACCTTCCAGAATGCATAGTGTATCTTAGATTTTGGTAATGGTAAATCAAGGTATACAGGACGACCTGAAGATACGGATTCATAGTAAACATGCTTTAATTTTTCCCATACTAGAAACAAAGTGAGCTTCATTTTTTTTTCATTTTTTTTAAACATACCGTTGCAGCAAACGTCATCTTGTATTCTTGTGCCAAGGTATTCAGCGCCACGGAGCCAAGTTGGAACTGGTGGTAGAAACCCAATAGGTATGACAGCACAATCTTGTTGATCAGCACGGAAGTAGTAGAGCTAAACGTATGTCAACGTTTAAAAAAATCTGCAAAAAAAAAGATCATACTATTTCTCCTATATGAAGAGTGGTTACAGCTTGTCCGAAAGAGTTATCATACATATCTCCTGGGAATACAGAGCTAGGACCAAGGTGGTCCATACGAAGGCCGTTAATATCAGCATGATTCCTAGAGAATAAAGAAATCAATATTCAAGCACGTCTTAAAGAAGATTGATCGTTATTTGCAAGCAAATTAGATGCGGTGTCTTTTACGCACCAGAATGATTGAGCACATTCCATCACCTCAGAGCTGTTTGTTGTCCATGTAAACGATCTAGCTGTGTAATAAACATTTGGAAATACAGGAGCTTCAGTTGGGACTGGGTCGGGTTTGGTACATTCATAAGTGGGTGTTGCAATTATAAACGAAATACACAAAACAAGAGCAGTAGCTAAAATGGCCTATTATATTTTAGTACTTATTAGTACGCGTATGGGTTACGGGTTAGCGTATAGATTAGGTATACGTACGTGTCGCAACATGGAGAATCTTTTTGGTAAATAAAACAGCTTGAAACGGAGAAATAGTTTAAGTTACAGAATAGGGCATTCTATTATGCGAAAACTGGTTAAAATTTCGGAATACAGTTCTGTTGGGGTTTAGAAATCCCTGGGATCTATTAGTTTACCGACTGAAGCGCATAAATGATGTATTGATTCACAATGCTTGTGATCGCTAACAACGAATTCTACACTTCACGGACTTTCTTTTAGCTTAAGCTTTACCATCGTTGTCTCCAGTGTAACTGGCATCATGTTCACAAGGAGCTACTGGCATTAGGATGTCAGTTTGGCCATCATCAGTGTAGCTTCTTTATTGTACCAGCATTGAAGAAAATTAGCAACAACTGCGGGTGTTGAAATAATAAAGTGCGGTTTTTTAAAACGTACCACAAGTCTTCACAAAAGAGATTGAGAAATATTCCGCTAGCATCCTTCTCTACGTTGTAACAGTAAAGGAACTAATTTGCCTACATTCACGTGATATGGTACTCCGTGTTGTACCTAAAGTTCTAAACCCACTTGGTTATACAAGCCGTATGGCATCAATGCCTCACATTTATCTACGCTATTTTATTTCATTTTATTTATTTTATCTTACAAGCACGTGATAAATGATCTTCTCCTATTATAACTTCAAAACAGTTAGTTGAGAAAATTCACGAGTATTGCCTAAAGGTATCAAAGTCCTAGGCTCAACAGCACAAATTTTAAGAGTAGACCCTGATTTAACATACTCGGTTATACTTCCATTTGCTGTTTGTCTGTTTTTGCCACTTCCATAAACACAATGTATGCGTCTACCGTTTATACAGAGTCCATAGGATACAGTATAATCATGTGGGTTAACAATATGACAGTGTATCAAGTAGAAACCCTCCTGAACAATATTGATTGTCGTTTTATCTTTTGAAAGGCAAAATTGATCAGGACGATAAAACATCCTTGAGGATGACCATGTCATAAATCCTTTTGGATTAAAACCTTCTCTCGTTACTAAAGATAATAGTGTTGGCCTAATCTTAGCTCGTAAACGATCAGTGGTTCGCTCTAAATTCATCAAAGCAGAATTTCTTTCCTTTCGTAATTTCGATATATAATTTTTCATTTCGTTTTGAAGAGCGCCATGTGCCTTGATGTTATCGGTTTTTGCTCGTTTGATGGCTTCAATAGACTCCAATCTAGCCATAATACCCTTGGATCGTACCATAGCTTTTAGACCAACGACTTCTCGTTCTAAAGCCGAAGACATTTTATCAACGTTTTCTTTGCAATACTTCTGAAGAGATTCGTTCATCTCTTCCCCATTTGCCTTTATTTCCTTGACCGTACGCGATGTAGACGCCTTAAAAGACGCATAATCTGTAATAAGGTCAGTTTCAAAGGTGCCTTGGGCCTTTAAAAGTTGATCTTTCAGTGCAACGTTCTCTGACTTTAACGCATCAAGCTGAGCCGATGTCTCTCTTCGTAGTTCATCAAATGAAGCTTCTAAGGCCTCTATACGTGAATTGGTACATCTCAATTCCTTCAATTTTACTTTCATGGCATCATTATCACGTTGCAAGTCTTCAACGACCATTTCGAGATGTGTCATTCTTGACACTTTGACAGCCGATAATGACAAAGAAAACGTTTTTTTAGAAATGACAGTGACTTGAAACACCAACGACATATCAGACGCCTAAAAAACTCAGTCAGTACAAAGAACATGTGAAGTAGTTTTTCGACTTAAAAAAACAAAGGACGAACCATGGGATCCTTAATGATAGCCATGTGTACACTATTATTTTTTTTATCCAAAGACGCTGCAAATAAATCTTTGAGTTCAGTAGCAGAGGACACCACATGAGCTGTAGCTTGTGCTAGAGCCTCATTATTATATGTATTCGTAAAGTGATTATGTGATCTAATAAAAATACATAAGAGAAGGAATGTTGAAGTAAAAGGAATGCTTACTTTGAAACCGTTAAAGTTACATATTTTTTTTCGTTTTGAATACGAATGCTATACTCTCCCTGAGAGAAGCTATGAGTCTCCTGGGTGATTAATTCGTCTTCTTCAGGGTATAGTGGGTGTTTTGAAGACTTTTGCGCATTGTCTGGAACGGCAGAAGGCGTAGAAACGGAGGAACATTTCAGAGAAAACAACTTTCGAAGAGCATCCTGATCCTGTGGCTGTAGAGCTGAAAATCCAATAAGATCTTCTTCCCTGGTCACTAATGAACCATATTTCTGCAACAACGAGGTTAAAACGGAACGCAAACTTACTAAACGCAATAAAACATACCTTTTGAAACTCCTCTGGTAGAAAGTACGCGTAGTATTCACCTCCAAACTTCTTGGACCAATGGCGTCGCCCAAGGCGTACTTCACCAAACTGTATTGTTTTATTGCTCCAGCGGCACTACCAAGGTTAGTAATGCGGTTTACGCCTTGACAAACTAATTACAATTACCTTTGAACGATTACTCCTGGCATACTCTACAACTAGTTTTGCCTTTTTTGTGGCCATTTGTTGCGGTTAACGAAAAAACCGGCAATTCTAGCATGGCTTAACTCCTTATATTTACAAGTTGCAAACAGCCAGCATTTTGAAAGGACATAAGGCATATCAGCAGCTTCAAGTGCTTTTTTATTTGAAAACGTATTTACAAAGTGTACAAAACTGTTTTTTTTGAAAAGAAGAACGAAAATCACGAAATGGTGATTCCAGGGCAAGATTCTGACTTCGCCAATAACACATGCTCTCCGCCCACTTTTTTAGGTACCAAATCAACATAAGGAACGCGGTTTATACCTTCTGAGTATGGTTTCCAATCCTAAACACTTTTAACAATGACACACGCATACGTTGGATAATTGCACGCGCAAGGTGTCAATTAAAGCGTGATAAATTCACGTGGGATGATTTAAAAATTAGTTTTGGAATTAGCTTGTAACGTACTTCAGGCGGTGATGGCGGTGGCGATAAGAGATAATTGGTCGCTTTTAGTGGCAAATTTAAATGGCGTGGGCTGTAAGTAGCTGGTCCTAGAAAAGTCGCCGTTTCCTTGATAACAAAGCGTTAGGAATACGAGTGTGGCTTTGATGTACGCACCACAACCAAAAATGCTTTAAAACCGCGAACATGTTGTTTAGCGCGTATTGCTTGTTGCCGCGTAGCGCACTCAACTACAGCCATGTCGAACGCATCAATAAAATCTATTTGTATAACTTGTACACCATTAATACCTGCCAATTGTCGTTTAAGGACGTCATAATTACGTTGTAAATTATGAACAACGAGTTGACGAGCTTGCGTAGCTGCCATAAAAGCAACAAAAATAGTAAAAGTGTTAAGTGACACGACTTGTGGAATTCATTGGTACCATCGAGCCATTAGGCTTATTTCATTGCGCTAGATACTATTAGATATCCTGATTCTCTTATGGCTCTGTTGTAGTCCATTTTTCGTTTGCAGAAACTGAACAGAATTGACCTCACAAATTTGATTTTTGTTTTGGTGAGTTTTAATGCTAAGTCGCCTCTCGTATAGGTCTACGTATGCCTTGCGCAGTCGAAGTTTGCGAAGGTACGATAAAATTTATGCTCTGACCGCGTAACACTACGACTATGCCACACAGAGTAACGCTGGGCCATATACAACTTATTTCGCGTAGATTATACCACTCAAACTACGAAGAGCGACCTAACCGCCCTACACGCATTCCTTTAAAAAGTAGGGCGGTTTGGAAGGCATTGAAGAATCCAGACGTTGAAAAATGGCGTAAAGTATATTTCGATAATAAAAACACACCTAAGTACCCTCCTATGTCTCATTGGACATTTTCAATGTCACGTATAAAGGATTATGACTTGGCTGTTTCTGAACTAGAAGAACTCAAGCAACGTCCAGATTTTGTGATGGATCGTAGGATATTAAACGTACTTATAAGGCTATCTCCAGATGTAAAAACAGGAATGGATTTTCTACATAAATACATCGATAGCGACGATCCTACAATTGCTCCAGACGTAGTATCAGTTACAAGTGCATTGGAAATATGTTGTAAATTTCGAGATCCTGAGTCCGCTTTGAAACTAAAAGCTCAAATGGAAGAGCGCGGTATTGAACCTGATTTTTTGACGTATGTTGCACTATTGAAGATGTGTTTGCAAGAGAATCTACCAACAGAGGGACTGGAGTTTGTAGCAGAGTTGAGACAGAAGGAAATACGGCCTAATACTTTTATATATAGCTCTGCTATTACTTTTGCATTTGCTCTAGAAAAGAATGAATTGGCTATGGCTTTTTTTGAAGAAACAAAGAGCTCTGTTGGTTGTAGTGTTGCTATCTATACAACTGTTTTAAAACATTCTCCTGATGCAATGTTTGCTTGTAGGATTATGTACATGGCTAAAGCGGTACGTGTTTGGTTTTTTTTTCTTTTTTTCACTTTTTTTCCTATTTTTTTCACTTTTTTTCTTCTTTACTGTCGTCTTCTGTGATCAACTTTTTTCAAATATCTTTGCAATACCGCGATTAATTATTTTTGTCTATCGCATAATTGTTGATTTTATTCGCAGGACTCCGCCAGACGTAAAATTTTTTTGAACATGAAATTTCTTCAACAATTTAAAGAAATTGTAATCAAGTTTGGACCTATCGACGACTCTTTATTGCCAAGAATTGTTGATGAAGATGTTGCACCAGATGGCACACCAGGGGAGCTATCAAGAGGCCAACAAGTAATGCTATGGGATGATTTTGATAAGTTCTTTTTGCATCTACGTGAATCAGGAAAGGTACCCAAAGAAAATTGGAACAAAAAACCTATGGAGAACGTAACAAGCAAATTTGACTTTTGAGAAATGAAAATCTTTGTAAATTAAGTAGCTAGGTTTAGACAACCTAAGTTGACACCAAAATAAATCTTTAAAATAGTCTCTGAGTATCAGGTGCAGCTGGAGTTATTCCAGTTTATCTGTTTTAGCAAGCTGTCAATAGTGAGCGTAGTTGCAGGTATTGTATGAGTTTGGCAAGCTTATTGAGTTGCACGCACTTGACAGGCAAAAACTTGAATACATTTTCTGGTCTTAACGAGCGTTAAAAATCTAACCAATAGCAAAATACGCGATACAAACCTTTAGTATGCTATTTAGACGTGGTTTGCAACAAAAGTCGTTGATAATTGCCCGAACGCCGAAACTCGCTCAAAACGTTCAAAGATATCAATGTACTAAACGTACGCGTGTAGTTATCTTCAAATGTAACTATTTGGTAGAGGAGCCTAAGAAGAAACCATCGTTGGTTGTGTTAGGCAGTGGGTACGCACCATTTATCTAAACTCAATGAGACTTATTTGTTTACACGTGCGTAGTTGGGCGGCTTACCGCTTAGTTAACGATATAGATAACAAAGCATACGATATAAAGGCTAGTCTACAAAACTAATTACCGTTAACCCATTTTCAGGTTGTTTCACCTCGAAACCATTTTTTATTCACTCCGTTACTCGCATCTACAACAGTGGGCACACTAGATTTTAGATCAATAATTGAGCCGATCCGCGTCAAAAAGGTTCGCTTCTATGCATAGCTTGGTTATTAATATAGTGTCAAAGAAACAATGGCGCTATTACCAAGGGTACCTGGATGGAATTGACAGAGAAAACAAGAGAATAATATGTAAAGGTATGAAGCCTCCTTGATTACTTCTCTTACAACTTGCGACAGGATTTTATGACAGCGCCCCTTTCTCAGTTAGTTATGATTACTGTGTTGTTGCTATTGGAGCTGCTAATAATACCTACAACATACCAGGCGTTAGGGAAAACACTTTCTTTTTGAAGGTACAAATTACTTTTTATAGTTCTTTTGTAAATGGGTTCCCTCTTATGTCAATCTCAGGAGCTAGATCATGCTAGAGCCATACGTCGCCATATAATAAAATGTTTTGAGCTCGCTTCTATACCGGGTAAACTTCCCTGCAATACAAAAAAGAAAGACTTTCTAATATGAGATTCAGGGCTTAGCGAAGAAAGAAGAAAATCTCTGCTACATTTTGTTGTAGTAGGTGGTGGACCGACAGGTGTAGAGGTACTTTAGATGGCGTTCAATGCTGCGTACTAAAAGCTTTGCGTGTAGTTTAGTGGAGAACTGTCAGACTTTCTTTCTGAAGATATTTTTTACTATTTCCCTGACGTAAAACGTGAAGAGGTAGCCGGAACAAACAATAAAAGTTCGACTTCATGATAATAATTTTAGGTCAAAATGACGCTTCTTGAAGGCAGTGAACGGATCTTATCACTTTTCACTTCGGAGTGCGTAATTTTCTTCGTGATAGTCAAGTAACTCACGTCTAGCCTCGTTAATCACGCAATGAAGAAACTCAGGAAAAATGGTGTCAATCTTATGCTCGAGACTTTTGTGACGAAAGTGGAGAAAAACAAAGTAAGTGTTCTTCATTTACGGTGCTGTAACATCATTGTATAGGTACATCTCGGGGATGGCACGGAAATAAACTGCGGTAAGTATGAATCTAAAAATAAAAATAAACTCGACTAACACGTGACCCACCCACAGGCACTATTATATGGAGGTACTACCGCTACAAAATGGGTGTCTTTTGCATAAATAATGCCTCAATACTGTTGATCTGACGTATTGTAGTACAGGTATTGGCGCTCATCCCGTGGTAAACACGCTCGGTTTTGAGCTTAATAATCACGGTCAAATCAGAACAGATGACCACCTTCGTGTTCTAGGGACAAAGGTACTATAAAGTTGTCAGAAAAATACTTAATTCAATACAGGATTTTTTCGCTCTTGGTGACTGTGCTGACATAGATGGTAATCCGTTACCATCAACAGCGCAAGTGGCAGAGCAACAAGGGAAGTACCTAGCCAACGAACTTACGAAAAAAGCAAGAGGAGAAGTAGTTGATGCTTTCAAGGTACGCTCGTGATTGTCGATGTACTTTGCTTTAGTTCACACAAGTATTGTAGTTTAACTTCTTGGGTATGATGGCATTCATCGGGCACTACGATGCTGTAGCAGACTTTAAAAAAGGACCTATACTAAGCGGGTTTGGTGCTTGGTTCTTGTGGCGTTCAGCGTATCTTACAAGACTTGGTAGTTTAAGAAATAAAATGCAAGTCCCAGTTAACTGGTTCAGGCACGTTAATGTCTCTAACCTCTCTATGACTAACTCCTGTAATCTCCAGAACTCTCCTTTGGGGCCGAGACGTGAACTACTTCTAAACTGCAAAGATACCGAGAAGCATCGTGACGTGGAACTCGATTTTTTTAATTCACTTTGGAGCACGGGAATCCACGATGGCTGAGATGACTGACAAAGATCCTAGAATTATTGTGCATTCACTCAAACGTATAATGAAGTTCATTTAAGCAAAATAGCTTTACCTTCCCCAAAATACAGGCTAATTTCCGCGTGTGCGGATGTGAAAATTTCTATTTTGGTATAGCACATGTAAAACTGAACCTATCGTTTCCTTATGGTGTATTGACGCGTTTGAGCGTTGCTTGTTAATATAGGCATTCTACCCGTTTACAAACCAGGTTCCCACTCTAGAAATAGTAAGTGTATAGCTATTAACGCAATGGTGATCGCTTGCAAGAACGTACTAGACCTTTTTGATTGGCAAATTACCATTTTTTTGTAAACTTGCATTTAATTGGCACATGTCGAAACGTACTACTTGTAAGTCGGTGTTATCTAATTGTACTCACTAGTAAACTTCTGTATTGTTGGTTGTGGGCGTATTGGCCAAGTTCACGCTCTTAATGCTAGCAACTCGCTTCGTACTTCTGTCGTAGCCATTGTAGACGCTTTTGAGGCTACGAGAAACGTATGATGGTGTTTATTAAGGCTTTTAACGCTGCTACAGGAATGGGCTACAAAATTAGGTGCAAAACCTTTCGCTTCGCTTCAAGAAGCGCTTGACAGCGATATAAAGATTGATGCTGTAGTTGTTACAACACCAACAGCAACTCATCGCGACAACGTTATTGGTGCGTGAATTAGCGTCAATTACGCTTGTATTCATTAATTCTAGTGGCGCTAAAGCAGAAGAAACCAGTGTTTTGCGAAAAACCTATTTCTTTAAATTTAAAAGAGGTAGACGAGTGCTACGCACTGGCGAAGCAAATGAACACTCCGTTGCTATGTGGTATGTAAAAAAATTGTAGTTTGTTGTGTTCACCGTTTGTAGGCTATCAAAGACGCCACGATCCTTCGTTTAGCGAGCTAAAGAGAAGATTAGTAGAAGGCGTCATTGGGCCTGCTCATATTATCAAAACAACGTCAAGAGACAACCCTATTCCTTCTATCGCATATCTCAAAACAAGTCGTACGTGACACGCTCATTGAACATTGTTTTGTAGTTTTCTTCCGTTCAAATGTCATCATCAAACGAACTCCTAATCCAACTCCTAGAGGGTCTGTTCCATGATTGCGCGACGTATGATACTATTACAACGTCATCATTAATAGATTGTAGGCATGATTTGGATGTTTGTCGTTGGTTGGCTGAAGAGGACCCAACAGAAGTATATGTCGCTGGCACAGCGAATTACAAAGATATTGGAGGTATTTTGGAGTCAGATACTGATTTTCTCCAAGTTTTCTTACTGGTTCTTTACAGCAATTCCAGACGTTGACACTGCGATCATAGTACTTCGTTTCGCTTCTTCTAAAATAGCTACTATTGATTTGAGTAGAAAGGCAGAATATGGTTATGGTAACCACTTGTGGCGCTATTTTTTTACGTCAATGTTATTTTTTGAACGGTTTTGTCGTAATCCTAACTTCTCATAAACTAGATCAAAGAATTGAAGTACACGGGGAAAAGGGCATGCTTAAAGCTGAAAACCCTTTCAAGACGTCTGTTGTATCTTGTACTAAGGATGGACATAACCAGGACGTTGTATGTGAATCATTGATAGTTTTGTTTTAAGACTCTTACTTTTTGTGTAGAGTTCTTTTAGTTTTCAACAACGATACATACAAACATATGCTATCGAATTGAATCATTTTATGGACGTTGTAGAAGGAAAAGCTGAGCCAATGATATCACATGATGACGCAAGAAAGGTACTAACCTGACCGAAGAAAATCTTTGTTCTACCTTTTTCTTCGATCGTTATCTAAAAATAACGATCAAAAAATAACCTGACGTCAGGCATTCATTGGTTTTTATTTATAAAATTATTCAAACTACGTCAGTTTTTTGTGTTTTAAGCTGAAAGGAACGCACATGTGATATTTATATATTTATATTTATTTAGGTATGTATTCTGGCAAACGCCTGTGATGAGTCTTTAAAGACTAGCCTACCTGTGAAAGTTGTATACAATTAATTCAATAAAAACTTTGTGTACCGACTGAAAAATTTTTTTTACCGAAAAAACCGGTTCATTCGCCGATAGCGAAATAAGTTTTGCAGTTTTTATCATAAACTATTCTCATGAACCCATTTGCCGTAATCTCGGTATGAGTCTGAACCTTTTTAGGCTGTGATTTCCATTCTCAGAACGTATTTCTGTGTTCTTCTTGCGTTACACAAGTTTTCGCGTGAACTCCTGAAATTGTGCTAAATCGTGTTTCCAACGAATTTTACGCGTATATGGAACGTGTGATTTGGTCTTCGGTTTTGCGGAGACTCGAATTTCCACAATTTTTCAATTCATTTCACTGAAGAGTGACAGAATGCGTTAGGTGAATCTTGCGTTGATAAAAGTGAAATCTCCAAACACCCCGAGTGGAACGCAACATTTCCCGAACATCAAAACAAATGACAGGTGGACACCACAGCAACGTTTCCAACATGGCACAACACGTTAAACAGTCCAAGCCCTCCGCTAATATTAGAGTGTACCACGACTCTTTAAACAACCTCATGATAAAACATATACCTCTATTACTATCTGCAAACGATTGGAAAGTTGGTTTTGACTGCATTAAACATACAGGACTCAGAACCATACAGACGATGTTTTCAAATGGCACCAGTAGCGAGAAACAACAACAAGCAATAGTTTTATCGCGTCTTTGGAATCAATTAGTCACACCAAAAGAAGATTCTTGCTTAAATCTACAAAACCAGTCGTCCAAGGCTCCAACGAAACCTAAACCGCTCACATTCGCAAATGCAGTCTTTGAATATCTCATGCTTCAAAAACGCCACAACTTGGCTCTCTTCCTGATGAAACTTTTATCACGCATAGAATCTCATGTTTGGGGTTCAAAGAGAGGCCTTTTATACATTGTATACAAGTTCCAAGAACTCCTATCCGAGTGGTGTTCGTTTAGAGGCTGCAAAACGGAATCAATGCAAAATGCAGTCCTAACGATACTACGATTCGCAAGCGAACATCAGATTCAAGCGATCTTTACACGCGCATTACGAATGTGCCTCCCTGCCAGCAACCCAAAGAGAAAGCTACTCTTACGATGCATGGAGCGTGGTATGTCAATGAGAAGACGAGGTATTACAACTCACGGCACAAAATCATCCTCTCCATCCAGGAAACGCAAATCTCCATCCCAAATGCGCAGACGCTCTTCAAAACAAAGAAAAATAGCACCATGCCCAGTTGTGATGATACACGATGACGACAGCTCAGATAGCCCATTCAAACCAATCAAACAAGTGCAACTATCCTTCGCGCCTACTTCCAACACTGAGACACACACTACCGTCCTTGGTATGCCTGCTCTAGCACAATCAAACTCCTTTAGAACACTACCTGTACCGGAGCTTGTAATGGCTGATATCTAAAGCTGTTTGTTTTGTTGCGCGATTTTGTGGGCTGCGCACTACTGATGTACATACTGTATTCTAAAAAATAAATGTAAACTACCAACCCTAAACCGCCTCGTTCTTCGTTTTGTAGAATTGATCTTTTTTTTTGCGACGTCCGTCCAACAAAGCAACTGCGTGGTTAGCACGATTCCAGTCGTTCGATGATGCGTTCTTTATTATGACGCAATGTTAGTGGCAAGGATTCAGTCACAGCTGTTTCAAGATACATTCAACGAGTTGAATAAAACGGCGCAATGTAACGATGGAAGTTAAAAGCATTTACAAACAAATTACTAAACGGCAAATAAATGGTTTTAATTATAACGGCTTTCCACGCTCTCCTGTTGCGTTCGTGACCTCTCTGGCATCCAACGTTTCACTTGTATCACATCTTCAGCAATTCGAGTCTTTACAGTCCCATAGTGGGTGCGTTAACACAGGTGAGCATATTAAACAGCTTAGTACGTTATTTTCTAAACGATTGAAGTTAATTGGTCCGCTGATGGTAATAAACTCGTCTCTGGGTCAGATGACACTTGTGTTTGCGTATGGGAACCTTTTCAAGGCACAAAAACGCAATCTCTACTTTCTTCTGACACTTTCTCAAAAAGAGAATCATCTCGCTTTGAAATTCTACTCAGGACACCGTGCCAATATATTTTCTACAAAGTTTCTACCTTTCCAAAATGATAACTTAGTAATTTCTTGCGCTGGAGTACGTATCACGTGATTGAAAGAAATACAGAAGTTGCCTGGCTAAAAACTTTATGCATTTGCATCCAATTTGACATTTTGTTGAAAACAAGTTGTCTTAATCTACTTAGGATTGCCAAGTGCGTGCTTTTTACTTGCACCAACAAGAAGAAGGAATGGTAACTCCTTATTTTGTATCCAAGCATCACAAGTACGATCACAATTTGTTGTGCTTCTTCTTCACCTGTTTTTTTTACAGCATGTAAAGTTTTCAAAATCTTCTCGTTGTTGCTAGTGATTATCTTATATCTGTTCTAGTGAACGTGTCAAAAAACTAGCATTCTTTAATGATTCTTCATTCACGTTCTTGAGTGCTTCAGAAGACTGTACAAGCCTCCTATTTGATCTACGTACTACTAATGTATGTTATTGTTTTCTATTGTCTTACTAATTTGGTCCTTCTAGAGGAGTCCATTGAAGGTTATTGATTTGGCTCAAGGAAACAGAACTGACGCAGTAGAACTAACTTCTGTTGCGATAAGTGGGAATTACATAGCAGTTGGAGGACGTAAGCGTTTTTCTGATTATTATGAAGATTAGTTTACTCCTATCCTCCAGGCGACCCATTTGTACGTGTTTACGATAAACGTATATGCCGTAGCGAAACAGGAGATAGGTATTTACTTTGAGAACGAGAGAATCTTTCGCGAACTAGTTTTATTCACAAACCACATTGTCTGACGCTCACTTTACATTAGACCTGCAGGAAAAGATGACTTTGTGAAGCGGTTTGCGCCAGAGCATATAGTAAAAGCTCAAATTGGATCAAGCTACATGCGTCGGGGTTGTATAACAAGCGTGGCGTTTTTTAGAAATGAGATTTTGTCCACACATGCAAGTGCGTAATGTCATTAGCTAAAAAAATTTCTTGAGCGCTTGTTTTTTTTCTCACATGCTATAACCTTAGATGACGATATTTTTCTTTATGACATTAATGAAACGAAATCTTGGGATGGTAATGAAGATATACACACACAAGACGATGATGTGGATAACCCAGAAATGTTTTTGTCACCTCAGGTTTACTTTTATTACACATCTTGTGAAAAGTATTCACGTAATTAGTGTTAACAATGTCTTCGTGTAGGACAGTTCCCAATATTATAAACATACATACCAAGGTCATTGTAATATACGTACAGTTAAAGAAATCAACTTCTTTGGACCCATGGGTGAATACGTTATTTCAGGTAACCAGTTTCGGGTCCTTCTTGGAAGAAATTTTTTTTTGGTTTTCAAACCCAGACTTCATATTAATCACCTTTGTGTTTTTTAGGTAGTGATTGTGGTAACATATTCATATGGGATAAAACTACGCGCCGTTTAGTTAATGTAATGCATGGAGATGAAGGTACGTTAAAAAACACAATTGTAACGTGGTGTGACACAAAACTGCAAATTTCATTTTTTTTTCGCAAAATGAAAACTGTTTTTTTGTTTATTAGCTAATAATTTTTATTTTTAGATGTCGTTAACTGTGTTCAAGTAAGGCCGTTAAATGAGCTTCTGCGCCTTGTCTAACACGGTTTTTTTTGTAAAAAGGGTCACCCATATCATTGTTTGTTAGCAACTAGTGGTATTGAAGATGATGTGAAGTTATGGTCACCTAATTTTGATGTACCAAAACGAAATGATGAAGAAATGGCGAAATACTCCAAGGAGAATAGAGAAAGATATAAGACATCATCATCTGAACGTAGTGTTCATATACCTGCTTCAATTCTACAAGCTCTTATGAGGGGAGACATTGCATTGGGTGCGTTTTTTGTTAATTTCTTTTTTATTGCATCGATGATTGTTGTTTTTTTGCTAAACTCGCGTTCAGACGAGGAGGATGGTCCTTCAGCATGTAATCCTCAATAAATGGCGTAAAAACCGCTATTACACTGTTATTTTAACACTGTAAGTTGTTTTTTTTTGCTTTGAATAGGAACTGGTTTGGTTTTTTGTCCGTTTACTGTTTTGCTTTGTTATTTTTCCTTAAATATTCTTAAAACCAAGGCAATGAGATGTTTCGTTGAGCTGCTCATGGCGAAAAACCATTACCACACATGTGTATACCTCACGGGATAGTGATATTTTGTTGAGTTAATCATTAACTGTTGAAAGCACAGCATAAGACATCAGACATCTGAGTGTAGTGTTCATAAGGCAGTAGAAAATTAAATTCGTTGTGTTACAATTGAACAATCGCTACGATAAAGGAATTACAAGTTGTATCGGCAATGAATACGTAACAATCGCGTACGAGCATTTTGAGAAAAACTGTGGTAAGAATAAAACAAGAACTGAACGTGTTAGAATATCATTATCTAACAATAAACATAGGACATTTTAGCACCATGAGTGCTTGTGTCTCTGCCAGTTTTGGTACCAGGTGATATTAATGCACTTGAACAGAAGCGGATTCTGCTCCTTTGACTATTGGAGTTTTGGCTACTGTACGCATCCTCAAGGCTCTTATTTTGTGCTTAACTTCTGCTATTAGATGATGTCTAAGTACTGGGTTCATTTCTCACAAATTCCACAACATGCTGCTATCGCAAGAAGAATCGCAAGAGATCATGCTTCCCACGAAATATTTTATACTCCAGGAAATGGCAATATTTTAAATTTGAGGGATTGTCAGCCTCGTATTTTGCGTTCAGTATGTATGTTGATCACATACCCTAATTGTTTGTAAATAAACAATCTACCACAATTGTTGTATTGAGTATTTATTGACTTCATTTCTTTTGTTCACAACGCTATACCACCGCTTGTAAGAATAAAGTAGGAATGAACAAGTTTTTCGTACTATAGCACCGTTTCTCACCAATCATAAACTGGTTGTTTATGTATGTAATTGTTCTTCAGGTTACCAATATTAGAACCTCTTTCACTTACGCTCTTTCTAAAGCGGTTTTGTCGCAATCACATTAGCCAATAGCATGTCTTGCAATTGAACTGACCTTCAGGAATTTGTCTGCATCCAGAACTGCGCTTTAAAACTTGTTTTGTTTTCAAAAATATTTGAATTGAGTTCTTTTATGTAACGTGTTTTCTCATTTATCTCAATAAGTGGGTGTAAGAACAACAATATTCTTTTATTATGTACAAATCAAAAATGAGTTTCCCATTGTAAGATAACACTTGCAGTATGAGAAAATTGAGAATTCTTATTTTGCATGATAACTTTCATATCTTCAATATCATCAAACAATTCATCATTCACTTTACAATACTTTCTTATGATTGCTATACTAATTAAAGCAAGACCAACTGGTCTACCAAGTTGAAAAGAGTATGAGCCAGTAGTAACAAACCTAGAAAAGAAACAATGAGCTCATTGATCCAACTATTAAAAAAAGATGAAAACGTTGTCCGTTTTTTTTGTTCGAAAATCTCATACCCTGCAAGAACTCTTTCTCCATTTACATCAATAAAAAGCCTTGTTTGTGGATGTGGGGTACGTTTTTCACCATATACAATACCAGAAACGAACTTCATGTTGGATATGTCCTAAAACAAAATAAACTTTCAAAAAAAACAACTGTAGATTTTCCTAATTGAACAAAAACTTACGTCATCTATGCAACGTGCTACTGCAGCTACAGCTCCAACACGATTTGACTCAATCTGGGTGTTATTTGAATCTAAGAGTTTGTTCCATGGTATTTTAAACGGTGAAGCAATCCTAGGTAAGTAAGTATAAAGTCAGACATGCTAAAAACGAAAACAAGAAAATTTTTTCTCGTACTTTAAAGCATCATAGTTAACACGTTTACTAGGTGGCTTAGACATCCACTTTTGTTTGTCCTTCTTAGCCTCAGAATCTGACCATTCAGTATAAGCAGGAGAGTCGATAAAATCAAAAGGAAACCGAGGAACTTGCTGCTCAAAGCCAATTCTAGAGCGATCTCTAAATCCCATAACACGAGCTCCTTTAAATAAAAGAGCTTTGAAAATAGGTGCTCCCCATGAAGATGGTGCAATTATTGACCATCCAGAACCGAACCCATTTCTAGCGCCAGGTATGGTATACATAAGAACAGATGTTTTAGGTGGATTCATAATTTCAGTAAGAGACATATTTGTTTCTTTTGTTCCTTTTCCTTTTTTTTTTGAAATTTTTACTTCTGACCTGTACTGACTACCCCACATTTGTGATTGAACATAGCTATCTTTTATATTTATCATTGGTTCTTCTGAATTCACTCTTACATGTGTTGCTATCCATTCAGGTACCTTGAAGCGCATAAGTGTTTAATAACTGAAAAAGAAAAAAGTTGGTTTGGAATCTTACTTCGTTTGATGCTGACGTCGTTCCCTTCTCTATGCTTTCTCTGAGACAAACATAAGAAGGATGCTTTAATGTAGCTCCGATGAGTGTTCCATAAGGTAATGAACCAACCCTGGTACTAAGCATCTTATCAACAACATGAGCATTGACACCGTTCCCTTCCTCAGCATCTAAGAACGAAAGAGATCTCTTGATAATAGACCCAGCTTGTGGGCCAAGAACTTCAATAAATATCAAGTCGTCCAGCTTGGTAAAAATAATCTCTTGCATTGCGTCTGTAGAGCAGAAATCAGCAAAAAAAAAGATATCAAAAAAAAAAGAAAAAACATTTGAATTTGCTTTAAGCAGTTTCTCTTTCTCTTACGATCATGTTACAGACTTTTTTTATATGCACGTACCCTTGTTGAATATATCCAAACGCTCTTTGAGGAATTTACAAGCAAGAGTAGCTCCAGCTGGATGAAAAACTAACCAACATTTTTGTTGTTCCATTTTTGGACCAAAAATAACATCAAGGACAGACAACACTTCTCCCGTTATTGTATCCTTCAACAACAGATTATGTATTACCCCACCAGGTTTTCCCATACATAAATGATCTTTTGGGAGTAGCAATAGTCTTGCAAAAGCAAGAATCGTGTCGAAATCTTTACAAGAAAGTTCAACAACCGTTTTGTATGAAGCGTCATGTAAGACAGCTGATTTACTAACGCCACGATAAAGAGCACGCTCTGATTTATCTACAGGAGCCCATGGCTATCAATAGAGTAAGCTTGATTACGCTGTAGGCGATAAAAAGGAACGAGATCAAGAATTGTATGCGTACTATTTTAAATCCCCACAAAGGCCTCATTTTGAACCTCTTAGCGTGCCAAATATGTGTTTCCAACCATCTAGTTATTGTTTAAATGCTAACGCGTCATTGTTTTGATTGTACTTGAACTCTCGCTGCCTGTCTTCATATCCATGTCTCAATAGCGCGTGACGTCGCTTAGAAACGCGATATTTGTGTTTTGACCCCTTTTCTTTTTTAAATGGTACTCCGCCGTTGCGGTGCTCTCGCATAGCAGCACCACGCAACCGGTTTGGCAATAAATAAACGTTGTGTGACATTTGGCGCCTACGTAAGAATCTCGGCAATTTCTGCATGCCAGTAAGTATACAAGCGTAAATACCGGCGTGTGTAGGTTTTCGTTAATAATTACCTGAAACACTCTTCCTCTTGGCTCTTGCTTTACGTGGTCTTGTAGAGCTTGTATTTCCTTAGCTCTAGCCTCATACAGCATTCTGACATTAACCACTATGGGCGCAGCTTCATTTTTACCAGCTATACGTGTCCCAGATTGCTTCTTAGTATCCTTTTCCATAGTACTACCCTTCTTTCTGCGCTTAGGGTTTGGTTGGTTATCGCTCATACCGCTAACAAGGAAGAACAGCCTAAAAAGAGCAAAACTTAATCACGATTTATTAAGGAAGCGAAAGCAAATCCTATCAACGTGTGGTTACGACGTGGTTACATACTTGATATGCAACAGCATTAAATCACGTGTCAGTGCTCTCTAGTAGTTTTTTTTTTTGGCAATTGCACTGGCTGTACTGCTCTGCATACGCGCAACATGGCGCTTTTCAATGTCACGTTTCAGTATTTTAATTGACATTTGGAATCAAGCCAATTTGTTTTGTACATGTGTACATAGCACTATGAAATGGTATTGTTGAAACTCATTAGATGCTTGTTTTAGTGTGAAGACTTTGTAATTCTATCAACAACTTTGGCACCTAGAACAATAACTGCAATACGTATACACGGTTTGTTTAGGGCGTATTCTACCAAGCGCCAGCTTTAGCAACTACCACCATATTTATGGTTTTTTTTGTGCAACGAAATCTCGAGGTATTTGAATTTCTACCACACTCCACAAACACTAAAGCACTTTATTATAAAACTCACATTTACCACTATCTACCACCACACCTGCTTTCAATAAACGTACGGTATAATAGAAAAACAACTAAAACGCTAGTATAACTTTGTTTAAATACTACGTAGGGTATGAAGCTTACCTTAGCGAAATTATTGTTTTGTATTGCAGTTTTAACCACAGTAGCCGCTAATGTACATGGCATTCAACGTAAGTACTTCATTTACTAAAAATACGCAGCGGAAGGCCCCTGTGTGCATAAAAAGCAGCAGATTCCTTAAATGTGTTTTTTTTTCGAATTCTACAAAAAGCTGTACTAACACCCGATTGAGGTACTCTAGATGCTAGTCAAACCAACACAACAACTAAAGATTATAACGGACAAGGTGATAATAAATCTTCAGGTATAGGTAAAATAGTTGGCGTAAGCATTGGCGTAGTTATAATATGCGCGTTGATTGTAACTGGCGTAATTATTGCAATTGTTTATTTGAGAAAATCAAAACACCAAAAACAAACCTCACCAGCAACACTCACACCCGATATTTCTGCTCCTATCGGTACACCCACACGTCTTGGTGGTAATAATGGATATGTGTCGCAACAACCTTACATTAATTGCTCTTCGCACGATCAAAGCGTTACTATGTACAGTGACAGCGATATGGACATGATAACAGAAAAGTTTCATAAGGCTACAGTGAGATATGGAGCGCTGCCAAAGCTAACGCAACCAAGCTTGAATCCGAATAGAGCTAACTACTACGCGCCACTACCACCACATGTCCGCGAGCTAGGAAGTATTGCTGAATCATCGCCTGAGACTGCTAGGCCACCAGCAAGACTAACTAGACCTAATCCCGAGTACGATACAGCAGCCTTGAATAGTCCACTGCCAATTGTACCAGGAGCGGATGAAGTAGAGCGAGGCTATCCCGTACAGCCTATTGAACATAAAATCGAACAGCCACCAGATGTATATCCTTGTAGGCTTTGTAAGAAGCACTTTTCGGTACCAGATATGAAAATCTTGAAAGAGCACCAATTTTGTAAACCTTGTTATGTCACTATAGTTGATAAAATACGCCAACGACGGAAAAACACTCAACAAATAGCCTTTTTTTTTTAAGTCAACTAGTTCGTACAGTGCTAAGCGAGAGTGCCACAAGACTTCAATTAAAACGGTTGAGTGTATGGGATGAAAATATACGCTCACTTTGAGGACTATGATATCACTATCATTATACGCTGGAGTAATTCAAAAGGGACTTTCTCCGATTTAAAAAAGGCAAGGCTAAACGTAAAACCTACGTAGTTACGTCAAACATAGGCGTTTGTAACTGAATGTGCTGCCAAAAAAGAACAAGTGTTTGTGCCAAAGGATTTGATCGTCACTAGCGAAAGGTAGCGTTAAAATAGACTAAAACAGCAACATAAGAACGTTTTTCTTATTTGTTGCGAAGCAAAAAACCTTTTCAGCTCTCTGCACGCGTCGAAAGCACGTTAGATAACGGTAGCGATGTATTCTTTTGGCACAAATCAACTTTCAAGAGAAAACCCGTCACCAAAAAGCAAATACCGATTCCTTCACGTCAACGCGTACAAAAACCATTAGGTAATCGTTTAACAGCCTGAATTTATTCTAACGTATGCAAATAGCTACAACAGCATCCCATAAAGTGTCATCTGATCTTAATCCTTCCGTGTCATTACAAAAACCAAAAATCAAATTAACAGGATTTTGTGCTGTTTGTGGAGAGATTTTAGAGTTTGAACATGGAGCTAAGTCTTTAAATTGTACATCTTGCAATAGTAAAAACTTGGTTGTTACATTTGGTACGCAGAAAATACAAACCGACGCGGTGCACGTGTACCGTTATAGTGGTAGTTGTTTGTTGAAAAAACATTAAACCGATTTTCTTGTCTGTACTTTTTTTTTTTGGATCAAAAGGAGAGCACTAGCTTCCTACTTTATTAAACTTTAATTTCGATATAAATACTTTTAGCAGAAATAATTACTATAATTTTGAAACGTCCAATAAGGTGGATAAGGGATAACTTAAAAGGATAATTTGGGGCAATTCATGGAGGGTTTTTTTCTGAAAAAAGAAATTTGACATTTCTATCGTAAATCTTTTGCTGACTCACTTCTGTAGTTGACGCCCAAGCAGAGTGCAGATGTAAGAATACAATATTTAGAAAGAGAGGAGAAACAACACTGGTTTGTCCTAATCCAGAATGCAACCATAGACTTTGTGTCATTCAGTGTCCAAAATGTAAAATGCCGTTTGTATTCCCTGAAGGTACACTTGACATTCTGAACCACATACATCAACAACTTCTTAAGGATTACAGACTATACCCTGCGTTGGCTGTCACGCACAGTTATCTCCTAATGATTCTCATGGATTTAAGCCTAGACCATTAGGACAACTTCATCATCTGTACGTTCACATTTGAAGTATTAGGAACAAACTCTTACACATCTTATAGTGTTTACAGTGGAGGTAAGCAAAAATTTCAAGTTTTTTTGTATTTTAGTTTACAGTTTCTACTATATTTCAGTTCTTTAGTCGCTGACATTCTTCGGATATCCTGCATGTTCTAGTGTTCTTTATGACCATGAATTATGTTTGAGACCATTCGCATACATATGAGCGATTTGGTAGGCAATTTATACTCACAACAGCATAGTTAACGAACCAAGTGATTACAAAAAAAAACCTAAAACGAAAAAGAAAATAAGTTTAGTTGTACAATATTACAGAGATAACGATATAGAAAGACAGAAAGAATATGATCTATGCATGAAAAATAATATAGAAAACTACTATATAGACGAACTTCATGTTTTACTGGAGACGGACTTGGATTTTTATGATTATTTTCAGAAGGAAGACAAGGTGCAAAAAAAAAAAAAGCAAACAAAAATTGCCTCTTTTTACTCGATTGTTAATGCAGTACATTGGATAAGCATTACTAATTTAATCTCTATGTAGATCAAAATTACAAATATAGGACACCGGATAACGTTCAAAGAAGCAATAGAATACTGTAATAGCCATTGTAAAGACCACATTTGCATTCTTGCAAACGCAGATATTTACTTTGATCTAACATTAAGGTCAACTACTTCATAGACACTAGTAACATTCTATAACTCAAATGAATTGTTTAGGTATTTACATAGAGGTATAAAAATGAAAGGAAAGTTCCTAGCATTGAGTAGACATGATGTTTTAGAGGTATGAATACCACAACATGTTCATATAGGGGTTACTTACAAGTCTATAGAATGGTCAGGCTTTACGATTCAACGAATTTACAGCTCCAATTAGCCAAGACGCGTGGATATTTGGTAACTAACAACCGAGTTTCTACAACTAAGACTATTCTAGAAAGCCCAGTAACCAATATTCCTATGGATAACGTAGACTTTTTTTTTGGTGTACCAGGTTGCGATAACCGTATCGCCTACGAGTTTAAAGATAACGCTTACCATGTTCTAAATCCTGGTACGCATAGTCATGAAAAATCTGTTAACAGTCAAAAATTACTCACGTTCTGTTCTTTAGCCCTGAAAATTGTAGCCAGACATGTTCATGCAACTGAAAAAAGAAATTATACTCAAGCCGATAAAGTAGTTGGAAATTATGCAACAGTTCCACCTTGTGGTGACTTATAATCACGTGATAAATTATTAAATTGAAGTTGCAAACAATATATTGGAAGTAATTCCTTATTTATTCATGATACTGGTCAGTAAGTACTTATCAGGGACCACATCTGACAAAAAACTTGGTTTTGTTTTTTTTTTGACTTCAGTACAATGGATCGTTTTCTTGTTTTATTATTAACTTCTCCACTAGTTTAGATAAATCTGCCTTCTCCATCTCAAGTCTCTTTTCAAGCTTGTGTATGCGGACTTGTCTTTTAATAATGTCTTCTTTCAATTCATCTGTAGATTGTATACCATTATCTACAGTATTATCTGCTTCTTGAAACAAGTCAACGTCGTCCAACTATTTTTGTGTAGAGTGAGTTTTGGTGCTTGAAATAATGAATCAGCATGACGTACATCCATATCAATATCATCGCCTTTGAATAACTCCTTTCTGGTGTCATCTTTTTCATCGAAAGTTAAGTCTACGAACTGCGGCGTTAAGTCGGCGTAGCAAATTTCTGCCTTTGTTTTAGGGTTGACTAGAAACAAATATGGGTAGAAGTCTAGGTGGGGATTAGTATTAGAGTATTTAAAGTCAATTTGCAAAAAGACGTTATGTTAATTTGCTTTTTCGAAGAGAAAGTGCTTTTAGAGCTTACCATTCGTTGATACGTGCGTTGCGGCTTTACCACGTAGTTTAACACATAGAACTTGCTTAAGAAACGCGCTGAGAGAGTAAAACTGCGCCTTGGCGTTTTTCCTTGGTTGGTATTTAAATAAATGGCGTTTATCGGTTCTACCGTTAGCTTCGGTCGCAACAGTTGCTTTTACAACAATTGAAGTTCCTGGAGGCGTTTGCCCTTTCTTACTGGTTGCAACGCGTTTCCAGCACCATTGAGTGTATCCTTGCTCAACTAGATCTGTCACCTTTTGGCGCGTTTGTTTATTAGAACTCTGCGGTCCGCGTTGAGTTGCTTTTTGTGTTTTAGGCGTCAAAAGCCCATCTTCTGACTTCTCCATGGTTGGTACGTTATTAATTGAAATTGGCTGCCAAAAACGCCGATCATTTTCCACTCAAAAGCTGTAGAATTCTTCTTTTTCGTTTCTAGCAAACGAGTCTACAGTACTGCCATACTATTTGATTTCGTAAAAGTTTTCAGGCCTCTTATGAGAAATCTCAAGCAGGGTTTTCTCCTCAGAAATCAGAAAAACTGCACAAAAAACTAATTGTGTTTATTTACAGGAATGTACAAGTTCAAAATAAATGTAATATTAGTTAATATTGCCTCTCCCTGAACTGCAAATTGAATCTCGCGTAACCAAACGTTTTTAAGTCATTCCAGAAAGAAGGTGCCTAGATATAAAAAGATAAGAAAACAGTTTCTTTTTTTTTTCAAAATGCTTTTCTATGGTTATCTCTTGGCCACGTACAGTGTACTTATGTACTTTCTCAATTCCATGGAAAGTATCTTTACCATTAAACAGGACAACATCGCCAGACTGAAGTCTCATATCTAAGAATAAACGTTGAGTAATGGATTTTTACAAAGACAATTATTATCATACCAACACGTCCTTCAGTGCCTTGTGAATTGCCTGCAACATAGAATGTAACATCATTACCCATTGTGGTACTTATTACCCAACCGGCTACACCATCTTGGTGGCAGTATAAGCTACCTTTTTCTAGAAAAAAGGGTGAGAAAATAAATTTGAAGAACATTCCAAGTATTTGCTTGTTTTCAGCGCGTTTAAGAATGCTCCACTGCGCTAAATTGCATAATACACGCCACATACCAGGATACAACAATCCGATAAGTTGATCAGGTTCGAATGTTGTTGGGTGGCGAAACCTTGCATCATTTGTATCCATTAACATGTTACTCTGTTTGGCATAATAGTAAGCCTTTTTATACAACCCTCCACCCCATGCTAATAAATCTTTTGGTTTAGCAATAGCACCTTTAGGTCTAAAATAAAAAACTTCGTTAGGGACAACCAAAGACATTGTAGACTACTAGAAATAAAGAACAAAAAAAAACTTACTTTGCATAATTTGACCAGTTATACATTAACAGGTTAGCAGGGTGAGTTTGCGCAGCGGTGGCTTTAACAACAGCTAAATTTTCATAAGTACGAATGAATAACTTGAGGGATTACTAACGGTTGGTCATGAGTTCTGAGCACATCGTGTAAATACCAACTTGTTCACTCTTGAAAAAAAAAATAAGTAAGACCCAAAATCTGCACTATTTATCACGTACCACATTTAGGTAATTCTTAAATAGAATGACACCATACTCCAATGGGATCACTTGAGCAGTTTTATCAGGTAAAGAGTACACCGGTTCTTCGCCTCTGTTTTGTAGATAAAAAGCTTAAAAAAAATAAATAACAGTAACTTCTTGCAATGAAACTTGTTATACCTAGTGCATAATCTTTATCTGCTTTAGCTTGTTCTTGCTTTTTTATTTCAGTATCAAACTCCTTCTGCATCTCACGTGCAATATCACTGTCTGTTCGAGAGATGATAACTTTTCGTTTTTTTGGTTTTTTCTTTGTGGGCGTATTTTCTTCTTGTGACATCTACAAAAGCAATATTAAGACTCAAGCACAACACGTGACAAAGGTTTTCTTTGAAATCGTTTTAGAGAAGAAAAAACGTGCTCGTGTTATATCTGTAAGTTCGTCTTCATCGATTACATCAAGTTCAGGTTCGAAGTCATCAAACGCGTCTGGTTTTTTACGTTTTTTATTTGGCTTTGGAGATTCCGGTAATTTAACGGATAGAGGAGTATCCTGACCTTCTTTTTCCCATAGTAGGAGGGTATCAGCGTAATTTAGGGGCGTTTTGACGCCCTTAGGTACTTCTATTGTATCACCAACGGTTGATGCTACCATACATGCCGATACATTATGCTACTACGCGTGAGGAGAGTATTCGCGGTATTTAAAGCGCTGGGATAGAACCCAGAACGAACAGTAGTGTACCTTTATGTAAAGCTGCGCTCCAGAGCACCAAAGCGCCCACGAAGCTTCTTTGTCAACTTCAATTCCAGGAAGCTCTGTAATATCAATATCCATTGCAATACTGTCAGTCATAGCGCTTTGTGTTATGTAGGCGTCTTGCGTTAGTTTGAACGCAAAACAATTTGACACGAAAAAATCAAAAACACAAACGGACTTAAACCCAATAAAACACCATAAAATTAGCGTTTTGTAAACACCTTTATTGGCTACTTAAAAAGAATAGTGTATTTGATTCTACAACGTATTGTATGTGCTTTATAGTACAACGCAAGAAAACCTGCGCGTTTTTGCGACGCTTTCAACGTAAGCTGGCCTGCTAACTCGTATACGCCTAACACATTCCTCAAAAATTTCGCTTACATTTATCTTTGATTTTGCGCTTGCTTCAAAAAATGGTGCACCTAGATACGTATGTGTCAATGCAAGTTATTAAGGCGAATATTAAGAAATTGTAGAATGAGTTTTATAGCTACGCGTACAGATGGATTCACCAAATTGTTCTCCTACAATCTTTGTTATTTGTCGTTGGTCTTCTAGATCGCTTTTGTTTCCAACGAGTACTGAAGGTATCTTAGATGAATCATCTTCATCTCTTACGCGCATAATCATCTCCCATATTGCTTCTAAGCCATCAAAAGAAGCAGCGTCTACAATCGAGTATACAAGCAAAAACGCATCCGAAGAATGCATATATGCCTCTCTTACAGCGCTATAATCTTCCTGACCGGCTTTATACAATTAATAAGTGGCATGGAAGTAAGCAATTTGTTTTTTTCTTAATTTGACATGAAATTCGAGTTTTGTACCTGTATCAAGAATATCCATAATTCCAGCCTCTCCGTCTATAGTAATTTGTTTACGATAAGCATCTTCAATCGTTGGATCTATTTGAGGTTAATAAACAAAGATCTGTAAACAAACCAACAAGGATTTTGCAGTTTTATGCTCATGCAATAGATACAGCGGTATTGACAACAAAAACGGTAAAATGAGTTTTGTAGGATGTTGTATTAATCCTACAACGTAATATTCGGTAACACTGCATTCTTTACTGCCATACAACGCAAGTAGCGTAGTTTTTCTATTTTTTTTGCAGTTGAAGTTGCACGTACCATATTCTTTCAAAAAGTGACCAGCAACATACTGTATAGTCAATGCTGATTTCCTAGCATCACTTTAGCTCCCATAGGAATTATTGCTTTAGAAAAAGGCTGTACCCAACACCACCAACTCCGAGGATGCACACTTTATATTCCATGAGTCTTTACTTCGTCATTGATGTCTGAACTTCAAATTATCGAAACGTTCACCAAAGCATACGACTTAAACGTACAAACGCCAAAACCACTCCAAATCCGCGTGAAAAGTATTATTAATGCTAGAGTAAGGTCGTAATATTGTTATTTCAGTCACATTCCTGTTTATGGAAATAAAGTTGTTCGTCAGGGTATGTTGGCTCAAATACACAGTGTAACAGTACCGACTAAGAAGCGCTAAACAAAAGTGGAGTACAAAGAAACTTGCAAAGAAGTTGTCCAAAAAAAAAAAGTGGTGATCGCGTCAAGTGCCTCCTATTGTTCGAAGTTGTTCAATAGCCATTTGTGCACCAATATATCACCGGACATGTACGAAGTAATTTGATCTTGGGAGTCAAACGCCTATCCAATCGGCCACTCCTCACATCAATTAGAGGAGGCAGGAATCGAACCTACTTAATTTTGTTTTTTGTTGGTGGAATGGTAGCACTGCGGATTGAGACACTTTAACTTTATTGCACCACGACTATCCAAGTCAGTGTATTTCTTTTAACTAACATAAAATACTATCTAAAAAAAAAGTGGGTTTCTAGCAACATTGCCATAGTACAAGGCGAGCATATTGAGGTGTTAGGACCAAAGATTTTTTCTTCTTTCAAATGGCTCGAACGCCAAAAAGAGTAATACACTTCAATACACTTAGTCTATAACTGTATGAGTTCTACGTAAGTATTTCTTGCTAATTTTGACGTGTAGCCACGTGTAAGTTGAGTATATTAATGAAAGGTGTAAACTAATTTTATCTATCACTGAATTGTGCAACTTTGTGTTTCAGGTGGTGTTTAATGGCTACGGCTTGGTAACCATATCACATACGAGCAAAGAATGTACAAGCATGACACATAGATTTTTTGTTGAAAGAAGTGTCGCTCATTTAAAAATAACTTGGTGCATATCAAGTGCAGTGTGATTTAGTAGTTTATTACATGTTCGCATTTCAGTTTTTTATCATAATTATAGTTCAATTCTCTTTCGCCTTGAGTACACGAAACTACCTATTCCATTTCAGTAAGCAACTAAGTTAAAGAAACCTTCAAATTATGTAGCAGCAATCATCCCTTTTTTGGAAGCAAAATCCAACAAGTCAGAATTTTTTCTTTTTTCAACACTCTGTGAATGAAACGTACGTGGATTTGTGATAATATACTAGGTGATATATAGCTAACATGAACAGGGTAGAAAATTTTGTTAATATCTTCCTGGTTGTTATCGATTTTCAAGGTAAACGAAAGACATCCAGATTCTTCAGATGAAGCTGTAAGACGTTAACAAACAGGTGGATACAATTTCTGTCTACAACACATACTTAAAAAGGGTATATGCCACTCTAAAGCATTACGGATACACTCAAAATTATAAGCACCTCCAGATAGTTCCGTTACTTCAGGCATGAACCTAGGGTTGTTTTTGGTTAAGTTTCTGTTTCATTTTCTATTGTAACACATACGGTACAGGAATCGAAATGCATACATCTTTCAAAGGAGCATAGAAGTTGTTTAACGTGTAGTCTACATTGACTATAACAACTCCATCAGTTCCACATGAAGGCCAAATATCCACTGTAAAAACAAAGTAAGAAAACTTTAAGAGTAAAAAAGTATACTTACCAACTAGTGGAAAATTCTCTTCCTGGTCGCTACAGTACCTCCACTTAACTAACGTTTGAGACTCTCCCAATTTAGTATTCTTCCTCAAAATTATTTTTCCTTCATCCCTCCAAGCTGCCTTGTTTGTGAGAGGGTGCACCTTCAAGACAATTATTAGTTCTTTCTCTTGAGTTCATTAACACTACCTTGTATCTTAATCCTTGAATTGGCTCCTTGGTTAACTCAATAGCGGGCAATGTAGCGTTTGAAACATTTGCTGTATATTCAAGACACCCAGTAAGATCCATCGAAGCCTGAGAGCCATTCGATAAAATATTTAACTTTTCGCGTAAGATAATAGCACTTGAGAACAAGTTCAGTAAAACATATACTAACACTAAGCAGCTCACCTTTCGTTGACCTCCTGCAGATCCTCAGTTTCAAACTCATTGCTATCCGATTCAGGCATTTTTTGCATGTAACGTGAGGCTTGTAATTGCGCACTATCTTGATGTTTTTTTAATACCATCCCAGTGCTTTCAGGCTCTGTACTAATGCTATCACGTGACGTTCTTTTCATCCTATCAACCTCAACTATTTTGGGTTTTATATTATAGCCTAAGCGACCTTGCGGGTTTTTCATATGCTTTATACGACCGTCTTTGATTCTATTGACGTGGTGATGCATATTCGTTAGTACACGTGTATGTATTTCCTGTAAAAAAAAACATTAACAAAACTGGTTGTTTATCTTCCTTAGTACCGATAGAGCTTTATTGAAATTAATCTCCGATATGCTATACATCTTTTTGGAAAATTCCTCGACTTGATCGATTGAGACTCTGTTGGAGTATCCATCCACTGACACTAACTCATCAAAACCGAAAATGATTTCGAACACGTTTTTTTTGACTTGTTCCTCCGAAACACATTGATCACAAAACCGTGACATCTAATAAAACCGTCAATTACATTGTATAAAGTTGTTTTAGTATGCTTACCAGTTTAGTACATAAGTTTAGAGTATTCAAATCGTTGAACACGTTGCTGTTTTTTGTTGTCAATAAAATGACTTTCAAGTCATTTACTGCTTGATACAAGTAACGGACGTGGTTTGCTTCAAAGTAAGTGTGCTGACGTTGCCCATTTTTTCCGTTGTTATAAATATAATACAGACCTTTAAACGATTGTAGTAATGTAGTGATACGTCTTTTAGTGATATCAACAAACTGTCTTGAAACCAGAACTATTTTTTTGGTTTTCGTCAGCAACTCAACTTGTTAGGTTAATACTAACCTTTTCCTGTCTTGGACAATACAGATACCGCTAATATAGTCATGTGGTCTAATCTATTAAGCTGTTATTATAGTGTTCCATCAATAAAATTAATAAACAATGAGCGACGTGGTCATTTTCTCCAAAACCCCATCCATTCCAAAACTGGTTTTTCATTTTATCTCACGTACTTACCTCAAAAAACTGCCCTTATTTTGTGTACAAAACACTGTCGCTTGTTCTACTAGGCGCCACAACTAAATCCCCCTAGCGTTAAGCACGAATTCTATTAGCACGTGATAAATGTACTGAAAACTATTGCGAGCAAATACTAAGCTGTTCGTTGGAATTTAGAAATAAAGGTCCACTAGTGGTACGTAGAAGCTGGATTACGCACGAAAAAACTAATATAATAGTTCAAGAAGTTAAATGATGTCTACATAAGAATTTTTGACGTCATCTCGCATGTTTGTGGTTAACTTTGCGTACACTAGGCTTAATAACGAAATTGGCGCACTCACACCATCTACAGGGCGTTTCTATACCTTTTAAGGGGAATTTTTTTAACAAGTGCACGCAGCGACTAAAAACGTACAAGCACGTCAAAAACGCCCAATACACTAGTGCACAAAGGTTACCTTCCTATTTCTACCTTCTCAACAAAAAATGTCACACATTGTTAAATTTCGAATCACTTAACTGCGCGAAAACTCGTCAAAAATAGACTGCGTCAACTGACGAAAAAGCAGTATAAACAAGCAGCTCTACAACTATGGCAACACAAGAAGGCCGATCTCTACGTAGAGAACTATCTCATCAACAAGACAGTTATAAGGAGTTTTGGCTTCGAAATGAAACTGAAGATCTCTCTAGCGTGCCAAGAGAAGCCTTAGAGAACGAAGTACGCGGAGAATTCAAATTTTCTTGAATTACACTTCACTAACTATCTCGCTAGGTATTAGCTCTACGCAAAGAGCTCAATGTAAAGGACAATATACAGATGAATACTTATCACGAATACAGAGACGTTTTATCTCACGGCACAACCGGAAAACATCCGTCAGACTACCTCCATTTGAACCAAACAGTATCTTCAGATGCTTCAGAGACAGTGTCTATTCGTGAAACGCTTCGGAAAGCAGGTAAGTTGGCCGACTTTTCGTTTTTTCAATTTTTTCACCGCAAACCACTATAGAATCGCAGTAAATAACATAGTAATTAGGTAACCGTGCTCTTGGTGGTGGTGTACTTGGAGCCGCAGCTATGGGCATGCAGGTAAGGGAGATTTTTGGGTTTTTTTGATTTTGGATTTTTATCACGTTCTAACTCCTTTTCAGGTTACAACTCTCATGTGGATGAGAACCACAATGAACTACCAGTACCGCCACGGTACTACAACAACACAAGCGATTAAACACTTGTACAAGGTAACATTCTCTTTCCTATTCCAATAAAATCGCTTGTTTACCCTTGTAACAGGAAGGAGGGTTACCAAGGTTTTACAAAGGGTACCTACCAGCTATGTTCCAGGGACCTCTAAGTAGATTCGGCGATACAGCCGCAAACGCCGGAATTATGGCTCTTTTGGATTCGAATGACACTTTAAGGAATTTACCTGTCATGGTTAAGACTGTCGCTTCTTCAGCTACTGCTGCTCTTTGGCGTATAGCACTTATGCCTATCGATACATGTAAAACAATTATGCAGGTAAGAAGGATAAAGGAAAAAACTGTTCTAATTTACTTCACAATTTTTCTTTTTTTTTATTGTATCGACGCACTAACAAATCCAAGGTTGAAGGAAATCAAGGCTTTAAAATTCTTGCAAATAAAGTTAAAGTTGGTGGTGTACCTGTACTATATCACGGAGCTTTGGGATCATACGCAGGTCAGTAAAACTATTTACAAGAGCACTAGGAAATGTCTCTTTAAAAGTCTCATTACTAACTTTTTGTAGCTACATTTGTTGGTCACTATCCGTGGTTTGCAACCTTTAATTTTCTAAGTGCCTCTATTCCAAACCCAGATGACCTATGGCTTAAACTAAGTCGTAATGCGTTCATTGGTTTTAGTTGTTCTGCTGTATCTGATTGTGCGTACTCAAACAGTTTTGTACCTTATTTCTTTTTCTGAGAAAAAAAAAATGAAAAAAAAATTGTGAAGCTAATGGATGTGCCTTTAGGTATCTCTAATTCTCTTCGCGTAATCAAGACAACTAAGCAAACAACTAAAGAACCTATAAGCTATAGAGGCGCTGTGCGTATGATTTTAGAAAAAGACGGAGCTATGGGTCTTTTTGGAAGAGGTTTAAAGACACGTCTTTTATGCAATGGTCTTCAAGGCATGTTATTCGTAGTATTGTGGAAGGTACGAACAAAAAAATTTGTTTCTAAGACGAGATTTTAGAGAAGTTGCAAAAGTAGTGGTCTTTTTTTAAGATACCGTTGTGTCATCTTTTCGCTAAATTATTGTTTTTTATTGCCATTTGAAAGCTTTTAGATTAAAAAAAGAATTTTTACGCTAATGTTGTTTAGGGCATGGAAGAAGCGTTACTCAACCGCTACGGTGAATATTTCTAATGTAGTACAAGCATAGGAACCCTTTTTGTAAAGTAAAAATCAAGTTGAGCAGTTGTGTAATGATTTCTTTGTCGAAAAAACGCAGGCAAAATATCGCAAACTTTACGACTTTCTTGAAAATTAGTTGATATTTCACTTTTTTTGAACGTTTCCAACTCCAAATTATCAAGAACGCTTTGAAGTACTTTAAACATGCATTCCTATCAGTATTATTCTGTTTTAGCTAAAACCACTTTTTTTTTTTCAGTTCTTTCTGGAGGTATAAAAGGGCCTTGTTTGCTGTTTTCTAATGGGGAGCGGCAGTAGTACGATACGCAACCAACAAACTAGCGTCTGTTGGACTGATACCTGCAGCGGACCCGAAACTAGGACAGTGAGAGAACTTTGGCATATTCGTCCAATTAGATATTCCGCTGTCTTGTTCGGGTAAGCAACGGTTGATGTCAGCATTAGAGACAGCTGTGACCGGATTGCTTAAGTCGCCATTGGAAACGTGTTTCTTCGTTAACTATGACTATCTCAACAACTCCTGAAAAGCACCTATCTGAACTTCAACTATCATAAACTATATGTTTCATTGTTTCTGTAAGCGCAGGTGTAGAGTAGGCGGGAGTTCAAGCAAATTGGACGTCCATGAAACACCGCTACTGCGTTTACAACCATCATTGAACATCCTTCCAGACGAGGAATACAGGGCTCTATATGAGTCTTGTACCCGACTACCACAAATAAGCTCGCGTAGCCTGACACTTCCCTTAATTGGGAGCAAACTCAGCGCGAGAAAAATGCACGTGCCGCCACCTCCCCTTTTTGTTTTTTGTCATGACTTACATGTTGCGAGGCTAACAACTATGGGTACACCATTTATAACTTTTTTTCTTCAGGTATTGAAGTGAGTGCGAAGGGTTACGTAGTTTACAAATTCTGTGTGAAAAAAAAGTTGTACTTTAAATAAGTTGACTGTAGCAGTAGTGGTTTACCTCAACGCAATATAACACTGATTTACGTATTTACGTAACCTATGGGCGTTTAAAGAAACTTAAATCATGTTTCATCAATTAACTGCAACCACCAGCCTCGTAGAGGAACTGGATAGTGCGAAAAGGACATAGAACTACAATTTACTCATATTTCCATTTAGAAAAAATATTAGTCGTTTTAAGAGATGGGAGAAAGTACGTAGGCATATTACGGTCATTTGATCAATTCGGTGCGCATTTTGATGCATTTGAAGCTATTTTAAATTAGACGAAATCTAACGCATGCTATAGCGAATGTGGTAATGGAAGACACCGTTGAGCGCGTTTTCGTTGATAATAAGTATGGCGAGAAAGACATTGGTTTATTTGTAGTACGTGGAGAAAACGTTACGCTCATTGGTACGTATACCCTTATCCTGAGTGGTTTGTTCATTATTCAAAAAGGCGAACTTGACTTGGACAAAGAAGCAGCATTGCGTCGTGATAAAACAATAATACGTGTAACTAAAAAAGAGACACCGAAGCTCATTCAAGTACGTACAATGAAGATATTCACAAAACACAAAAAAACGTTGAATTTCTATCATTTCCTACTTTCTTTGTTGTAAAGGAACTCAACTAATTTTAAACGTAAGGAAGCAAAGAAGCGTCAAGAGGAAGCAGCAATAATCCAAAAAAAGAAGAATACAGTATTAAGACAATTTGGGTTATACGCTGATCCTGAAGGCCTTGACTTTTTGTAAACAAAAAAAAATTGGGAAAAAAACAATGTCATTTAATGAAAAAAAAAGAAAAAAGGTCGAAATATTTGAACCCAAGTTGTTTGCATAGTTTTCTCTTGCTATTAGCAGCTTATATGTGTAATTAAGCATTACCTAAGTAGTAGCTAAAAGGTGACACAGTCTACGTTAACGCAGAAAAGGCAAAAATGTCAAACTTGTTTTACTTTTTTTTATGTTTTGACATTTCTTGTTCAATTAACAGTACAACACAATTAATAAAATAGGGTACCCGTATAAATCTTAGAACAATCAAATATGATACAGTGATGTTTATAGGCGAATCAAAAGGAATTTGGTTATGACTACAACAAGTTAATAAACTTTTGAAAAAAAATGTAACGAAATTTCGTTTATGACTTGCCTTCCATATCTTAAGAATACCATCATCACTGTAACTACCAAGAAGATTTCTGTGAGGATGATGACAAGCACCAATAATCTACATAATACCATTAGATAACGTAAAAAAAAAACCAAGAGGAGGAAGACTGAAAAACAACAGCAAAAAAAATTTCCGTTACCTCTTTGTCATGGAGCTTTACAAAAAATTCTAGCTTGTCTGTCTTTGTAGAGAAACAGTATAACACGTTATCTTCAGCAATACCATAAACCCATTCACACTTTGGAGATACAACACAAACAGTAAAATCACTTCCTTTCGTGTGTCCTGCAGAGTACGTCTTGAGGATCTACAAAAAAAAATGAGCCGACTTAATTACATGTAAAGTAAAACCCTTGACTTAAATAAAGGCACGTACCTGTCCGTCTAAATTCATGACATATAGTGTACTGGATTGATCGCATACAACAATATTATCAGTCCCAATAAGAGAATGAATTGAGTGTATAGGTGTTTCAGTTGTTAAGTTAGAAGGTGAAAAAGTTTGAAGGCAATCTGTAGTCTGAGCATCCCATGTACGTATAGTGCCATCTGAAGAACATGATATTACTACATCACCATCTGAAGACCATATAGCCCTATTTACAAACGATGTATGCCCACGGAATATCTTTAATGTCTTTCCAGACTTTAAACCATGAATCCTTTGGTAGAAGTTAAACTACTTGATTTTGTCTTTAAAAAATCACTGTGGGATATTACCTTACTGTATTATCGTAAGAAGCTGATAGAACTTTGTTGTGACCAGATGAAAATTGTACTGAAGTAACACCTAGACGTGAAATGTCAAAATAAAGCAAAAACGTGCAAGCTCAAAAAAAAAATAACTAAAGTTTGCGCTGTACCTTTGGTGTGAGCTTTAGGGAACCTCCTTAGACATCTACCTGTTTTTATTTGCCACACCTACATGATTTTAAGTCAATTTTATAACTCAGAAAACCTAAAATGTCAAGGTAATGCGAAATTTTAACGGTTTTTTTTCATACCTTTATTTTACCATCTTGAGAGCCAACTACTATTGTTTCAGAATCGCGACTAAATTGCATACATAAAATAGCTTGTTCATGTATCATAAATTTCTCTTCAGCCTGTCGTAAAAGTCAGTTACTTATGTACAAATTGTTTTCTTTTACAAAGTGTCACAAACCTGATACTTTAGGTCCTTTCTTAACTTGCCAGATAGAAAGTCCCATACTTCTAAGAATCCATCAAATGAACCAGTAACGAGAAATTGACCATCAGGAGAAAATGCTAAACCAAGTATAAGGATAAACAAACAAGGTACAAAGTCATACCAGCAACTTCCGGATGAGATTTCTGAGCAAATTTTATAGTAACAGCAACACGTCTCGGATAAGTCTCATGGGTATCCTTATCAGGCGCACGTCCTCTAAATAGATCATATGCTTGACCAGCAGCCAATTGACCCTTGATTCGATATTAGTTACACAACGGGAAAAATAAAAGGCTGCGTCGGTAAAATACTTTAAGTTGCTGATACTTCAGTGCTTGTCCAAGTAAAGAAATTAACCTTGATGGCGGTACAACAGATACTTCTTCAGCAAGTGATTTTGCTAATCTTGCTCTGCTCTTTTCTTTAGATCCTAGAGGGTAGTACTACAAAAAACAAAAAAGGGTTAAACAAAGCAAAAAAAAAAAAATTAATAATTTCTCGATACGCACTTCTTTGGCGTCAAAGTAACTACGAGCTAGCAAATGCTCTAATTTATGATACCTATCTGGTTGTTCTGCTTTCATTATTGTCATTGGTTGTGTTTGGCGTAATATAGTGCGTGCAACCTATCAAAAAAGGCGTGTTAAGACTGATGTCTCTTTGCATAAAAAAGTGTCAAGATATATGACTGTTTCGTCTTGTAATGCATGATTTAAAAGCACTATTAGCATCGCGGTATTGCGCACCTCCAGTTCTTGTAGCTCGGCAAGCTCTAGAATAATTTGTTCGTACAAAGCCTGCATTTTTGCCATTGGTAGCTTTACTTGATCAATAGCGGACAGTACGTTTTCCCAACGTCCGTTCTTGACGTTTGAAATAAAAACATCGACATTTTCGACAGTATTCAGCGATATTTGAGCTTCTTTCTGTTTAAACATACTTTGTAAGGAGAATAATTTCAAAAAACAAGTGAAAAAAGCGCCACTATAATTTTAAGCGTAAAAGACGCTCAGATTCGAGACTACACGCTTATTCATACCTGTAGGGCTTCAAATGTGTTTAGCAAGTTACTTTCCTTCAAAAATTGAAGACAAAGGCGGATTACACTACAACGTTATTATAAATGAGAAATAAACGGTGCAGAAACATTAATGTTTTAGTTTGATTTTTTAGAGACTCAGAACATTGTCGTACTCTCCAGCGTCAATCTCTACTGTGCTCATGCTGCCTCAATCAATTCGGCATTGCCAAAGTATTTTGTAGTGGTTTACGCTAAGATTTTCACCCAAAATATCCATCTGGTTTAGTCGGAGCGCGTAACTCTGTATTTTTATACTATTTCGGATACTTGTTCACGCAGCTTACGCTGACTTGTTTTGGTTTATTGTCAATGTCATGATTGTCCGTAATTTCTAAAACGGTGCAAACAGTGCAAATGGCATCGAAAACTAGCAAGATGATCAAAAAGAAGAAAAGCATCGACTTGGCTGGTAAGCGATTGGACGGTGAACAAGTATTGGCGGAGCTAAAACTGAGGCCGTGCCCAGAGACGATATCAGAGGTTAAGATAAACAATAACTTGGTGTCCTCGCTCAATTTCGACGCACTTGCTGCTCTTTTACCGAATCTATCAACTTTAAACGTGAGCAAGAATAATATACGCAAATTGAGCCCAAATATCGCGAAATTAACGTCGCTCACGAAGCTCAACCTCAAGGATGTAGGGATTAGCAAATTACCGTCCCAAATCGGTGGTTTAACTAATCTCACTGATCTGCAGCTACAACACAACATGCTCGCGTTTTTGCCCAATCAACTCACGGACTTGGTAAATTTGAGCAAGCTTAACGTATCCAACAACAAGTTACGCTCATTGTTGCCCTCCTTGTTCAAAATGACGAAACTCTCGAAGCTAAACATAGAAAATAATCCGCTCATGTGCCCACCGACATTTATTTGCGCTAAAGGACTCACCCAGACACTACGCTACCTGCAGCATGTTTACGAGGACCTAAACGACAAAGACTTGCCCAGATTTCCTAAACTGCGTTTACGAACAACACAGGACGCTACTGATACTGAGGGATCGCGTTCGTTTTTGGTACAATAACTTTTTATTTTGAAACGAAAAATCGTTGTATACTCCCTGACTTACTGCTACAATAGACGGACGTCAGAGATGCATTTTTTGTAGTATCTCATTGCGTAACAACAACACAAGTACGTGATCTTTTACAGTTTTTTTTTTGAAACTAGGCATTTGCCTCTAATAGTATTTTTTCTTTGCAACAGGGAAACAGACCTTACATGGAGGATCGTTATAAAATAGAACCTGCAATAAATATTGTAGACTACTTATCAAAAAGACAATTACAGCGTATAGAACGGCGGAAACAAAGAGCTCAAAGGCGGATAAGTAGAGAAGGAGCAAAACCCGATGTACCAGGTGAAGAAACGCGTGAAAGCATCTCAAAGGCACATTTACGCCAGCGGAGTAAGTCTGAGACGAAAAATATAAGTCCTTCTAAATCGTACGTAAACAAACGGTTAAATTTTGAAACGTGCGTATTTGTAACCACAGTATGCGTATTTTAATTTTTAACTTCTTTTCTACCCTCCTTAATTTTTTTTTAAACGAACACATTTCGTCAAAATCGTGTTCTTAGCCATCTACGACCTCAACCTTTTTTTTGTTTTTTTTGATACCCATTTTTGGTTAAAACACGCTATCGGGTTGCAATTACGCATGGGAGTAAATTTTTATAGCGTGTGGTTCTATAGATTTTTGTATGGGTTTTATTTCGAGTCTAGAAAAAATTGAAGAGAGCTTCGATGTATTTTTTCTTTGACTTTGTTCGATTTTGTGATTTGTTTTTTTCTTTTTGCTGTTTGAAAATATTTTATTTGTTGCTACAGCTGTATGTATATATTATTCAAGTGCTCACCGACTTATTTAAAGACATAGTGGGAGTAGAAGATTTTCAAATCCTCCACAAGTTGACGAGCCATCTTCTCACTCTAATGGAGTCCGAAGTCCATCTCCAAGTAAAAAAGCTCTTGGTCGTTTAGTTAAGAGAAAAAAAGGAAAAAAAGCTTCAGCACTACCTGATATACAAACTATTGAAGAGGAACCTTCAGAGCACTCTACAGAGGGTGATGCTAATCTTGATTATAATTTTATGACGTCTATGGGTAAAATAGCATTCTTTGGTTTATATGATGGACATGGTGGTGATAGAGCGGCTGATTATTGCACGGACTTGCTTCATGTAAATATCTTTAAGCAGTACCGTTGTTTTATGGAACATAATATACCTGCTGCAATGAAACAAGGTTTTATAGATACTGATAAGGGTTTTCTATCTCTTGCAAAAGGAGGAGATCAAGTACGTCATTGTTTTGTGAAACTTTTATTTTTTCTTTTATTTTTTCGATTTTCGTTTCTAACGTGAGAAGAAGTGGCGAGATGGGTCGACTGGTCTTGTACTTTTATTACAGAACAATAAGTTATTTACTGCGCATGTGGGGGACTCACGTGCTGTACTATGTCGTGAAAAGAGAGCGATTGAACTTACTGATGATCATAAACCTGATCGTGAAGATGAACAACAACGGTATGAAAATACCTCCCTACCTAAAGCTATATTTACTGACTAGTACTTTAGGATAGAGTCTATTGGTGGTAGTGTGGTTTCAAATTCTTCAACAGGATGGATTGCACGTGTGAATGGGCATTTGGCTGTTTCAAGAGCTTTTGGTGATATACGATTAAAAACACCTTCAGAATTCGTTACTGCTGTTCCTGAGCTTGGTGAATTTATTCTTGATCACAATGACCAATTTATTATTATGGCTTCTGATGGATTATGGGATGTGATGATAAACCAGGTATGTAAAATGTTCAGTAATGCGATGATATATCAAATCTTTTTTTTTTATAATTCACGTAAGCAACTCTAAAGAAATTTCTTTTTAGGAAGCTGTTGATATTGTACGCAAGTGTAAGGACAAAAAAGATGCGAGTGAGGAACTGGTTAATCGTGCTTTAAAATTAGGTATGCATGGTGAATACATTCACAATCATTCAGACGAGTTTACTTTGTAATATTATTTTTTTGTTTGTACTAACCTTTTTCTTCTTCAGGTTCAAGTGATAACATTACTGTTATTGTTATTTGGCTGCGATGGACAATTGACTTTCCTAGCACACCTAAAGCCCCTGGTTCACACGTTTCTCCCAAAGTAGAGGTTGATTCTGTTGCAAGCCATTCATCGTCTAGTCCAAAACGGTCAAGCGAAACTGAAGGTAGTCAAAATAAATCAAGTAACGGAAAATTTGTTACTATTGGAAAACGCGATAAGCGTGGATCTAAACCAAGACCTGGTAAATCTCCTAGGTCTAGGAGGCATTCAGAAGCAAAGGATCGTAAGGAGAAATCAGATACGAGTAAAGAAAAGAGGCATAAATCAGCACAAAGACAGCAAAAAAGTTCAAAAAAAAGGGAATCATCCAAAAGACAACTAAAGCAACAACAACAGCAAAGTGTTGTTGCGAAATCAAATACTAGTATTGAAACAGTAGTAGATAGTGTAATATCAGATCCGGGTGACTCTGGTTACGAGGCTGCGGAAGATACCTTGTCAAATTCGTAATTGTACATTATGTAATATAAAATTTTGATGCCGTCGAGTTCTCTAAGTTTCCGCATCTTAAGTACTGTCTGGTGATCAATACTTGCGATTGTCGGCACAAGAGAAACCACAATCTTGAGGTTGATTTACGCGTCTTCATTTTAACAAAAAGAAAGGTGGTCTTTACTCTCTGAGCTTTGTGTTTATAGACTTTGTTTTTTTATTGTAGACGCGTAGAGCGCAAAATCGAATACTTGTAGACTTCGGTCTTTACGTTTTTTTGTTTCAGGTTCTCGGAATAGGTTTAATCGAGGTACTTTACGAGAAGTACAAGCGCCAAGTGTTCTTGAAGGATTTGTAAACAAGTAACGGTTATAAAGTAACTCACCGAATGACTGGAGTAGATGCTATGTTGCTTGATGCAACACGTATTTTTTCAAACAGAAAGCCAGCCTGTTTTTTCGATACAATGAGCTTATTCGCTCTGCGTAGTTGTCTTTTAGATGTGAGGTTTCTGTCTGCACTTGTTCTTGTTGTTGTCCTTTTGTTTTCTATCCTTGTTCTTGTAGTTTTGTTTACTTTATATTTACCACTTTGGCGGCGTATAGGCACTAGCGAAGATGAAAAATAAGATTTGAGAGCAGGTGTATCAATTTCATTGCAGTCAAATACGCTACGTGCTACTTCTCCACGTGCCATTCTCATCTATTGGCAAGGTCCGTTAAGTAAGCTGCTAGAAATTTCGAGTTTTTTGGTTAATTGTAACAGAAAAGGAATAATGGGCAACATATTGAGTACGCAACCTATATCAATTAGTAAACCAACTGGTGGGCACGTAGAAAAGAATGATACGGCTGGAGATGAGGTGTTCGGACAAATCAAGTTTGAAGTTGTACCAGCACCGCTAGACGAAGCTGGATACATGACAAGCTTCAAGCTATCAGAAAACGAAGCGTTAACAGCCTTTTTTAACGAGGTGAGTAACAATTAGTTTAAAGGCCGTTAGCATACACACAGCGTGGTGTGTAGTATCAACGACAATACTAAGGATTGTGTAGTATGGTTTCGTGGTTATACGCGACATTTTAACGCCAAAGGAGGTTGAGGATACCCTAGACGAGGTATGGAACACAGTTGAAGGTGCGTAAATAATGTTATTCGACATTGGCTGAAAGAAATATAGAAAAGCAGTGGGGTTGGACTGGAACGCCAATGGTACGTAATAAAATTGTGTAATGGATCTGTGAAAATACAAAAATAAGGTCTTGTTTTTCATGGTCTTTTGCTAACCATTGAGCTAGGTTTCAAGGGACGATCCGTCAACGTGGTCTAACGAATCGTGGCCGCCAGGTAAACAACCCACAGAAAAAAAAGAGTGGTTATTAACCAAGAAATTAGGCAAATTGGGCATTCTTGGTAATTCTGTTGCTCGTAAGAAACAAGCTTGGAAGAATAGACAAAACCAAAACTTGTACGAGGCACGTGTTATTTTCCTAAAAATCAGTCTTGTGTTGTTATTAGTTTAATCTATTTTTAGGCTTTTAAACTATTGACACAAAGAGAGGACTTGTGGGTACTTACTCACTTCATTTGTAAAAATACGTCATCTAAAGGGATTGTTAGGTATCCTTAGATAGATATGGAATAATGAGGCCTACAAAAAGCGTTCCTGAGTGTAAATTAAAGCCACGTGAGTACAAGATTATTATCGAAGATCAAACACAACCAACCAACTTAAATTTAGAGCGTGGCCGAGCATCATGTGATGATCCTGAAAAAGAAAATCCGAAATTGAAAGACCATGACGAATGGCGTACACAGAATAAATGGATCCACTGGGACTTAAACGTAAGCTTACAATTCAAAATATTCTCAGAAAATTCTTATTAACAAACCCCTTCATTAGCCTTGGAAATGGACAGGCACTACAGAAGGTAAACCTTACAAATTCGATAGATTTATTACGGAGAATAATGGGAGTGCAAATGATGGCCAATTAAAGTTACAAGGATTGATAACATTGACAGACTCAAAGGAAGATGATGGAGGCTTTCTAACAGTTCCTGGTACCTTTTTTTTTCAGTTTTCGTTTTATTTTGACTTATAGCGAACAAAAGGGTTTCATAAACACTTAAAATCGTGGTCAAAAGCTACAGTAGAATCAGCATATGGAAAGAGATGTCAATCAAACTTGAGTTTTACAACACTTCATCCAAGTACAGAAATTAAAAGCCAGTCACGCAAAACTACGATTTATTTTTTACAATACAACCTGCCTCTAATTTTGTTTTTTTCTTCAATAGAAGATCACATGCAAACACAGACTCAAAAAATAACAGCGCGCCCAGGTAGTCTTATTGTATGGAGAGGTGAACAACCTCATTGGTAAGAAAAACAAACCACGTGTTTTTCTTTGTTTTTTTTATCTGCGCATCTTTGATCAAGTTCTTATTTTTCTTCAAATGTAGTAACTTCCCTAACAACAGCAACAAATTCAGAATAAATCAGGTATGCCCAATCATCCGTTTTAAACAGTAATTCTTTTCGTTGGTTTATTTCGTGTAGTATGTCAAGATGTTTGCGCAAAGAGAAGGTGCTCCTCAAACAGATATAAGAACAAATATGATGAAGGATTATCTTAAAGATATTGATGTGACACCATTAGGAAGAAAGTTATTCGGATTACAGTCTTGGAAAGGTAAGAGCAAAAAAAAAGATTCCAACTTAGCCTCTAACGTCATTTCAATTGTAGAGTAAAGCTATACCTTCATTAATCAGAGATCAGCACAATTAATAATCGTACTCTAAAACTAAGTTTAATAAAAGCACAAACATGTGTTTGTACTTAGTCTCATTATCGAATACTGACGCTACCGTTGGTATCGTGTTTGTACTAGTTTTACTTGACAAAGCAAACGAGTGTATGGCACCCTTTTAGTTTGATCACACGACATGTTCTGGTGCGAGCACTTTACACGGTTTAGAGACATTCTGTTATTTGGAAACAGTCATCACGCCTTGTCAAGTTCACTGAACTCTTCCCCATTACTTTTACACTGTGCTAACAAGCGGTAACTGCTCTTCGTATGCTGAAAAACGTTATAGCAGACTTGGGTGGGGCTAACACATGGCATCACAGAACCGATGGTGTAAAACATTTGTACATGGCTAGGTATTTAATGCAAAGTAGTGAAACCACTATTAGCGAACCCTTTCGAGAAAAAATAGTTAAATACGTTAATAAGCACCTACAAGATGCCGTAAAATTAAAGAGAACAATAGTAGCCTTGAAGACGAAGTTCCAGCTCTTAGAACCTGGTTTTACGCACGATTCTAAGTTGTGGAGTAATCTAGAGTTTAATTATGTTGACAACATGGTTATTGGGTGGATGAGTTGCGCTTGCTCGTATTTTATAACAAAATCAAAGTCGTGGCCAAAAATTGGCCCTGTGCCTATGGATGTACATCACAAGGTACTACCCAGTTCAACGTTGTTGGCTGTGATATGTTAACTATAATTCTAAAGGTTCTTTTGTGGTACATCTTCGATCACAGGCGTAGTTGGGATGCTTATCTGGTATCCAAGGGCATAGATATTCCAGAATTCTCGGATTGGAAAGAGGAAAATGAGAAATAATTTTGTAGAGCTTGCTGCGCGTAGCTATTTCTCAAAAAACTGAACAGCCAATAAAATCTCAAATCCCTACATTACATACAGTGTATGTTATTTACAGCTTTTGTAAGGATTATCTACAGTTGCATAAACGTAGAACGAAAAAGGCAGCCTTCGGATTTGTTGATAGCTTAACATACATTTTGTTAAGGCAAGCCTCAAACATCTACTCCTGGTGAAACAGCTGGAGGTTACCTTGTGAATTAACGCGTTACACAGCTCACCGCCCTTGATAGGCGCAATTGTCTTATTTCTAGTGTACTTGTGCATTCACTAATCTTCTTTTACTTATTTTACGTAGCTTCGCTTGTCATAGTACTCATAGCACGTATATTGGACGCTTCCAGATAGTAGTTTGATTACCCCAAAGGTAAAACGTGTTTAAAACCGTAGCACTCCTCTTGTTTTCATATGCACCGCTAGTAAAAAGCGTATGTGCAATTTAGCACAAAGCGGTCTGCTGCGACTTTTGTCTTCTTTTCTAATTGCCCCTGTACTTTGTTTACTGCAAGTTAATAGTACTGTTGTAGGCTGCGGCATTTACCGTCCCTATAGAGATGGTATGGAAAACTGAAATTGTTAACACTTTTTGAAAAAAGAGCCAAAAGTGAAATATTTCAGAATTTACATTTCCAATTTACAACAGTTTTTAGCACAATTCTAAGCCAATTTTCGTACTCTACGCTCCTTGTAGAGCAACATAAAAAATTCAAATACCTGATATTATGTAAGTTGTGTTTGAAACAGAGAAGTTATAAAATTTCGTAATTTTCACTGTTTCAGTTTCCCATACCATCTCTTTTCTTTCACTTTTTTAACACAAATCGAAAAGTACATTTTTACCTTTACACAATTAGAATCATATTAATAGCAACCACACAACTACCTTTTTGTTTTAAAGTTTGTCAAAACGCATTTATTTTGTTGTCTAATATTCTTTAGGTTTTAGTTGCTAGTGTAAAATGTGCTCTTCTTTGAATCTACTGGATCTTCCGCGTGAAATACAAACATACATTTGTACTTTCAACAAAGAAGCATTTACAAAATTCCATACACTATCAAAAAGGGCAGCCATTAATACACATTTTGATGACAGCTTGAAACGTCATGGAAGATGGATAGGATGGTATCTGAGTGGAAAAGTACAACGAATCGAATACGCAAAGAATGGTCCACGTTTAGTTTGGTATGAAAGTGGAGAGCTTATGGGAAAATGTGTGGTGGTTAATGGTAATATATGTGGTGAAACCAGATTATGGTACAAAAGTGGACAACTTCAAGCACAAGACATGTGGGTTGACGATAAAAGACATGGGGAAGTAAAACAATGGTATGAAAATGGCCAACTTAGAGCACAAGAGATGTGGGTTGATGATGAAAAACACGGAGAAGCAAACGTCTGGTATCAAAACGGACAACTTGAAATACAAGAGATGTGGGTTGATGGTAAACAACATGGTGAGAGAAAGATGTGGTACGAAAATGGCCAACTTAAAGCACAACAGATGTGGGTTGATGATGAACAGCATGGAGAAGCAAACTTCTGGTATCAAAACGGACAACTTGAAATACAAGAGATGTGGGTGGATGGTAAACAACATGGTGAAGCCACAGTGTGGTATGAAGGTGGCCAACTCCAGGTAAAGCAAATGTGGTTTGAAGGTAAACAGCACGGTGAAACAAAGTCGTGGTATGAAAATGGACAACTCAAAGCGCAGACAATGTGGAGTGAAGGTATACAACACGGTGAAGTAAAAATGTGGCACGAAAATGGACAACTAAAGGTACAATTCAATATGATTTATGACACAGTGGATGGGGTGTACAATACGTGGCATGAAAATGGACACCCTCGGATACATCAGGTGTTTGTTGATGGCAAGAAGCATGGCAATAGAAAAATATGGTTTGAACGTGGACAACTAAAGGCGCAAGAGATTTGGGTTGATGGTAAACAACATGGTGAAGCACAGTATTGGTATAAAAATGGCCAACTTAGAGCACAACAGATGTGGGTTGATGGTAAGTTAAACGGTAAGTCCAGAGAATGGACTGCGGATGGTAAAACTGTTGAGGAAGGTAATAATGCTATAAAGCAATTGCTAAGTCAAAGACATCGCAGAAAGTTTGGTGGCAATAACAAGAATGGCAACAAACAAAGTAATGCAATGATAAGATCACTCAACATAGTATTGTTCCCTTTCCATATTTTCAAAAATGTGGTTTATGGTTGGTTCAGATACTTTGCAAACAGTATCTATGTATCAATGTCGTATTGGTCAAGAAAGCAGTAAATCCATAAAACTCTTGTTGTTCCATCCTTGTGTTGCTTTGTTGAAGGAATCATTGTAGTAAATTATCAATAAAACAACAATACTGTCTAGCACCATTAAGTTGAGGTTGTAATAGTATTAATTATATTGAATACACTCTTGAAGTGCTATCTTGTAAAGAAAAAAAACCAACAGTGCTCGTGTGAGGATATTTATTTTATGACACAATTGTTTCAGGCACAATTTGATATTGCCACTTACATAGCTGTAATGCTCTTCAAAGATGTTGCAGAGCACAACTAAAAATAGTGTAGTAGAAGCAAGAAACAACAGTTTGTATCACCGATATAGTGGGTTCAAATTTACGCTTCTACATCTGCTCCAGGACAACGGTGTCCATTAGCAGTTTCAATGTAGATTTTAACATGCAAATCCTTTTTCAACCATTTACAGCCAAAAGATATTTCTCTACGTGGTTGAGCAGGTGTATGAGGGAAATTGAACTTGAAACAGAAGGTTAGTATGATATTTTAGAGGCAAATCAGGGTTGTGGTTTTTTTGGATTTTTTTTTCAGGGAAACAAAAACTTGTAACCGGATCCACAAGAAAAAACGGCTCAAACTTTTAGTTTCCTTGATTCTACTAGTAAAAAAATTGTTTTGTTTGACAATGGTAGATACAGTGTAGTAGGTGTAAGATGGCGAAAGTCTTAAAAACAATTAGTCTCTACCTGTCTTGTGAAAGGCCCAGAGGCTGTCAACTGGCTTACTGATCCCCAACATTTCTCAATGGTAGCGCCATTAGTAGATTCAAGACGGATTGAGAACTCGCTAAGAACACTCCTGGACATGAAATGAAACTCTGTGTTCATACCACCTCTCCAACCTAAATTAGCGGTAAGTTGTTTAGTATATAATAGCGAGATGTACCATGATAGCGTCTATGCTTTACGATTGGACAATCAGAACTTTCATTTGGACGAGTAGTCGTTGGCCGAGGGGTAGGACGAACTGTAGGAGGAGCTGTAGGCTTAGGTGTAGGACTAGGTGTAGGATTGGGTGTAGGTTTAAGTGTAGGCCGAGCTGTAGGCTTAGGTGTAGGACTAGCAGTAGGTCTAAGTGTTGGAGGAGGCAGCTGAAACAATATTAGCCATTTAATTTGATCCACTCAAAAGATCCTGTACGTACATTGATTCCAGTGCCAAATTGTACGCCACTATCGAAATACCGTGGAGCCTTCTCGATAGCTTCGCGATCGAAAAAGAATGTCTTTATTTCTCCATGTACTGAAGTTATACGTGCTTCCCCACGTGTCTGCTCTCCCCTGTTAGAAGTGCTTGTAAACCCTCCAGCAAAGATAAATCTGTTTTGTGAGTTCTCTCTGCGCAATGTCTGCCATCTTCCGTTCTAAAGTATCTATAAGTACAACAACAACACTGCTGCAAACCGTACTATCTTTAATTCAAACTTCTCAACAGGGAATCTGTGGTTTCTGATTTGAATCTGGGCGTAAAAGAGATTGTTCTCTTTGAAAGAGTATTGAATACCGCCTTAAGGGTTTTTTTAAGTCAAGTTGTTTTTTCTCTCTATGTACCTCTTGTAGGGCATGGTATTGCCTTCCAGTCTACTTTACATAAACCAGTAACGTCTTGAATAGCCAAATCGATATGAAAGTCGTCGCACTCAGGGCATACATTTGCCGTGAACATTTTAAGTGGCCTGTTCCAAGGAATTGATTTTGGACAGTTGCTGTTTGGGTTCAAGTCTCCTTTAATAGTGACTTCTGCGCATAGACCACATTTCATTGTAAAGCTTGGATTAGAAGGACCAATGGCAATCGTGTACATTCCCCTGCTGCCTGTGGATTACGTATTAGTGGCTATGTCTATTAGCATGCGTTTCTTTGTACCTGATTCGACTGCTGGGCCCATTGGTGTCCATGCTTTACCTCCAATAGAACCGAAGCTACATGGTCCGTTTCCTCCATCAACTAGGTATGTGTTAGCGCGCCAGCAACAAAAAAACTTTCGAAGGTTTCTGCGTTAAAAATAAAGAGGCGTACAAAGGCCATATTGCGTTAACTAGAAGGCATTAGTCGTTGTACAAGTTAGAATATGGCCGTATTATGTACGACGGAACTTTGGGTCGAAAATCGATTGTACCTTTCGTGAAGTGACGCCATTAAATAGCTGGAGGATGTCACTTTTTGGTGATGCGGAAGCAACTAAAAGAAGTGTGCTAGTTGTGCAAGTTAGTTTTTGTGTTTGTGATTCACTACAAACGGTTTAACATACGTACCTCAGAACGAGCAAGTGAAGAGTTGCTTTCATGTTGAGTTGAGTGTGGTTTGACTCGAAAAGGAAATTTTTTGACACAAAAACACCTTACATTCCCTTTTGGCTCTTTTTGCACGCCGATTAAACCTTAGTGACAGTTGACGTTGTAATACCTTCTTCAAGATTAGAGTGAGTATTGTACGTCAAACATGCTAGAGCCTTAAAATGCGTCAAAGTCGGGGAAATTTCTAATACTCCCGGCCGTTTAGTAAAATGCTTTGATGGCAAGCAACGGTGGCCCAAGGAAGCTAGATTCAAAGAGGTCTCATAACCATAAGTCTAACGGCAAACATACGAAGCTTGCTAAAGAACAGCATTTTATCGATGAAACACAGTTTGTGGAAGAGATTAAGACGATACAAAAGACATTGGAGCATATAGATAATAAATACAAGCAAGAAACAAATTTCAACCCAATAAGCCATGTCATTGATATTTTGGCGTCTCCTACAAAGAAAGAACTAAAAAACAAGAGGATTGAGCTGGAGACATGGAAAAATGAAATAAACGATTGCATGAAGACAATTGTTAGAGGTACGCTTTGCTACCGGTATAGTGCTTCGCTTTAAATACAATTTGATAAAAACAAACTGGTTAGAGTGCTAAATGTATCCTAGCTTACTACGGGCATTTTAATACCATACTGAGCAACTACACAACAATCCTTAAAGAGCTAAACTCGTCCCAAGCAAATATCGAAACAGGTCAGTTTAATTAACCTACACGCCAATTATACATATCATTACGTTCTTAACATATAATTTTAGCAACTGATCATCTCGAAAAGAGTTCTCACAACTTGACATCACGAAGTAAGCCTATTGCTAACTACAACAACGAAGTTAAAGAATACGAGCGTATTTTGGCAGTTTACGACAAAATGTACCCTGGGTTTATTTTTTCCATCTATTATTCTGACTCTAGTGTAGACAACAAGTTAACTCTTCGCCTGAACAAGTCCAACAGTACATGCGTGATGGAGAATGGCAAGTATTCTGGTTTTTTCAATAAAAACTTTTTTTTATTATTGCGAGCCTAGCTCTAACTGTATCGTAGGTACATGGCTGCTGAGTTACTTGTCAAATCACATAAGGTAACGTTGTAATCATAGGAATCTAAGGTGTTATGTTTGAGCTAATGTAAACATTGTAGACACTTCAACACCCTGACCTTGATTTACCTGGTTTGAATGAACTTAAAAAGACAATTAGACGTCTTCTCGCTGCACGTGGCTTTATTATTTCAATGATAGATAATTTAACAGTCGCTTTTAGGAATTCCAATCTCGAGCATTTGAAGCATTGAATAATTTGCTTTATGGCAAGACATTGCCAACGCCAACAGATGATGACGACTTGGACGGAAAGACGTACGAGAACTCTTTTTTTTTGAAATTTTTTTTGATGCGGTTCTTAACTGTTGCTATTTAGCTCGGTATCTCAAATGAGTGCTTCTCGTGTTAATTCTTCTTCTCTTGGACCAGCTATTGGTTCGTATTTTTTTTGTAGGCATTGGCTAAATGTGTTTTTGTAGAGCGACAGAATCATGAAAAAATATCTCAATTAATTCGTGGATTGTTTTTGGGTCGGACTGGAAAAGTTGTTCAGCTGGCTAACTTCTTATGTGATAAGATTAAAACAGAAGTTCGGTTGTTAGTACAAGAGATTTATAATCAAGTCAAACAAGAAGAGTACGCAGTCACAAATCTGTTTATATTTTTTTGTAACTCAAATGGTGCTTCTTGCTGTTTGTTTTCGATGCCAGGACCATAACGATCTGCTCTAATACTGTATTATTCACTCCATAATTTAGGGAAACTGAGAGCTTCATGACAGGTATATATGGTGTAAATAAGAATGATGAAGAAGATCCATTTTTGGGAAATGCTTTTGCTAGAATGCTTTATTTGCTTCTAGAACGATTAAAAACAGTTGTATCTAATCATAAGATTGCTTGTGATGCCTTTGAGAGTACAGTACAACAAACAATAAGCAAGGAGGGTAAATCTAGAAATAACCGTGTTAACACCAACCGACAACCACAGAGGCTCAGACGTAATGGTAAGCTGAAAGAGACTGCTGAAATTTACTATTTTGTTACTTGTTTTAGCTTACCTTTTCTTTAGATACGTTTAGTGGAAGGCGTGGAGGAATATCCATTCTGGATATTTATAACATTAATACAGTTTGGAGTTCTGTTCAAGATGAGGTACGATGAAGAAGAAAAATTATAATTAAAGTTAACAACAAATTAGCTTGTGGAGCTTATAGCTTGGTATTTAGCAGCCCCTACTGGTTCTGCAGTTATTGCAGATACTGAACATGAGACAACAACGGTTAGTAATGACGCTGTTATTATGTTATAAACAATGACTGGTGTTCACATTTTTGACATGTTTTTTTGTTCTTAGATGTTTAAGTTTGAATGGTCTTCTGCTGAAGTAGTCAATTATTTCGAAGGAGAAACTACTGCAAAGAAGTTTATTTATACTGAGATGGAGATTGGTAATCCACCTTCTTGTTATAACCTTGCATCACTTTATCCATTGGTAATGAACTTCAACAAACGAGTTCAACCAGTTGTTTCAGCGTACGACTTTTTTGCTTTTTTTTTTGGTTTTCAAAAAAAGGACAAACTCGGAAGGATTTTATAGTCAAGCATTTTCTTTGACCTCTTTATGCAAAACTAAAGCAATTTTATTAACATGGTGTGTTATAGGAAACATAGAGATTCCAAATTGAGTGATTGGTTAGATAACTTTGTAGTTAAGTCCTTCTTGCAAGATATTAAAAAGCACTACAGAAAACGTGCAGAGAATGCTGCCACAGGTATGGACGTCTTGTTACATGTATACCTTATGTTATTTGTGCACTTACACGTGAATTAGTTAAGAGCGCTTTCTTGCCTAAAGATAGGACTGTTGTCAGTGCAGATGGTGATGATTATGGAAGCAATGAATCTCGACCTATTCTCAATGTATGCAACTTGGTTTTTTTTTCTTACTGTTTACAGGCTATTTATGGTTTGAGTTTGATTTTGTTTGTAGGGTTGTGTTGAGATATACCAGATTATAAAGGAGTTGTATACTGATATTCTACGTATTCCTCAGTACAAGAATGAGTTTTTGAATATTATTCGTATTGTTCTTGAAATATATAAGGATAAGTGCCAGGAATATTATAGGAAATTACTTAGAGAGTCTGAAACTGGTATTCTTATGCGGTATGCCCGTTTTTCTAGACGATTTGGAAAAAGGAAAATCAGCTAAACATCATTTTTCGTACATTGTTTCAGTTTTTTTTTTGCCTTTTTTACTGTTACTTGTCTAAATAATTTGGTATATAGTGATGCTAGTATGACACAGACAATTGATACAACTACTCCAATGATGCGTGATACCGGTGATCCTCAGAATCAACGAGAAAGGTACGTTAGTATAGCTCCTATGTTGTTTTTTGTTCTCAAGATCGTTTTGTATTTCTTATGTTTTATCTAGACCTGTACCTACTGGTGAAGATATATCACGACATAATCCAGCTATCAATGCTTTGGGATGGGATGATACACCTCTTTTGACTCTTATTGATCAGAAAACCATGCCATTATATTTGGTGCGTTTGTAGCAGCGCAGATTGTTTTTGCTGACTTTTCCGTCCCAGGGATTATCACTTCGTGGTGATCAATTAGCTAGACGCTATCTGTTAACGGAGCACTCTGACTCTAGTCAACATAAAGATACATCACGGCTGGCTAACATGCATGACAGTTTGGTACGTTTATCCTCTAATTATTTTCTCTTTAATCTTACTGACTTTTCTTTCTCAGCTGTGGCTTATATCTAGCATACGAGAGCTTGGTAAAAAGAAGAGATCTGGAAAGAGAAATAAAAAAACGGCTGCTAGCATGACAAGAAGCACGAACAGCTTGGCACTAGGTTAGTTTTTTTTGAAAGTGGGATTCTGTCTCTAACTCATTTTTTCTTTGTGCAGTACAATCTCTGGAGGCGTCCCAACTTACACTACAAGAATATGATATTTTCCAACATATTGGGCCGTACTTAATCAAACAATTGAAGCGTGTATCAACATCTTGCCTCATTGCTTTGAAAATAGAGTTCCGTGTAAATTGCTTCTTCTTTTTGAGTATCATCCTTGAGGTATGTGCCTACGATTACCTTTTTAATTACAGCCTAAACTACCTACCTTTCTGTTTATTTTTTTTCACAACTTTTTTATCACGTGATGCAGGTTGTTTTTTGCTTTTTTTTCCTCGAGAATTTATTCATTTGTCCGTTCCTGTTTATTGACAGTTGTTGTTTTAGAAAAATTACTACTACGAAGTTGAATATAAAGATCCTGATAATTTTACAACTGATTTGAATAATATTCTCGCATCAGCTGATACTGCTTTGACAAAATTCTTACCAGTTGATAAGCGAAGGTATGTTTTTATGTTAAGGCATCATGATGGCTTAGAATTTTATTTTCAACCCTTTTGTATTATTTACTGTTGTTTCAGCTGGTTATTTACAGGATTGGCTACGCTTATGGCTAATATCATTATCAACAGGTACGCACAACAGCCTTTTTTTGATAGTTTGTTTTTTTTGTATAAGACAATTGATTCAACCTCGCTCTTTGTCGGTGCTTTGGTGGCTAATGTCGTTTTAGTTTGTCTTCAATAAAAGCTATTAATCAAAATGGTGTTATCAAGATGTGTAGGCACGTCTAGTGATCCAATTTGATAACTTGACTATGGCCGAATAAAGTCTTAAATATCAGCTTATATTTTTGTTTTAGGAATATTTTTAATTTGCAACAAAATTTGACGAATGTTGGAAGCCTAGAGGATCCAAAAGAGCTTATTATAGAATTTGATAGAGCAAGGCAGTATTATGAACTTATTAATTTAACTGAAGAGGTACGTGCATACCATTAATACACCAAATAACCAAATCTTTTATTTACACTCCATTTCTCACTTTTTTCTTAAAGGGTGTCTTTGAACACATTAAGCAAACACCACGTGCAAAGTTATTTACAAAGCAGCAATATACTGAAGTTCTTAAATGTGTTACAAGATCACCAAGGAAGATACCAGATAAGACATTATTCAGACTTAAACAGTTTTTCCCACGGATGTAAATAAAAAAAACCCCATAAATGGTTTTCTTTTCTTCATACTCCTGTGCCTTATTTTCACAACAAAAAATATCTATAAAACGCAAAGAAGTCAGCAACAGAGTATAAACATCTACTGGCTACTTCTTGATATTTTAGCCCTTTTTTCTTTTGAGATACCATTGAGAGGTTCGTGTATTTCTTTGGCTATATCAGGCTTACGAACTGAAGAAATCACCGCAACACGCGCGTGTATATACACTAATAACTTGTTCATTGTTTTTGCACCTTTTTTGTTGTAACTTGAAGTTATGCAAGAACGTTTCGTTTGAAAGAAAAAAAAGACTGTTTTGAATTTTGTTTTTAACATACCAAAAGGAATGAAACAAGAGTAGGTACATGGGTTGTAACCAGTTTTCTTGTTTAACAAGGTCAGCATTGTTTTGCAATAATCTCTTTATTATTTGCTATTGACGCAAGTTTGTTTGTTCTATTGTAATTTCTTTCACTCTTTTGCTTCTTTTGTACAAGACTAACAATACCACTATTATTACGCTAACTACTACAACAACTGATACAGTTATTATGTAGTAAACAATAAAGTTTTGTGATTTTTTGTTGTCCATGTTGGTACATGTAGATATCAATACAACAAGAGATTGTAACTCTTTCACTGTTTTTGTTTGACATTGTCGCATATCTGGGTCTGTTACTGTCACTTGAATACTTTCAAATGTACATTGTTGTTGTGAGAAATCAAACAATGTGAAGTTACCTTGTTTAAGTATTGACTCAAATACTGCTGGATTTGAGAATACTATGTCAATAAGTGAGATATTGGGACAATGTGTTGTGTCTATTGGTAGTGGGTTATTTGTGAAAATAACTTCTACGCCATCATATGTTCCATTAATTGGAAGTGTCACAACATCTTCTCTGATAATAAGTGTGATTGTTCTTCTAGTTGTAGGTATTGATGTTGGTGAGATTACGGGTGATGATGTTGTTGGGAGTTCAGTAACAGGAGGAGTTGTGGTTGGTGGGATGGTAGTTGGAGGCTCTGTTGTTACTATGGGACATGCAAAAACGCCACACGTTTCATTATAAAATATAATATCAGCTGTATCATCAACGAACAATACAAGAACCTATGAACAAAGTGGGAAAAAGAGAAGAAGGAAGCTGGCCGTTGAAAAAAATAATGTAAAAAGAAGAACAAACAGAGTTTAGCTTAAGTACGTACTGTCACTACGCACTCAACTGGATCAAAAGTAGCTGTAATCTTCTTCATAGCGGTTTCTTTTAATACAGCAGTTGTATATGTTGGTGCGAGGAACATTCCAGAAGTATCCTAGCGTCATAAAGTTAGAACCAACAAAGGTTTCACTTTGTGGATTGTAAATTGTTTTGACGTACACTGTAAGCACGTATTGTTACTTCTGATGGAGTATCCACATACACAATTAATAAATCTGCGTTTATCGCTGTTTCCATTGCAATAATAGCAGATACTTCAGATTCAAGTGTGGGTATACTTAACGTAATATTTGTACTTGATGAAAAAGGTTCTTGATCACTGGAGCAATTTACTAATGACTTGAAAAGATATAGCAGCTTGTCAACACCATTAGGTTCAATAGTGTATAATGTATCATTAATGGATGTAGTAGATATACTGTTTATATTTATTGATGCTACAACACCTGATAGGGTGTTTGCATGAGCGAGAAAACCATCACCAAAAACCTTTTCGAACTAGGTTAGCATTGTCGCAGAGTAAAGCAAATTATGTTTTTTTTGGTCTTTATCCTTGTTAGTCTACGATAAAAGGATGCCCATCAACTCATAAACTCTTCGGGAGCGTGTAATTGTAGGGTTGTTTTTTATTGCAAAGATTAAAAAAGAAGTTGAACAATCAACTATTTTTTCAATAGTAAGTACCTTGGATGTGTTTGCATCTACTTTAGCGTTACCTATGACGTGCTCAACAGCAAGGTCTAGTACTAAAATCTTTACAAAGCATCCAGGGGTATTCATACTGGTTATACTGTACTGGTAGTTAATAGCTGCAATCGCTTAGTAAAACAAAGTTAGTTATTTTGTTGGTAAGTTCTTTTAGTACTTCTGTTGAATGTGAGTATCTCAAGCGGGGATCCTTCACTTATTATGTACATATAAGAATCGTCTGAAGGGAATTCTACGTCAAGAAGAAATCTTTCCTTTCCAGTACCTGTTCAGAATTAAAAAAAGTACAAAAAAAAAACAATGTGGAGTAAAAAACACGCTCTCGTTCTATCTATACTATGTGAGCTAAAATGCGCTTATGTAGTATGTAAAATATCAAATTAACAAGACATCTGGTAGAACGAGAGTAGGTAAACTGACAAGCACTTTTTGAACTCGGAAATTAGAAACCACGTGCTATAGATATTCTCAATTTTAATAATAACTTACTTTGGAATTCTGCTTTATCAAATGATACGTAGTATGCAATATCAGGTGTACTAGCTATTACCTCTTCTACATCACCTTCATCTATGACTGACGGCAGCTACGCAATCAATCAGATTTGATTAAAAAAAAAGCAACAAAACGCACAGTAATGTTGTCCGTTGCACTTATAAACCTGTACGAGAGCATTCCGTTTTCGGCTATGAAAACGAATATTACTTTTCTGTTGCCATGCGCTAGGATTGGTCCAGTAACAGTGTCGGTAAACCCAACACCGTTGGACGTGCCGTTGAAGAACTCTTTTTGGTTTGTTAGTTGTCTCTTGCTGAACTGACTCAAACAATTTATACGCACTTCTGGGCGAGGCTACATCTATTGACGTGTTGCTTGATCCTATTTTAATCAGATTTGCACAACTACAATTTGGGAACCTTCAAAAGCATAGAAATATGATGCAATATCGTTGTAGACGCCGAAAGTAACATCTGCAGCAACTATAGAGTTGAATTGATTTGTAAGTTGGCTGGCGTCTCTAAATACATTGAACTGCGGGTCTGAAAACATAGCCATAGCGACTAGGTACTGTTGAAATGGTTGCTTTGAAAAACAAACGCTGTACGTACCAATTACTTGGTTAAGCGCTATAATTGCTGTAACCGCTCTGTAAATGGTCATTGATAACCCAACAACGGAGTGGCTTTATTAGCAGGCCAATCCGCGTTTCTTGGATTTGACCTGAAATAGTGCACTATTTTATTTTATCGCTAAGCCTAAGGCCACTCCCAATTTGTAGCATGCACGTGACTTTTTGCACTTATGCTCACGTAAAGTACTCCATAAGGATACACTAATGGTATAGTATAGCTTGCAGAGTTGCAAAAGGCTACCTATGTTCACAAACCGTCTCGAAAAATCTGGTTTACCTAACACAAAATATCGTTATTTCAGGTCAAATCCCTTGTATGTCTGGAACTTCTGCAAGTTCTGGAAGTTCCCTACTTTTAGCTTCTTTTTGCTGTGCCGTACACGGCTGAGGTATAAGAATAAGTGCAATTGAAAGAGTATTTTTCTAATTTTGTAAAAGGGCAAAGAGAAGTTAGTAATGAAATTCCGGAATGTTTCAGGTAAAATATGAAGAAAAGTATAGGAATGGTTTGGCTTCTCTTTGCAAACGTGTTCGCAGATTTCATTAATTGATTCGCCCTATTTTTTTTATGTTGAAGTTAACATCAATTTTCAGCACACTGTTGTCCACTACGAAACTGTAGGTTAAGATGACTACTTGTGTACCGTATTGAGAACTGAAAGTATCTCTACCTAAACGTTGGACAGGTATAGATGACACAATGTCCAGCACGTGCCACTGAAATCTGAGATTATTGTTTTAATAAATAGCCTGAGCAAATTTCGCTGATAGGTCATTACAGATGCTAGTATTGATGGGTTTAACTGCAACAGAGCTTATTCCTAAGCGTTGTGCGATATAGGATAATTTCACTCGAACATTTAAATGGCTCATATACTTTTATTGTGTCCTTGCTATATTGTACCGGCCTTCAAGGGAATTCGTAGATACATACGATAATCCAGAATACGTAAAGTCATCCCTTCTAGCTTTATGCGTACTCCAGAATTGCATCAATCCATCAGTGCAACATAATCCCCATTCTCCTATTCTTATACCGCATTGGAATATGAAAGATAAAATCAACACGTGTTTGTCACTTCCTTGTGATAGAACCTTGACTGTGCTCCTTATTGATAGTAATATCAGCGTTACTACGCCACATATAGCAAAGAAACAACCAAGTACAAGAAAGACAAATAACTAAAAGGGTGATAAGGACAACAAAAAAGTGAGCTGTTAGTCCGTACTTTTCTAACGATTGACATTGATTGTGGTGGCTTTTCTTTAAACTGCAGTGGTATACACATAACCTTCAAAGCAACGAATCCTCCCATCAAAATGCATATACCTACATACAGTGCTGTAATACCATAGTTGATGGAATTCACTAGTTTAACTTCTGGTATTGATACTTGTAAAATATAAAAAGCAAGTTCAGAGCCAGTGATGAAGATGCACATGAAGAGAAATACTCCAGCTAAAACAGTAAAAAAGCCAAACTTCTCATTATAGAGTTCATGGAGAGCAAAAGAATAACGTGCCAAACCAAGCAGCCAAGTAGAAAACCTTCAAAAAAGTACATCAATTTGGTTTAATGAGTATTAGTTTTCGTTTCGCACAACATCACAAAGCCATCAAAGAAGTTGACTTGATGATAATGGTGCGCCAAGTAATACAATGCTATTGAATTTTAAGAACTTACACAAGAGAAACCCCTAAACCTTGAAGAATTGCGTCAACATAGAACGGAATAATGTGGTTTAATGAGAAGGGATCAGATCCAAACCATACTACTCTGACTAGATAATAAAGTGTCACAAATCATCACGTCGCGTATAAATAGAGTATCACGTGACTATAAAAGTAAAGGTACCGATTATTGCGCCAAAGATTGTTGAAAATTGTATCACGTGCAATAAAGTCAAGTTTAGAGGTCTACGCGCGTAGAGAAACCCAGAAATGACGAAAAAGAATATTCCCCACAGAGATGCACCAATAATTTGGAATGAAAGGATGTAATGTTTACCTAGCACATCAGATATACTTAATTGGCAATCAGCACCTAAAGCGGATAGTATTAAATACGAAATAGTACGAAATGATTATAGGTTGTCAAAAAACAACAAAAACCTTCTTTTTGGTTCTTGGTGTTCGTTAACTAACGTAGTGATGATCACGTGATTTTTTTTTTTGATTTTATTTATCGGCCGTACCAGTGAAGAATTCAAAGCAAACACATTCATTCATAGAGTTATTAAATCCGTTACCATTGCAGTTCATTGTAAAACGTAACGTTTTGTTTGTTTTACAGCGCTTAACTGTATTAAGTACATTTCAAGTAAAACCAGTTTGCACCATAACCTTTGATTGTTAGTGCGTGTGCGTTTACAACATTAGAAGACAAAAATTAACTAGGACAGAGTCCAATGGCGGTAAGACGCAACAATATCGCTTTAATCAGGTATCATTCTAATTGTACTAGGTTCCTTCTTCAGATTTAGACACTTGCTTACTTTTAAAGCTTCCGGTGGAGGTACATCATTGTATTATGGATTTAGACTTAAAAACGTATCTAAAATGGCCTATACTATCAAAATACAGCGCAACAACATCAAGGTTTGATAAGGATTTGAAAAAACACGGGAAATGGCTAAATATAGAATGGTTCGCTGAAGTTCGTATTAATTTATCCCAACTCCCTATGTTTTTGCGAAAGAACAGAGAAGTATTGATCAAAGCTTACTGGAGTCATGGAGAACTTTCTGGAAATTATACAAAGTGGTATGCCAATGGTAACTTGGAGCTACAAGGACAGTTTGTGAACGGTAAAAGGCATGGTGAGTTCAAACGTTGGATTCGCAGGGGTGACTTATATTCTGTATCATGTTATGTAAACGGAGAAAAGGTAGAGTACAAACAATGGATTAAACGCAAGCTATTTCAGCACTCATTTTATAAAAAAAATAAGCCAGAAGGAGAGCATAAGACTTGGCATACTAATGGCCAGTTGCAGGTAAATGTTTTTTTGTTTTTTAAACTCAACTTTTATTGAAGGTGCACTGCTTTTTTGCCAAAGGCCAACGGAATGGACTGTATAAGCGATGGAATAAAAAAGGCGAATTGACGAATATGGAGACTTATGATAATGGTACAAAGGTGGTTGACAACTAACTTTGTAAAACACAATAGAAACACTTTTTCAACAATTTTGTTGTACAGCTATCTTTTGCTTTTTATTGGATTGTGCTTGCTATTGTGAAGGTTTAGTACGTGTCAAATTAAAGTAGTTTAATAGCAGCGGCTTTGATACGCTACAGTTGTAGACAGTACATTGCTGTAAACCACGTGGCACCAAACAATAAATCTCCAGGTTGTCATCTTTGTTTTGGTTGCACGTTGGGAAATTAAGTTATTAGATTGCTTCTTTTTTGTCCTTAACAAACTTATGTATTGTACAACAGCATGGAACGTCTAGCTAAATTTATGTCTTTTCCAGTACTGAATATGAAAATCATTTACACTCATTTTTGTAATCTCAGGGACGTTTCAGTTTTAAAAGTCACCAAGCATGGTGCTGCGGCATGCACAGCAGCTATCCGTGGCGTGTTTACAGATGGTACAAGCAATCATAGTAACAACCACAACAAGTAATAAAGATATCGTGACTGCTCTTGGTAGTCTTGAACCATCTTCCGTCGTTTCGGACACGTGGAAAGTGATAGAATATTCTCATTAAAGTTGAATCTTGGGTAATGGCCAGTAATACTATTACAACGTACCATTTAAGTGGCACACTTTGTGTTGATTATCGCTGTACACCAATGGAATGTTGCAATTTGGGTGTTTTTGATACGTTGTGAGTTATATTTCCATTCAAATTAACGCACTCTGAACAGACTTAAGCAAAGTTCCATGGGTAAGAAATCTCCTAAGAAACTTTATGTTTGTAAAAATGTCTCCTTTACCAATCATACAAGAATGAGAATTTGTATATCCAATTAGGAAGGTTGCCGTCCAAGTTATTAAACGAAAGATCTCTATTATAAAGTTTTGAAGTGCTGAGAACCTTGGCTATAGTGCACTCTTGTATTTAAAATCAAGCTTAATTTTATTCAGTACGTATAGAACACAGTAAGTAAATCCTTGGCACCATATCTTATTTTTTTCCATTTGTCTTGATTTAGGAGAGGTTCTAAGTCAACTTCAGACAAATTTCTACATTTCAAGAGACAAAGATGCTACGCAAATCTCATCAGTATTTACCAAAAAAGGTGCACAAAAACCAAGGAAAAAAAGAGAAAAATAACTTTAAAAGTTTTATGACATACATTTAACTTTGGTAGTGATGCGAATATCGGAACTACTCTAGGTACTAAATCCTTTATCCTTATGTCCAAAGTTGTCAAACTTGTAAGATGGGAGAGCCTAGACACGAAGTTATGAAACAAACTAAAAAAAGGACAGCTGTTCATGAATCTTTACCTCACCACACTTCTGTGAGTAATCTCAGGTGAGCTAAATATTTGCAACATCTCTAGTGTATCCTTACACTTTCCAGAAACAAAGTTACATAATCCCTAACAATAAAATTTATGAGAAAATGAACTAGTCTTTAAAGTAAAGATGCACCTTATCTGTTACACCACATTCAGCAATTAAAATCTTTTAAGAGCAGGGAGTCGTCCAAGATAAGCAATACCTTCATCTCCAGCGTTTGTACGCCATATATTAAGATTATTTAGAGTATGTATTTCACAAAGATGCTTGCATCCTTCAGGTCCTAAATTGCTCACAGCTCTCAAACTAAGAACTCGTAGATTCCGGCAGGATTTCAATTCTGCAACACCCAAGTCTCCAAAACTGGTATCGGCCAAGTTCAGGTTGGTCAGATTTACCCATGATGTAATTATATCACTACTGTCCTCTATAACCAATTATGTTTCATCGAAAAAATGAAGGAGTAAGGCAACATAATGTACCAGTTAAGTTACAACAAGATACATCGACCCGTTCTAGTTTTCCAATGGATCGAAACGGTTTTAACTCTTTATCGCCCATATGACGTTCCCTGGTCGGTCCTGGATTAAGAAAGGGTTGTACTCCAACACTTGCTGAGAATACTTTAAGGTGCTTAAAAAAAAGTCAACAGAAATAAAAAGTATGAGGTGAGTTGTCCTTATTTTGTACCTTCAAGCGTGACATGTGTTCATAAGCTTCAGCACCGCGGATAGGTGCATTCATAATATCCAGTGATGTCAGATTTGTAAGGACTTTTGTCAAAGCAAGAAAACCAATGTTACCACAAGCAGTTTGACAGAGTGTTATGTACTGCAAGTTGGTTAAACTTGTCAAGTGAATAACGGTGTTGTCGTCAACACTTGTGCTGTTAAAAAGCGATAACTTGGTGAGATTAGTTAATTCCGCAACAACAGAAAGACCTATAACAACATCATTACTCCACAAAAACAGAACCAAGACAACACAAACTTTCTGTTGGTATTTTCGTACCATAATCATCGGATAATGACTCAGAAAGAACCAACGAAGTTATTTGTGTAAGAGGTTTAAGACACTGAAGTACTTTACTATTTGTTTCTTTTAGTTCCAAACTCAATGAAGTTATATTAGTGCAACACTCAAGAGGTTTTAAAGCATCGTAAGGTACACGCCATTGTACTAAAAAAAAGTTAACAAACCAGTTTATGAATGTATGTTTCACCATTTGATACTTTGAGCTCCTGTAAGTTTGTTAAGTTTTTCAGGAAACCAAAATCAATAGATTCAATATGCATATAACGAAGTGTCAACTTTGTAAGTGATACTAAGCGTGAAAGCGCTTGACAATTTAACGTTTTCACAACCTACAAAAAAAACTTTAAGAATCTCATAGGAGGCATAAAATCTGTCACCTTTGGCGGTTTAAGATTGCTATCAAAATACTGTCCGCTTTCAGCTCGAATAATTAATTCTTTCAGCTTTGTAAAACTACCCAATGGCTTCACATCAACAAAAGGTGAATCGCCAAATGTCTTTGCAAACCACACAAGTGACAGACTTGTCAAGTACTTTGAAGCGTGTTTAAGTCTATATAAAGCCTTTGTTACATCTAAAATACGTATTACAAGCTTTAAGGGTGAGGTTGTGGTTCTCTGAACAAAAAAAAGCAAGCACGTGACAAAATGTTGTTTACTTTACGATGAGTACCTTTCGAATTGTAGACGCCTTCTAAGCGTTTGAGGTCGAGACAAAGCTCGCTGGGATTAAATAGGTGTAAATGGCAAAGCTCTAGCTTACGATGGCGAGCTAGTAACGTTATAACTTGCTCCTATAAAATAGTTACAATTGTTTGACAATGTTGCCTCTTACTTGTACACCAAACGCCAGATTAGACATATCAATGCCGTATTTAACGCACGCAAGCGCTGATAACCGAAATAAGCTTGAAGGCTGCCAGGATGCTGGTAAGACAAGTCAACTTAACGCTCTAAGAGTTTTATGCGAATTTTTCGAAACGGACCTCTTGATGGAACAGACAGCAGCAAACTTTTTGGAATGTCTAATGGGAGTAATTCTTGAGCGTTTATGTGCATATAACGCATAATGTAGCGAAACAGTACATATTCGTCAACATTTAAGTGTAAATCGTTATCTATGTCCGCCATGCTCCTGTACATACAATGTTATAACGTATGGGCCAATCTACTACTAACCACAGGTTTTTTAACGTTTCTGGGTTAGAAGGTTGCTCTGAAGATATGAGCGAATCATCCACGCCGTTTATATACTCTGAGTACTCTCGAAATGATAATAGCCCGTATTCATCATTTGTAATTTGAACAAACTCTTTAACATACTGTATTCGCAACGGCTTAGATATTGTGGCGTTGTTCATACACTTCGAAGTAGTTTTGGTTAAACATGGTTTTCTGACTTATTTTGACCCATGTGCCGGATCAGTCACATGTCAACTAATTTTACTATCCACAACTTTGAGTTACTACCCAGAAAGTTTAATCAAGCATCCATGAACTTACTGCAACACGAAGATATTGTAAAGGAGTTCTGCCATCACTTGTCAACCTTTCAATGGTGCTTGTACTCTCAATTACAAAGAGCGGACCTTTTTGTTGCCACTATCCAAACCGGTTACCATTCCATGATGCTGGCGCCATTATTGTACAACAGTTCTCATGCATTCACAGCTCCTGAATATCTATTCTTCCCAAGTACTAGAAGATTGAGTGAATTATTTGTTGGGCATGTGTTGAGCTCAGCCTCAATAAACTCAGCGATCGATTTCCACGTACCACACTGGATTTCCTTTCACTCCATAACAACAAACAAATAGTACACATCAGCTTTATTTTATCACAGGCTTACATTTTCTAACCATTTATGAATGTCAAACTCGTTTATCACATCATCAGCATTAGGCACGTCATCTAATTTTGGATAGTACAAAATAGCAAGCATGAAATCAAGCTCAAGAGTTTTAAGAAAAGTAATCCAGAGTACCAGATCTTCTTTTGATGCTTTTGTTCCTTCTTTCGTAAATTCTTTTTTAGCTCCGCTGCAATCATCAGTTCGTCTGCGAACCGCCTTGCTTTCACTATGTTACTTACAACGTTGGCTTTCTCCGCAGCCGTGTCTCTCTTTACCCCTGGGCCAGAGATAATACTTTCACCTTCTGGGTACTGTAAACATAGCGTCACTGTGCCGTGGCTTGAGGAATGGTATTGTAGTGTTAATTCTTTCGTAGTTAATTCAACAGTCCTGGAACGACCATCCTCACGCGTGTAAAGCAATGTACCGCCATTTGCTGCAAAAACAGCTGTCATTCCGATTAGATTAGGCGAAAACTGGTTGTCATCATACTCCTGTTGAGTAACGGATACGGCTTTGTTACCAAAAGGATCATTTTTAGCCATTGTGGTATGTAGCGCAAAGCCTTTGTAATTGTCAAGTGCTTAATTGTGTTTTTAAGTAAGGTCGTTAAAATATCTTCAGTGAAACCATTTTATCGATTTTGCACAATATTCAGTTTGGGTAGTCACAAAGATGCATCAAAACTTCTACGTTAAAATAACCTTTTGCCAACATACTACACAGTCCACGTTTGCACTGTAAATCTATCAGTTAGCACATGTTGACTTAGCTACTCATGTTCTTGAACATTCAATGGAGTGCTGAGCTTTATTAAAAGAGAACCTTACATTTCTGACTTGATACCGTGTGTTTGCTGACGCTACACTCAACCACTGATTGACGAGCATCATCAATAAGTATCTCAAATTTACAAACATCAACAGTGGAAGTGTGAATATTGTTAGATAGTAATGTTGAATAAAGGAAACGCAATATGCTCATAATAGTGTTTGTTAAGTCCTGGAAGAGACTTATAGATATTCTTAGAAGTTGACGTGCATGCTACATCAAGTGATCGAACGCCTTTTAGTGCCAAAACACCCTCATCGGTCACGTTTTGACAATGATATAAACTAATTGCATAAACACCAGCCAGCGCTTTAACACCTTCATCTGTTACCAAAGTTCCTTCAAGGTTAATACTATAAACTCCCGCCAATGCCTTTACTCCCTCATCAGTCAAACGGTGACAACAACTTAAATCAACACTATGAGCACCAGCCAGAGCTTTAACACCTTCATCTGTAATATGTTTGCAATGGCTTAAGTCAATCGTATGAACACCCGCCAATGCTTTAACACCATCGTCTGTAACATTTGTACAAGAGCCTAAGCAAATAGTATGTACTCCTGCAAGAGCTTTAACACCATCATCTACAACACATGTTTTCATTAGCTCAATTTTATGAACCCCAGCCAACGCTTTAATACCAGCACTTGAAACGTTGGTATAATTTAACTTAATTATTTTAACCCCTGCCAGAGCCTTAATGCCATCGTCTGTCACTTGCCGGCAATGGCTTAAATCAATAGCATAAACACCAGCTAGTGCTTTAACACCTTTATCTGTGATAAGTCTACAACGACTTAAGTCAATTGTGTGAACACCAGATAATGCTTTAATAGCCTCATCTGAAACACTGGTGCGAGCAAGACCAATTGTATGAACGCCAGCCAATGCTTTGATACCATCAGCATTTATCACACTATCACAGCCACGTAAATTAATTGTATGTACTCCAGCAAGTTGCTTAATACCATTGCTTGTCACACACCGATAGCAAAGTACAATTCTATGAATACCAGCAAGTTGTTTAAGATGATCATCTGTAACTTCATCACACAAAGAAAGGTCAATACTGTTTATGTCAAAACCAGTAAAGTCAATACTCCTATCAAGCTGATTAAGTTTGAGAGCATAACCACCTTGTAAGAACTTCAAGTGCTTTTGTTTTATTGGGAAATCTATTATAAGTAAGTTTGTTTTGATGAGATATGGTGCTTTGTTGAATAATTTTTTAAGCTTTCTCCGTGTCTTGATAACAATAGTTCCTCTGTATGCATAGTTCAAGTGATTTATTGCTATTTTAGACAATATTTTAGATGTTCGTACTACTGAGCGCATATCTAACATGGATACAAACTGTAGAACATGAACAATAACCTCAACTGGGATCTCATCAAAGAATGCGCTGGTTGGCTTCATATTTTGTTTACAATAGATTTAAATAGTGCTACCGGTGAAAACTTGCGATTGGTTTGTAATATTTAGTGACCACGTTTTTACTACTCTTGAAACTTGGCGACTTTCGGTACAAATTTGAGGCGTAAATATTAGCCAAGCAAAAGCAACACATAAAATGGCGTCCACCGAAAGCGCTTTGAAACAAACGTATTAATGAAATTCGGACCACTGTTTAAAATTTTTCGAAAGAAAAATTCGAAAAAATAGAATTCGATACAAAAACCGAATGCCTATACAACCAATGGATCACTATATAGCGATCTCGATTTCAGCTTCTCAAACATGCCGTCTTCTTTCTTCTATTATCCACGATATAGTAGGATACTACAGCATTAGATTATACCAGCTTGCAAAAGAATTAAATTTTTTCGGTATTTTGAAACACAAAAATTAGGTTAGTTGGTATTAAAAAGACAGGTTTCCTTCCAACAATCTTCTGGAACAATTTGCAGGAGTTCATACAATTGACCTTCGAGGAATATTGCCTGCTAAAAGTTTGAAAGCGCTTGCTGGTGTCCATACTATAAAACTTGCTGGCACTGATGTAACGGAAAAGGCATCAGGTTTCTGCATTTCACTGGTGTAACAGATAAAAGCATGAACGCTTGCTGGAGTACACATCATCAACCTTGATAATACTGCAATCACAGATGAAGGGGTAAAAGCACTCAAAGGTTCATTCTATTTCATTGTCACAAAGTTATGAAGTAACAGATGAAGGCATTAGAGCATTGGCTGGCGTGCATAAAATAAACCTTACTGACACTAATGTAACAGATAAAGGTCTCAGCTTTCTTAAAGGAGTTCATACAATAAAGCTTAATGGTTGCAAAGACAAAACAGATATGGGTATGACTTCTCTTACCGGTGTTCACACAATACACCAAGATAACAGATAAGCCATTAGTGAACCTTGAAAGACTTGATTTTCCTTGGTGTTCGAGGATTACAAACAACTGTTTGAAACCAGGGCTTTCAATCGGTGATTTATACAAATAATCTATTAAACCAGGCTCTAAAGTACTTGGCCCATGAAAAAAAATGGAATAAATTGTTTTCCAGTATTTGGAACAGAGGCCGCAATCAATTATGGTAGTTAGATCACCTACAAAATTGAGTAGAAAAGGAATGAGCTCTCAGGTAGCATACATCGCAATTATACACTAGTTAATTTTGATCACGTGCAATGGCGTTCAATCGATCAGCGTTTTTTACATGATTCTTTATTGCTTGTACAAAAAAGCCGAAGCAGCTCAACTTAATATTTCCTCTATTTTTTATGTATGAAGAAGAAAACAAGTGCAATTTATGTTTTGTTTCTATTCTATTGTATGTTATTCCTGTGCGCCTGGTGAGCGAAGGATGTTCATATTTGTCAAGGGTTTGATAAGTTTGTCTTCTAGGAGGTTTTCGGATCTCAAACCGTTCACAACAACTTTTGCTGAACCAAAAAGTGTACTGCCCGCAACTTTCGGACGTAAAAACTGCTTGCCGGAAGCGATAAAAATGGTAAAACTATAACGATATTTAGTAAATGTAACAAATAACCTGATTTCGGAGCAAAAAGGGGTACGTTTTATGAATGAAGGTGTATCACGTTCAGGAAACGGTTTTTCACATGAAGTGTTAAGTCACTTTTACCGCCGTTTGGTGTCCATCAAAACAAACTCATTAAAATGACCTCAACCACCCTTCTAGTACTTGCTCTTACCCTTGTAGTTCTGGTACGTGTTCGTTTCAATCCTTCTTTACTCACAGCTTACTAGACTTTCGCTCAAGAACGCTGCTGTGTCTACAACGCTGAACGTGATGTTTGTGTTGACAACGGATGTGGAGAAAAAGGTATCATTCCTACCATCTGCAAAAAGGTTGGCATTCGTAACCCTGCCGGAGGTACAGCGCTTTAACCGCAAGTATACTAGCCCCCTAACTTCATCTTAGAAGTTGTCAAGTCTTGTCTATGCGTCCCAAGGAATCCTGAGATCGCTGATAACTGCAGAACACCAGCTACTGGCGATTGTGGAGATATGAACTGCGAAAGAGCTCTTACCCGCGCTCAAATCAGGTCCCCACTCGGTTGTGTTCGTACTACCAGAGGTAGACAAGACCGTTGTGTATGCTCTGTATGCTTTTAAAGTAATGTCTACTCAATAAACCCTCACTCTCATCAACTTGTTTTTTAATTCACTTCCTGTACATGTGCCTTTCAACAAACGCAAATCCACCGTGCTGAACTACTTTGTGCCAATTTCAATAATTTAGATTGTTTGTTTTTTGTTGTAACAAATGACATGTCCAGTAACAGGTTTCGTCATACAAGCTCTATGTCAACAATACAATGTAGATTTGGTAAGCCCGTGAATTAGTGACCTCTTTCACAAGCACAAGCTATTTGGGAAGACATAAAGATAAAAACATGCAACTCCTTTTTCATGCTGCACTTGAATGGACTTACAACCTGAACTTTATAGCGTTCACACAGCGCAAGTTGGGTAAAGTACTTAATATTATACCAGTTCTCTCGCAAGTGGAATACAGTAAAAAGTAACTCACTGAGGACACAATTTGAGACGTCGGTTTTCGCCATAAGTAACGTATGTAGTTAACCCGCAAATGTCGGCCTAGCTGAAAAAAAAAACAAGCCTGAAATAGTACAACTGTACAACAGCGTCAAATATAGCTGGAAACATACTAGCCTTCCTGCAAATTCGGCCGATAAACTCGGTTTTTGTGTTTGGTGCTGACGCACATGTTTTTCGCTTTCCTCTTCGGAATAGGCGCTAAAGAAAAGCAACACGTGTACGAACAGGCATCTTTGTATTTTCGCACTTTTGGCTATTCTCTTTACGTTATCTAAACACGTGAGTTTCAGCTGAATTTTTCTTTCGGGTCAAAAATAACCCAACAATTGGTACATATTTTAACAACAACTATGACGTTAACAACTCTTCTCTTAGTCGCTCTTTCAATTATAACAATTGTACGTTAGTTGATAGCGAAACAAATAAGAAAACAAATCGAGTATTCTGATTGAAGTAGGTGTCATCAAAACCATGCTGTACATACAATCCTGTTACTGATAGCTGTACCGATGTCACTTGCTCTTCTCTCCCTGATGGTCTACCAAACGCTCTTCCTACAGTTTGTAAACTATTCAAAAGAGTATCAAGCAGCGGTAAGTGCTTTGTCGCAAACAAAAAATAGAACCCCTTGTATTGATTCGCTATAGGAGCCACAATAAAACAATGCGGCTGTGTTGTTGATGAGCCATCGGTAGTAGAAGGAAGTTGTTTTCCTGACCCTGATACTGGTCGTTGTTTCGATACACCTCCTGTAGAGTTATGCAAAACACGTATGCAAAGACTCGGGTTTGATAACGGCGAGTGTTGGAACACAGAAGAAGGCTGCCGATGTGTTATCTGCGGTGAAGTCGAACAAAGACCATGTTGCGAATTGTTGGCAAACGGTGAGTGCAGTGACGTCACTTGCAGCAGAAGAGGTGAGGCAGTTGGTGAACCAACGACTTGCTTGAAAGTGTGGAGAAGATCACAAGTTGGACAACGTACGCCTTTACTTGTAAATATTCTAATATTAACATTGATTTTTTTAGTAAGACCTTCTTGTCTCTGTGTACCACGTGATAGAGAATTACTTGATAATTGTAGAACACCAGCCTTCCCACAAGAATGCGGTGATATGAATTGTAAACTGGACTTGAGAACATCTGGATTTCCAAATCCTTTAGGTTGCGTTAGATCTGTACTTCGCACACCACAAGGAAGAATAGAACGTTGTCTTTGCTCTGTATGTGACTAAGAAATTCCAAAATACTGTTCAGATCTGAAAGAACAATAAACTCATTCACAAACATGTCTATCCGTTTCTCTGCAGAATTAAGCTGATCACTTTGACACGATATTTTTTAGTTCGTTGTGCTACTTACAATTGCAGTTTTTAACTTCAATTTAATTCTGCTACGCCGAGACTAAGTATTTGATTTTCATAGCTACTGATACGTTGTTTTTATTTACATTTGTAGTTATTGTTGAGCACAGCGGCTTGTAAACACTTCATCATCACTGTCGCGTTCTTCTGGGACAGGGAAAATACTCATGGGTTGCATTGGAGAATCACATACTTGAGATCTCGGTAATGTAGTTTGTGAAAGCAACTAAACATGCTGTTAGGTACCAAAAACTGCTTGATAAGTGACATACGTTTACTGAAGCATCATCTATTGTCATTGGGTACTGAATGTCGAACTCAATATATAGATCACCACTAGATGTTGGGTTGTTATATAACGGAAGGCCTTCTCCTTGGACACTATATCTAGCTCCTGGTTTTATTGGACCTCGATTTCTACAGAAAGTTAGGTTTTTTTTTTTGAGCTTACAGCTTCGTACCTTGTGTTATGTTCAACAACTATCGGCATTCCAGAAACATGCTTGATCTTAAATTTGAACCCAATTAAAGAATCAAGGAGAGTAATGCTTTTTTTATAAACCAAATGTTGCCCTTCGTTGCCTGTTCTCGAAAACCTGATGAGACATTAAGTGCAAATATTTCAAACAAAAATCATCGCACGTGCTATGTTCCGCATCGTATAACTGAATGATTACTTCACCTGGTTGCAACCCTTGTATTTCGTCACCAAACCCAGGAAATCTAAATTTATGTCCAGGTGGTGTTCCAGGTTCAATGTTGAGTGTAAGAGCAACTTGATCCTAAAAACAAAAAGAAAATTAACAAAAAAACAGAAAAAAACAGGAAATCATTTTCCTTTTTGGCGCAACGTTCATCTTTGACTTTAATGAAATCACGTGCCACTGTATTATTAAGACGTTTACGAGATAATTTGAATGTTTTTGTGCATCCTGTAAAGATTTCTTTCAAAGTTACTTGAATAGCCATTATTTTTGTTGGACCATAACCTTGAGGTTGTACATGCACAGGAGCGTTTATATCATTCATAAATTCTGTAAAAGGATCTTTTTTATCGTCTTCACGCAGTTTCTGCTCTTGTAAGCCGGATTGACCAGCTAAGTGTTGTCTTAGGTTGTTTTTACTGTTTAAAAGCATTTCTACGCTATTAAGGGTAGATTGAAGAACATACCGGCGTCGTACACGCGCTTTTTCTCTGGTTTTGATAAAACGCCATAAGCTTCGTTAATGTTTTTAAACTGGATTAGTTAGGCGCTTAATAGCGGTTTTAGAGCATTTAAGAGGCAACTTGCCTTTTCTACTGCGTCTTCACTCTTGTTTCTGTCAGGATGATACTTTATTGCTAGCTAGACGCTCAGATGGCCACATTATAACTTTCTAAGCTTCAACGTACTTTTCTGTACGCTTTTTTGATTACAGCAGCTGAGGCATCTCTTGGTACACCTAATACCTTGTAGTAATCCATTCCACAGGTTTACATACACCTTCGCAGGTTGTAAAATATGACTCCATTTGACCTGTAAAAACAGTACAGCACGTGATAACCTTGTACAATCATAATGATAACTAACTACAACTTAATACCGTGCTCATAACGTCGAGTAATTATGTTGATGTTATTTGATTTCACTTTATTTTGTTGAACATCCAGTTGATGCTTTTGTGTCAATTTTTTTTAATATTGTGATTTTGATTCTTAGTTTCTCCTTTGTTTAGTCTATACTGGCTATTATATGTACTTCCCACTCGTAGAAATTACCCATACAAACTTCTAAGTAAACATAACGCTGGCTTGATAGGTTGTAGAAACCAACAGAAGATGATAAAGTACTAAATTTAGTAATCTTCCTAATAGGTGCTTCCGATCTTAAGAAAATTACACCACAAGGTACCTCTGTTGCAACAACATCGAGATATGAAGGCTTTTCACCAAGCGATCCCATGTAGTCTGGACGAGGTGTGCAAGTTGCTCTAATACTGACAACGCGTTTGCCTTCCATTTCAGTAAATCTGTAATTGGCATAGCTGTAAAAACTTTTGGAATTTGTGAACATTGACAAATGACAAGAAAATACAGTCTCCTTTGTTGATTCTATTGATGGAAAACACAGTACTGCTCTATTTCCACGAGGACTGGGAGTAATGTCGTAATATCGCCTCTTATCTTTTAATTTAGGTCTGCGTAGTGTCGCTCTTTTGTTTCCTCTATAATTTATTGTATATTCGCCCACGTGATCTAGCACGTTTTTGCAACGTCTCGTGAACGCTTTATTGTGGTGATACGCAGACCTGTGCTTCAAATAGGATGAGTAGTTTTGACATAAAAAGGATATAGATTCGTCTTGACAGTCTTTTAAAAATATGTCCAAGTTTTTAAAAGCACCAATTACCAGTGTTAAGTTTGTTGAATGTATTATGAAACGGAACAGCATATTTATGTAGTCTTTTGGCTCTAATAACACCCTAAACGCGCCAAATAATCGATATAATGGTCCGCTTTTGAATAGTATTCGGATGTAAGCCTTTAAGCTCGATTTAAATGATGAACTCAAGTAATCACGCCAGGTAGAGCATACCACTCGCCCAGAGCATATTACTAGTATATTAGTACGTTTGCATAGTTGTTTTAAGTTTTTGTGTTGAACGTCATTTGATGGCGCTTTTATTACATCATTTAATATGTAGTACGTCAATTCTAGAGGCAAAGGCCAACAGCCTACGTTGTTGATATCCGGTTCCATGCTACTTTTAACATTCACTTATAGTAGACTACGAAACTTAACCAGACAACTGATCTATCAGTGATTGCAACAAACTCCGTTCGTACTTGTGGTTTGAATTCCACAAATACAACTGACATTTGTATCGCTGGCAAGCAAAAGGGAGCTCTATTTTCCCACATTCCAAAGGAGAAAAGAAAGCTCAACGCCTTTCCTGTATGTAACGACATCCAAAAAGGACAGTATAAGCAGCGCTGAAAGATGGACAAGAAAGGAAAAAGCCAACCCGAAACGCTCCAAGGCAAGCATTTGTAAAGAGACTTTTGGTTAAACGGATTTTATTGTACAAAGTAACGAAAAAAAAACTTACTCCTGCTAACAACTTCTTGTAGTTGATTAATTTGTATGAAGATTGAAAATACCATACGAAGGGCATCTAAGGTAAGAGTAAGAAAATAATACAATACTGTGAGGACCCGAGAAGTAGTCAATTCTTTTAGATTTTTTTCAACAAAAATAAAATTTTATGTAAACGTACATGTTTAATACTTTCTCAAACCTCTGATCAAGACGATCCAAATCCATACTTTGCTGCTCAAGGCAGTTCCTCAAAATTTCATCTGCTGGCATTTTATTGAATAACTTATGCTAAAAAAACAGGTAAGAAGGTAAATTAAAAAGTTGTTGATTTGTTAACAAACTAATCGACTTTTACTAACCCTCAATAAACTTGTTGCTGGTGGCCTAGAACTTGGTTGTTTTTTTAGTGCCGTTTGTATAAAATTACGCAAACTAGACGACCACTGTGTTCCCCTTTTAGAAGTTTAGTAAAGACGAAACAAAAACCACAAACAAACCTTAGATTTGGTGCTGGGTTCTTTGATATTTGGAACAAAGCAGCCATAGGTGTCATATCATGGTAAGGTGGTTTTCGTTCTGCGATTTCTAACATTGTTTCGGTTACAAAAAAAAACGTCCAGTAAAGTAAGACTACTTACCAATTGCTGTGATACCCAAACTCCAAATATCGCAACTGTGGTTATGACCAGTGCCTTGAAAAATCTCTGGAGCCATCCTTTAATAAATAAATGAGAAATCATTGTAGAATAATACCAATAAACGCAAACAAAAAAAAAAGCAGAGAGGCAAAACATTTATTAGAATCATACGTACCAGTATGGTGATCCAATTGTTGTAGTACGCAGCTCATCAAACGATGTAACTTGAGCTGATATTCCAAAATCGCCTGTTGGAGCAAAAAAGTTAGTACGTACTGAAAAATAAAATAACGTACTTAATTTGCACTTTCCATCAGTGCCAAGAAGGATATTTTGAGCTATGCGATCAATTAGAATACCAAGCAAGGATACCCACTGAATGGTAAATACTACGTACACTTTATGTCTCTGTGTATAATATTGACTGAATGCAAGTACGCAATAGCATGCGTAATCTTATGTAAAATAATGCGAACTTGATCTTCGGTAAAGTCTACAAAACGGTTAACAAAGTTGTATGACCTGTCTAAGCAAAAAAAATACGTACCAACAGGCATTTTATCGAGAATCATTGTGAGACTACCACAGTCAAAGTATTCCATTACCAACTACATTATAATAAGATCAAACAAGTTCAAGGCGTGACAATGGCTGTGTACCCAATGGTAGTCGTAGTAGTAATAAGTAGCATAGTATTTTGATGTATATAACGTATTGAGTTGTGTTAGGAACTTAATTTCCTTCTCAATTAGAACTTGTGCGTCATCTGTATTACCAGGCATTGTAAGCAACTTAACAGCTACTATTGAGCCTGTTTCTTTATTCTTGGCACGAAATACGAGTGATGTAGACCTATAAATGAAAACTCATTAAATAAAATACGTGCGCAGGTAGTGACATTAAATTAAGCGTACCCTTTGCCAATAATATTTGTAAGCTCAAAATCATCCTGTATATTGCCTTGTATGTACATATCGTCATGTGTTTGTGTTTTCTTTAATAGAATGTTTTCTGTTTTTAAATCTTTCATTTGATTTTCAAGAGCTGCTAGCTTTCTCTATAATACCATTAAACGAATAACCGTTGTTTCACGCCATAAAAATTATCGTAACACGTACTGCTAGTTCAGCAACTTGATCCTAACCCAAAATGAGCAACAAAGTCTTTCAAAAAAAAAGATAATGCGTACGTCTTTATCTGTTTGTGGAGCCGGACGGAAAGATGAGCTACTAGATGCCTCATACTCTAATGCTGGAACAGAAGAGTTTCTACGTGTCACCCTACTACGTTCGGTGCTTATTCTACTATCTTGACTACGTCTGGTATCTTGACTACGCCTAGTCTCTAAACTAGCTATAAAGTAAAACAACTTAGCAAAAAAATAAATAGTAAGCTCAGGTACCCCAACCAGAAGCTGAATTTGCCAATGTTATACTAAAAGAAACATCCACTGACGTTTGCTCTATAACACGGACTGTGACGTTGACCTACACAACCATTGAACAGATATTTTACAAAAAAAACCACTCATGCTTATCTAAACGTACCATAATTCCACGTTTGTTCTTCATACGCGTTTCGATCACTTGAGCGCCCATTTTGACCTGAGCTACAAATTTATTCAACGTTTTCATTTCAGGGTCAAGAAACGATAATAATTTTTTGCCAATCATTCTACTACGTTTGTATCTATTATACTAACATTAGAGACATCTCTACAAATAGATCTATAAACCTCAAAGAAGCACAGCACCTCAATTACGTCCAGAAAAAACTTTCCAAAAATAACCTTTTCAAAACTGACCAAAAACTGACCAAAGCGTACCCAAGAGCATCAATTGGTCCAGATACTGCATCAATTTTTGTAGTGGTAATATTACAAGAAACGAATATGCTATCATCAGATGCTGATGCGCTAAGTGCTTCGGAGTAAGAAAAAAGAAAAATAAAGTAAAAAAGTTACTACGCGTCATCTCCTTTACCTTTGTGTATCTGTGTGTTCCACTGATGATGTACCAGGTGATCGTGATGATAGAGAGCGCACATTCTCCTTTAGAAATCGATTAATCGCTTTTTCTTTATTGTTTTTTGACAATAAACGCTTACCGTGGCGGTACTAGCTGCTATGCCTGAGAGAGGGAAATACGTGAGAGCCGACAGCCATACTTCCAGTTCTGATAATATTAGACAAAAACGAAATCATTTTCTTGAAACGCTCACATGCGTACGTTTTCTAGATGCCACAGCGAATATAAACGGTGTTGTTTTCTTCTTTTTTGAATGTTTGTCGATCTAATGTAATAAACATGAGAAAACTGCTGAACTCCATGTAGAGCAATAACATACCAACTCAAAGCAGTATTTACGTTTAACAGTTGCTGTTTCTCGAATAACATGCAAACGCAAATTTTTTGTTCTTTTTTTACCCTGAACAAAGTCCTGTACGCTGTTAATGAACAATAACAACGTAGTTGAAGTAACCAACCTTTTCACTGTCTGCATAACTGAAAACTCCACCACTCGCTCTACAATACTTAGGTACCCACCTTAGGCCTCTCTGGCGCTCTAAGGTGCCCTCAGCCCGCTATTATCTGTTAATAATAAACTATGTTCGGAGTACGTTATCATACTGTATTTCTCTGCGCCATTAGCAGTAACCACAAGAAACAAAAGATTCAGCGACCAAACACGACGACTCGTGTAGCAATAAAATCACCAGAATGATGCTGTAGCTGTTTTTAAGTTTAAACCGAACATCGCTATTTGTTGTGAGTAGCCTTGGGAGGATTATTTTTGTGTTTTGGTGTTCATCCAGTGGTGTGGTTCATAGTTTTTAGCTCAAGTTATCCCTCAACGCCGTTTGGCGTAAAAATAGGCTTGCAAAGATTTCTAGTAAACAAACCCTAAATTACGCAACGCTGAGTAGTGCTAAAGATATCACTAGAAACTTGACGTTTAAGAACACATTATAAATTGGTGCTTCGAAAATCATACTGTTAGTACGCTACCGATATCGGCAGCCGCGTTTATAACTACATCAGAGTATTCGCAGCTCTATAAACTATTTTTTCCGTGTATGTTGACATAATTACTGCGTAGTGGACTTTAAGAATACCAAGCGTCGCGTTGCAAGGCAGTGTGCCGAAGAGTATTAAAAAGGTGAACAAGTAGAATCTCCGGTTTCCCGAACAGTTACATAGAAAACGACTTAATTTAAAATTAGATCATCTTCAACCTTAGCGCAGCGTAAACACTCGATAAATAACCAAAAATATGACGAATCTAAATTTGCTGTTTAGTTATGAAAAACAGTGTAATTTCTGCTTCTTAGCTAAATCTTATAAGCATTAAACACTAAACAACAACATGGTAAGCACCTCTCCTGACGTCCTTGTAATTTAATTGCTCACACGTCTTTGTAGAACGGAGAAGTATTTGTACAAGTCGGTATCGTAAAGAAAGGCAGAGTTCTTACCTCTAACGCTGACTATGATAACCTCAAGTACTACTACAAGCCAATGACCCCAACTTCAGGCGAAGCGGTAGAAATTCTTGACGTAGAAGACTACGAGCATAAGATTATTCGTATCGATGGCTTGCGTTTCGGTAACGAAGTCTTTGGCTGCAGCGTAACTGTCGCTTCAGATGGTAGCTAAACAACCGGCTATTCCTCCTTGTAACTAACATCGTTGTTAACGATACTTGTACAAACCCAGCATTGTAATAAAGGCACTATTATCGCTAAACAAAAGACACGTCGTTTCATTTTTGCTTCTTTTTTTAGTAACCGAATAGGCCGAAACTACAAAAACGAATAGAAAGAAATTCTACTTTCACCGTGTAGCCTTTGTTGTTATTTTTTGCAATTGCACTGAAGTAATGAACCGTCGTGCACCAAAAATCTTCGATTTTGTCTCTTTTAGTACTTGCGCAACCCGAAAATTACAAACAGAGTATATCACTTGGTCTGGAAACACGGTAATAACCGGTTCAGTCTATTCAAGCGCAAAAAGTCTCGAAATAATGTTCAAAACCTGACCTTCTTTTGTTCGGTAATTACGTTGTTATGACGTAAAAGTTCTGTTTATTACTACTTAGAAGAGTTTACAGCGCTTTGCGTAATATAAATGCATTTTAGAGAAATTATGAGCCTTCCTTCGTCTACGAGCGTATAGCGAACATTCCACGTTTGAGGGAACGCTGGTAAGACTTGAAGAAGAGTTGCACCACCGTATGCTTTTTTAGAGAGAAAAGTAGGGTAACCGGTTCCGTTGAGCGCCTGTATATCAGCGTCCATGAACAAATGACCTGCTCTTCGGCTGTGTGTTTTGCTATCGGCGAAAATGATATTATTGTTCTCCGTAAGTTTCCTCATAGTAATAGCAGCGCCATCAGTTGTGTTGTCGATAAAAGTAACGTAGTCTCCTCGTTTTACTCCGTTTTTCTGTAGTACGTCGAGGTAATTTCCAGTAGATAGCTTATCTACGTTGCAATTGCAAGGTACATCTAAAGGACTCTCATCATTTGTTTTTGTACTTGCAAATGCTACTGCGAACAGTACGCAAAGTGCAGCTAGGGTAGCGAGGTATTGCATTGAAGATGGCAAAGTGTTGACTGTGCGTATAATTCTCAAAATGGAAATATAACGAGTTAGTACACATAAAAAACAAGTTACACTTAATCAATCATCCAGACGCTACTACAGCGGGGTAAAGCCGTTTTTTCACTTAAATACCTCAGCAACGTATCATTTTCCGTTTTAGTACTCGGACTAGTCGCGCACTGCGTAGGTTAAAACAACCGCACAACAATGAAGCGCAATGCGTTTAATTTTTATTGAAAAATCTCAAATCCACGCTTTGTTGTATACCCAGTTTTCTATCATTACCTTACTTGATTGTGGTTGATCCATTGGACTTAAACAAACAGTATTTAGATGATCACGTGACGCAAGATTCAAAACAGAAAAGATATTTAATTTTTGTTCAACGGCGTACCATAAGTGACCAGCACCTGCAACCATGACCAAAGTAAGAGTGTCAGCTTTAGTTAAATACAACCTAGATGTTCCAACTGATATTGGGCGACTTACAGCTCTAGACGTTTCTGTAAGGGATGTGTAAGGGAACAAATGAATATTTGTGTACTTTTGGAATGCGTCTGAACTTCTCCATTTTACTGATATTGCTACTTGTCTTGTGCTTTGGTACCCCAAGAAAGGATCGAATTGACCAGCATATAGAAGTACTTCAGTAAACGAGAAGTGGTTAGCTTATTTTGTAGAGTTGTTTAAAGGGTTTTACCTTTGTAGTTGTTAAAAAGATCAGGTAGGAATGGCATCATCCCTTGTGGTTGTGCTTCGAACATAGAAGCTTCAAATTCAGTATTGCTAATCTACGAATAATTTAGAGTCTCAAAGCAACACTTAGGGTAGTAATAAAGCTTTGGACAACCTTGTACGTAATATTCGAAGGGACACCAAGTGCTTCCTTAATATGCGGTTGGTTTAGATACGATTCTGCGGCACTGTAGTCGTATTCTTCGTAAGTACGCATATCATAGATATTTGGGAATCCACTTGATGCTAGTACAGAACCAAATGTTTCTCCTGAAGATGTACTTTTAGTTCACAGTTTTCACTAAACAATTAAATTGCATACCTATAAACACCATTGCTTCGTAATAGTTCCCAGCCTGTATACTATCCCTGGCATCATTAGCGGCATCCAATGACTCTTTAAATCCGTTTTCATCTACTAGTCCCAAGGAATAGTCGAAATCTGCAGAGCTTCTAACTTGTATTTGTGGTTCTATCCACCCATTTCCAATCGATAATCCAACGAGGTTAATCTTTAGTGAAACATCCGGATTTTGATTTGCCAAGAAGATTTTATGCGCTAGTAACGGCACATAATGACCTCAAACCATGTTAAGGCGCATAGGTAATAAGTACATACATACCACCAAATGATTCTCCTGTAATGTAAAAGTCGTTTTTTTGCAAAGATGGATATTTTTCAAACCACATTGTCAATGCGCTGTAGAGTTGGTCGGCTACCACAGTTTAGCTATACTACTCATATATTTTCACAAGTACCTTGTTCCGGATTTGTAGTAACTAATTTTCCAGCAGTGTGACTGTATCCGACTCCGGCAGGTTGATCAACAAACAGCATATTAAAATGTTCATTCCAAGTATATTCACGTTTGGACAGAGACATATCAGGCTGTACTTGATATGGTCCAAGCTTAATAGCAATTAGCAAAGTTTTTTAACGGCAAACATCCAAGATACACAGAGAAACTATTGAGGTAAAATCACGTGTGGACCGTTATTTTGTGACGGCAAATTTTCAAGAACGTTTTTCTGAACTTGGCAAGGTTTACCTCGTAAAAGAAGCCAATAAAATCGCTTGCTCCTGGCCCACCGTTTAACCAGAGAAGTAATGGCGCTGATACATTGCCATCTTGAGCAGGACAGTACCAATAAAATCTGTACAGTTGTTATTACGTTATCGCTGGTATTAAAACGCACATGCTTGTGTCTGTTTCTGGAATAATAGGTAAATATCCTGTATCACAATTAGGAAGTGGCGAAGCCATACATACAGTCAGTGATGATATAAATAAAATGACCAGCAACATTTCTACTGCAGGTTGGCAATGAAGAAAAAAAAAAGAGAGTAAAGTCAATGACAGTTGTGGCTCTTAGCAAACATTGAATGTACGTCATTGTTGCATTACAAAGCTATAAACAGTGGTGTAGCATAACGTTTGGAGTTCTTATAAGAAGGACAATTCATACTGCCATTCTTGAGTGTTACGACAACTTTTATTGTATGAGCCAAAGAATAAATACATACACAAGAGCTAATCTTACAACTTTCGCAAAAAAACTAAACTTAACCATGTCTCTGAGAGATTGAGTCAACGCAAGTTCTTAGTCTACATTCATTGCGCAAACGATTACCAAATCAATTAGCTAAAATGAACTTTACTGTACCAATAACAGACGTTTCTCAGTATTTTGGTTCCCCGGAAGAAATGGTAACTATCGCAGTAGAAGATAAGAAGCTTTACGCTCATGGGCTAGTGCTGTCAATGCATAGCCCTGTCTTTGAAGCAATGCTGAAACAACCTATGAAAGAGGGTAAAACAAGAGTTATCACCCTTGAGGTACAGCACAGACGCCTAAAACGTGTTTGTGGTAATTCCGCTGTTAGGGCAAGACGTACAAGGATGTTTATAACCTACTGTCCCATATGTACGACCCACAGCCAATACCGGAGGAAAACTTGGTCCGATTATTGGAGCTTGGAAAGGAGTATCTGATGGAACGTCTTATTCAGAAGTGTGTCAAAGAAATTAAGAGTCTTCCTTGTAACTCGGGTATGTAGTTGTGAAAACTGTGTTGTATAATAAAATGAGTAGAACGATTTGTGGCAATTGATAAATGTGGTGAAAAATACCGGCATGTTGTATCAACTAAGTTCATACCTTGGGCAATTAATAACTATGGGTGCCTATCAGATATTTTACATTTGTTAACTGAACAAACCACTTCGGAACTTGCACTGAAAACAAAATTGTGTATTGCTCACTTCAATTCGGAGGTTGCTCGCCTACAGCCTGTACTAGAAGCAATAAGTAGATTAGAATCGAGCAAATCCATTGTTGCTCATGAAACAAGAACCACTCTACAATTGGTCTTGGTGTGACACCAGCCTTCTTCAATGAGTTTAACATACTCTTTCGCTCTAATGTACAAGAAATTGCTGAGGAGTTATCTTTAGAATTAACATGTATGTAGCATTCCCAACAAATAGCACAACTTTCAGACCTTATTGACACCTAAATTTACCTCGTAAGTCACATTACTTGCAAGTATTTAACAGTGAAAGATAAAATATGCTACTCTCATCTGAGAATTATTTCTTGTCTAATACTACAAGCAATACCTTCCTAGGTTCTTTTAACCTTGTTTACGAATACGTAATCTATATTAATGTGATATATTTAAATAAACAACTAGTGAGTAACTTATCAACGACCTTGTGATTGGTAAAATAACAAAAAAATTTATCCTCTCAAATTTGTGTCACTAAGTATTCCTTGTCTGTAATTGACCATCTGGTGCCCATTCCTCGAATTCACCATGTTTTTTGTCATTGATGTAAACACCAACTGAGCGAACTTGACCATTCTTGTACCACTCTTTGTGCTCGCCGTTCTTCTGACCAGCAACATACATAGATTGTAGCTTCAGATTACCATTACTAAACCAAATACGTTGAACTCCTTCTCTTGCACCATTCTCATAATAGCATTGTTCCCATAGCTTGCCATTATCATACCACTTATTGTATTCTCCTTCAAGTTTATCATAGATATAGTAGCAATGTTCTTCAAGTTGACCATTTTCATACCAGTCTTTACTTTCGCCAGTAATACTTCCATTATCAAACATACATTGTAAGCTCAATTTTCCGTTCTCGTGCCACGCCTTAAACTCACCATTTTTATCACCATCAATAAGCATAGCTTGTAACTTCATTTGTCCATTCTCGTACCACTCCTCATGTTTGCCATGTCGCTTGCCATCAACATACAAAGATCGCATATGGAGGACTCCATTTTCATGCCATTCACTGTACACACCATGCCTCTCGCCTTTTACAAATGTATCTTGAAACCTTAATCGTCCATTAAAAAACCATTCTCTGTGCTCACCTTCCTTTTTACCACGAACAAACATACCTTGGGAACACCGTTGTCCATTGGTACACCACACTTTGCATTCACCATGCCTTTTACCATCAACCCACATAGTATGGTCCCTGAGAGTTCCATCTTCATACCAAGACTTGCACTCGCCATTCTTTTCGCCATTGACGAACACAGCAGTTTCTTTAAGTTGACCATGCGTGTACCAAACCTTACACTCGCCATCTTTTTTATCATCAACAAAATGACTTTGTTCAACAACTTGTCCGCTATCACACCAAAGCTTGAGATCGCCGTTCCGTTTACCCTTAACATACATACTTTCCCCCATTATTTGCCCACTCCTGAACCATGCCTGTTGTAACCCATCATGCTCATTATCTACCCATTTACAAAGCACTTCAATTTGTCCATTATCATACCACCTTTTTTCGGTTCCTTGTCTTTTGCAATTAACAACCTTTAATTCAGACTTCAGTTCTCCATTTTCATACCATACCTTCTGCATACCGTTGGGTTTATCATCGATAAACGTAGCTTTTGTCTTGACTTCTCCAGTCTCGTACCACTCCGTTGCCTCACCGTGTCTCTTTCCATCAACCATCGTTAATCTATGATGTTTCTTCCCAGAACGGTACCAATATATCCAACTACCATTCCTTTCAAGTGAGGTATTGTAGCGAGTGTTGATTGCGGCCTGTTTTGAGAGACGAGGGAATTTTTTATAAATTTCAGCGGCAAAAGTACATAAATAACGCTGGATATCGCGAGGAATATCTAATATAGTACACCGGGTTGTGATAGTAGGGTTATAAGGCCCAAGCTTTGCTGACATTTGGAAACACGTGTTATTTCTGTACTAATAACGTTTGTTGAGTTCGAAAGTAACGAGAACGCTTTCAATTCAAGCACTACTGTCGAACAACGTTCGAATAGCAATTGAAGGACTTTCAGTAAGGATAGGTTGAACAATGGAATTTTATACATATAAAATATTGTTATTGGTTTTATGAACTACAATACGGTTCTTTTGCCTGCTTGCGGTGTGTTTAGTTGGTCAGATAGTCGATTTCAGTTAGCCTTTCGAATTTCCTTGATTTTTTCCTTTTTTGAATTTGCACACGCACAAACCTAACGCAAGACCATGCCTACAAACAAAGGTAAGCCGAAAAAAATATCAAATGTGGTTCGGGGACATACAACAACAAATACTGCCCAAATAATAGGTATGATAGTACATATGAACCCTATAACAGCAAGTGCTTTCGAAACACCAATTTGGAACGAATCCTGTGTATTAGATTCTCCTAAAGATTATTATGTTTTTTTTTGATTCTCAGTATTTTCTTGCATCAACAAAAAGAAAGTAACAGATAAAGTACCGGCTGATGCCAAAGTAGCTGTCCGGACATTAATGAGAGATAAAATCCACAATAGTGTTAATGATACTGTTTCAGAGTACATAGAAATTTTATCCTTCCAAGCTCTGCGAAAAAAACTGTTACATAATCTAAAAGAAAAGAAAAATCAAAGCTCTTTATGTTGCTATCAGAATTGCAAAAGTGTACCTGCATATGAGGTGCACAACCATCATAATATACAAGAAAAAGGATAAGCTTGCAGCTCTTAAAAAGGAGTCCGTGATGAATGCAAAAAGTGCTATAAGTATAAACCGTCTGCTCATCAACAAACATTCCCACCTATTTTACCATTACTATTAAAATTGTATTTCATTTGCATACCACCACATCGATTTTACGTATGGATATTGAAGAATCTTAAGAACGGCAACTTGTCTCATCGAAGGCATAGATTTGTTCATGAGACTAACAACAAATTAATTCAAAGCAAAACTACTTGGATAACACTAACATGAATTGCCAAATCCAAAGAACGAAAGGCAAAGGTGTGAGTACAACTCCAACAAAAGCTAACAAGAGCCATTGCCACCAAGCAGTACATTCTACATGAGCAGCTCGCCTTTTCAGAGAATTGAGTAAGCTAAGAATAAACTCGTGGGTACTTAGTACCATAATCGAGATTGTCCTTCTATTGATACACAGTGAAGCAACTCGAAACTTGCATAACTAAAACCAGTATAACACATTAATCCCAAAGATAGCAATGCGGCTGTCAGGCGCTGGGCGACCGTCTAAATGCCAAGTAAGTACGAGAAAAGCCGTAGTATAGACATACTGTAATGTTATCCTTATCTGGATCATATCCATTGTACGTCCTATGGAATTCAACTTCTTCTCTGAAAGCCACACGACGAGATAAAATATATTGCCCAATAAATAATATCAGCAATACTATGAATAGTAAAACTGGTACAAGGAAGAAGACGCCTAATAATATTACAACAGAAACAACAGAAGAAAGAGTAGTACTGATTTTTTCGATTGTCGTTAAGCCAGAAAAGATACAGAATCCTTGAAAAGAACCGACTAGATCTAAGTTGGATAAAGAGCTAATCTCCTTGCTAACAACTGAAAGATCGTATTGAAATACGTCTGCTGATGGTGGCATTACAACAAACACCTAGAAAAATAGTCAAGAAAAAAACAAGAAAAAACGAAGTGCTTACCACTTGGTAGAAGTAGATGACAATTTTTAAGTGACCCTCTTTGCCATGAGGTACTATTAGCATAGACGCAACATACATAAAACCCAGAATTAGGACAACCACAATTGCAATAATTGCGTTTATTGACTTGCATTCGTCCTACAATTTGTATTAAACGTACACCGTTGTAATTCCCATAGTTGCTATTTCTAGTAAATCAAAACGTACTGAGTGTACACAATTAGTTGTGCCGAATGTTTCAGAAAAGCCTTGTTTACAAGAACCACAGAGAATGCCTTAACAAATTAAAAAAACTGCAGGAGCTTTTAATACGTTACCAGTTCGATTTCCTTCGCAATGATTGTATTTACAGTCTTTTTTTGTAGCAGGACAACAATATCCCTGTTCAAAAGTAAGAAAGCAAAAAGAACATAAACAAACAGTACATCAGGACATGGATAAAAAGATAGTTCGTCTTGCGAATTTAACACGCCATAGAATCCAGGTAATGCCCTCACTTCTGAATTTCCTATTAAGATATCATATCAGTGCCTCTTATAAGATGAAGTAATCACCTATACATAGCCCACCATAAGGACACGTATTACAACTGATATTGAAATCATCAGACCCTTTTTAAGTATAAGTTTAGTTTAAGCTAGCGTGCCGGACTTTAAGCATACCTCGCTCAAAACTGTAAGTACCACTTGGACAAGAAGAGCAAGCATAAGACCAAAAAGAGTGAGATACAGTAGTGAAGTTTTCAGCTTGCATAATGTAACCTAACACAAAACAGTAAGCTATGGATGTAGCTAAGTTGTTAACCTTCTGGGCAAGTTATCAAAGTGTCAGCGAATTTAAGGTGAAGTCCACCGCGACTATATACATTCCATACTTCTATACCATTGAGGATACGAGCATGTTCGCCTGTAAGCGAAATATTACACGTTGTAAATGCCAAGCGACCATTCGATTGAGAAAACACCTTTTTGTGTCAGAAAAGTGAGCTGTAACATCCGTCTGTCTCGCTTTATAACACGTACAGCAGATCCATGAGAGGAAGTATTATTTTCCCATACGCAATCAAGACCATTCAACGAAGTGAGTGTATCAAGGTACATACCTAAAGATGAAACGATTGGCTTAATTAATTGTCTCGCTTAAGCTTAATCTTTACCTCCACCGAAAGTACCAGCGTGATTTTGTATGAATGATACACTAGTAGCTTGTATCTCTACATCTCCGTTTGCCATAATACCTCCACCAACTGTTGTGACTTTATTATTAAAGAAAGTTACGTTGGTTAAAGCCATAGAATCTGTATTCGATCCAATCATTGTTAAGCCACCTCCTGTACGAGCTTTGTTATTTTTAAAAGTGCCTATTGTCTTTGTAAGTAATCACACGGCTAGTAACACTCTAAAGAACGAACGTAAAAACTAAAACAGTAAAGAGATTATTGAAATTTAAAATATAATTTCAAGAGGTGTACAATTAGTAAACTCCATGTAGTTGTTTGTGACGTTAACCTCTCTGCTGCCAAAGTTCGCAAAAATACCGCCGCCACCAAATTTGGACACAACATTATTACCTATTCATAGGTGATGACAACAAACAACACAAACGAATTAAATACGTACTGAACAATGTGTCATGAAATATATAAGTGTTTTCAGCGCCATTCTTGTCAAATGATAACACCACCGCTCCTCCTTCATTTATCGCTGTATTATCAATGAATTCATTTCCAATAAACTCAGCATAATCGCGGTCTTTGAAAACCTGAAAACAAAATGTTAAGCAATGTTATTGTTTATGTCTTTTTTAGATACCTTGAAATGAAACGATACTACACCACTCCCAGCTGAGTTGTTTACAAACTTGTTGTTCAGTATATGATGTGATGTTGGTATTTGTTCAGTGCCAAGGAAAGATATACAAGAACCCAAAGCAGCGGCACGATTTTCTGTAAAAACACTTGATTCAACTCTATAATTTAGAGTATTCTACAACACAGTTGTTTTTGAATGAAGAACACATGACGCTGCGTTTTTTTTTTGCGTACCTCGATACTAATGGCTCCACCTTCATTGCCTCCATAAAAATTGTTTGTGAAGGAGCAATTAACAAAAGTAGCGTTAAATCCATTCTTTACTGCTATAGCACTCCATCCTGGATAATTCAAGCCACCACATCTGGTTATTGTCAATCCATAAAAAGCTACGCTTTGGTCTGGATTAAGCAAAAAATAAAGTCCTTGACTTTGTCAGTACTACGCAGTACACACGTGTCTAATAAATAGTACCAGATACGTCATATCCATCCTTGGAACCACAGTCAATGACTGCTCCATTATCCGCCTCAAAAATCAAATCCTTATTCGCAATGGTTAGATTTCCTTCTTGATAAACACCGCTAGCGAAATGTATGTGTCCAGCTATTACAACAGTCAGATGGCTCTGAAATTAATGCGGATATAGGCTTGCCATTATCTACTTTATGAATAGAGCCTTTTATTGTCTTGCAAGGCTTTTCAGGCGTTGTACATTCGAAATCGTCACTGCCTTTACGATGTTTGTTCAAAAAAAAAGTACTTGTATTGAAAACGAACTGCTTACCATCAGGTGACAGATAAATATCCTGGCGAGAGATATCTACATGATAAAGTACGTACTCATCGTCTAGTGAACATTAATCTTTTTTTTGACAGTTACAACGCAGTTACCATCTAGAGTTTCGCTAATGGTATGAAACGACGCCTTCACGTGCGTTTTAATACTTATTTGTAGAAAAAGAAATAACAGCGCCATACAAGCGTAAGAATGCCATAGAGACATAAAACCAGATACGTTGAGAAGGTGTAATGTTCTCGAAAAAGTGTTGGCTATTTTCTGATGTCCTTAATCAGTCACGCGGGTTTTTTTTGTCCGCAAGAAATAAATGTAAAAACTGTTAAAAAAAAGCTTCTAATTACGCATAATACACGCGACTGAGTTATCTCTTGAGTAAAATTACAATAAAAGAGTGACAGTTTCATAGTACTTCTTTGAGAAATGAGAAATTAATCACTTGTTTGCTGCACGGCTAAGTTTCTTCATAATCACCTAGTGGCATGATAAGAGACGATCAAATAACAGGAATACTATCCGCGTACATCTTCTTCAAGGTCGTGCTCAGATGAAGCATCAATTTGAAGATGCACAGGGTCAAGAAAACGACCTAGTAAAACAATCAAATATCTGTGACGGAAATATCACGTGATATTCCGTGAGTACATACCTATATCCCATGATCTACCATGCATCAAACCTTTTTGTAGAGCAGGTATACCAGCAGGGTTCCTTGGATGATATTTAGTGACCTCTTGCCAACAGTTTTGGTTTTGACGTACCATGTAATGTATACGAATTTGTAGACTTCATTTTCGTCTAGGCGCAATCTAATGAGGCCAAACCTGCAAATGGTTTAGTAAGAGTATAGCCAAGGATACGACAAAGAATGCTGCGAATTGTTGAAAGCTATAAATGGCATGTACATTGGTTTAGCTGGTTCAAAAGTGTCAATAAACTCTTCTAGGTCTCCATCACTTTTCTCGTATACTGTGAGAGCATTTGATGTTCCTTTGTATGAGTAAATAACCCTGCAGAATATATTTAGCTTTAAACGCCTTGATAGTATCTACAACTGCAAAATAGTGCGTCGAAGAGTAATATTACACGCTCCGTACCAATTTATATCTGACTTAGCGTCTTTTACTTCTACAATTTTGTTAACGCGTGATTTGATGTATTTGAGGCCGACCTTTGCACGCAACAGCTAATTCTGGATCGCTCAGGTCAACTTTACCAGTTCCGACGTTAGCACCACTGACGCCCGATTTTGGGGTAGGATCCTTGTATTCTCGCTTGCTTGTAGGATATTGCGACGTGTCAGTGCCTGTACAGCGTTTAGTTAATTATTGTAACGCTCAACATCGAAATACTGTACCGTGTTCTTTTCTTGAAAATGCGTCGTTCTTAGTACTCATTATAGCGAAATAAAAGTTGCTGAGGTTTCTGTAAAGGAAACGGTTTTTTTGTAGTTGATTGGCATTGACTTCACCTGTATTGCGTTGGCAAACTACTGAGCGCTTCCCCTGAGCGAATGGTTGTCATTTCCGATGGCTATTGCGCAAAAAAGTATATCATTCGCTGTTATGATCATTAACTCACTTCTTATGTATAGGCACCGCGTATTGGGGTCACTGGAATAGCGTAGAGAACCAGCGGCATTTTGTAGATACAGTAATTGCTCCAAAACTCAAAGTTTACACTCAAAACGAGTGGTACAACGTCTCACTGAATGATATAGCGGTGGCATCAGGCATATCTGGCTCCTTGCTCCACAGGTCAACCAAACACTTTAAGTCCTCACTCATAAACTACAGGTATTCAAGCTGTACATTAAAACTATTGCGCAACGTCTACCCTGGCGCGCGTTGGCTTACGTGGAAGTTCAAGTGCGTATCAAAGTGTTTTTTCTAATTTTGTTAACACTTCAAAAGACGGTTGCCACGTGAGTTTTGGGAGGACTTAGAAAGTCAAAGACAAAAACTAGAGTACACAGCAGAGAAGTACAATGTCAAGGAATTAGATGCATGGTATGATGTGGTCGTAATACCCGATCTTGAAGAGGATGATGCAAGCGTAAAAATGTAACCAATATTTGCAACTCAATTTTATACGCTCTGACTTGCTATTGAGTTATGGTGATTCATTGTACCAGATGCTAATCAAAGTGTATCCAAAGCATAATTGGCAGCAATGGCGTTTAAAGTACGTAACAGTGATGCTTCTGTTCATAGTTAACACCCTTTACAAGGCCAATGTATCCAGCTAAAGTATTACAACATCGTAGAGTCCTAAATGATGTTGGCCAAAAACTTAACATCAAAACAATTGATGACTGGTTTAGAGCTGATTATAATAAGGTCAAAATATTCGCAAACAGTGTTCTAAAACGGCAAGAGCTCACTAAAACAAAGCAACTTTGGCTAACAGCAAAAAAGATATGATGGATCACTTTCAAGAGCATTATCTAGTGTATATCAATATCATAGTTTTGAATCACTAGATACCACAATGCCTCGTGGATACTGGAAACAGGGAAAGGTGCAAGTGTCTTTTCTAGAGCAAGCAACAAAGATACTAAATGTAAACACACTTGAAAGCTGGTACCAACATACTTAAGTCAATATTCTTTTTAAATGTTCAATCTTTAGGTATCGTGTATCTACTTCACAAATTAAATCAATAGCGCCAGGTATACTACCATACTTTCCAAAGATACTTAAGTTACTCGATCCGTCATTCTCTTGGGACTGGGATAAGTTTAGTGTTTTTAAGAAACGCTCAAGACAGTTGTAAGATTTACTATTTTTTTGTTCTTCATACAACTGATGTGTTTTTACAGACAACTATCTTTTCGTATACGAGACATATTTAAGGGCATGACTGTAATTGAAGAGCATAGCATTGGTTGTTTATCTTCAAATACTATTTTGACTGTTGATATCTATGTACCTCACTATAACTTGGCAATCGAATACCAAGGTACACCGTGCACTTTTTTTTTCAAACTACCGTAACACATTATAGGCGAGCAACACTATAATGACTTTTACAGCTTTGGTGCACCTACTGGGGTGTATTTATCGAGAGATCTAGAAAAAGTCGATTATTGTAAAAGAAATGGTGCATTGTTTTTTTTTTTATTTCGCTCTTGTTTTGTTGTTTACTTTTTTACCTCAAGGTATTACCATTGTACCCATTCCATATTGGTGGAAGGATGATATAGACAGCCTTAAATCAACACTTAATTACTATAAACCAGAATTAAATTTAAAAGTGGAATCTGGTGTTAAACCATTACTTGAAAAGCCGCAACAAGCACTTTTGACTCATGATGGTAGTTTCAACTTTTACTTGTTCACTTTATTAATTTGTTTTCCTGTAGGCAGTGCAAAAAGTCTAATGGCTCCTGAAAAGTTAGTAGTCGCATGAACCATGGTAGTGGTGAGTGATATTAAAGAACAAATGTATAATAAAAGACAAAACCGGAAAACAAGGATTGACTTCAGTAACATGATGCATATAACAGAACAGTTACAGTATGTACACAAGGTGCGGTTTTACAAAAAAAGGTGGTTGCGAAACGTGTTTCAAAGGAGGTTTAGTAGGTCTACAGGGCTATCTAGCCTTATAAACCCACGAGGTTGCCGAAGCAACACGAAGGAGGAGGTTTTTTTTTTTTTTAAAAGTATTCTAAAAAGGAAGTAACACTATCTCTATGCACCTTGTCATTTATTGAACACTAACAACTTTTACACCTGAAGAAATCTAGCATTAAAAAAAAGTGGGCACACTATTATACGGCGTAGATGCTTACAGATAAGAAAACAGATACCCACCAAATTATTAGTAGAAAAAACTTCGTTTAACACTTTTGGAAAACTCCCACTTTTTAGCTACACTACCTTCAACCGCACACTCACTGCTGACCTGTACACCCACTCTGTTATATTATCAAACTATATTCTTCATAGAACGTTCAAGTAACGACTTTCCAACACCGACAATATAATTTGGTGACTTTATTCATGCAAACGAAAGATCTCGTGTACTCACATGAAAAGGAGTTGATTGGTCCTTGTTTTATTTAGATGTAACTGGTATAGAAGGTATACTCTTTCTTCCCCACAAGTCAACTGAGTTGACCTTATACCTAAGTGCACTCAATCAGACCAGACGAAGTATTTTTACTATGGACGTACCATAAATCTGGTGAACCAATGTGCATAAATCCTTTTGTTAAAAACATGCCTTGATTAGCTTGAACATACTCACCGTCTTTTGTTGGTGCAGCATATACTTGATAGGTTTGGATACATTTAGATGAAGATGAGTCCCACCTAAAACATGAATAAGTAAGTGTTTGTACGACTCAAAAGAAACATTGAAAATTCTTACATTATCCAGTTTTGTTGTTTGTTGATTAAAGATTGCTCTTGAGGTTTTGGTGTGACTCTAACATTTTTAACTTGTTCGGGCGGGTTTCCATCATTGTGGCATATTTGAAGAAGCACGATTCCTGTTGAAATACATCACGTCAACCCAATAAACTGATACTTTATAAAGAACCAAAAAAAACTTGCCTGGTAACCTCATTTCGACTTCTCTTGAATATTGTCCTACGTCATTGGGCTCAAATGTCTTGACAAAATCGAGAGTAGGGTTTTGATTATATCGTAGTTTCAATAATTGATCTTCTGTTGGTATAGATGGTTTCCCCATGGATTCCCAAACGCCTAAAAAACCAATGTCAGTCAAAGTTACAATAGATTTGAATTCGTGCCGTATACGCTTCCATGGTTGTTGTCTAATCGATATAATGCCACCTTACTACTGCCTGGAGTGAATATTTGAGGTATATTCTTGATTGTAACCGTTACATTTTCAGTGAGATTTTTAGCTGTAGTGTCAGTTGACCAATATAGAATTACTGAAAGCACACTTTCTTTTGATGTTTCTTCAAGAGTAGCTATGCCGTTCATTGGACAAACATTCGGATCATTACAGCCGTCTATATTATTAAGCTGGATGGATGGAACCTTTTGAGCTTACCGGACGATGTTATATCGTAGCTTTGAGTACCAATAAGTGAGAGAAGTAACATGACATTGAAACTCGGTTTTCTGATTGTTTCGAATTTTAACACATTATTATTTCCTGGGTTTGTAACATTCGATAGCCTTGCGTTAAGTGTTCTAAGTTTAAATGATCCATCTCCCATAAATCCATTATCATTCGAAAGTAGACCGAAATGAACAGGAGGTTGGAATGTATTACTGTAGATGATGTGATTAAGGTGTTGTTTGAGGACCTTTAATTCCACTAAAAAAAATCACGTCAGTTTGAGCTCACTTTTTTCTCATGTTTTCGTACTTGCTGCGTATGTTACATCAGCTCGCCATTCCTCAGGTTTATTCCAACCAACAAGAGGATCTCCTAAGTAGAAAAATTAATAGGTGAGGTTGAAACGATGACATTAATCAATAGTTTATTCGATCGTACCTTCATCATTGAAAAAAGTAGTGTTAGTGAATCTTGGGTGATTGCCACGAATGTAATTTATTGAAGAAATATCCTACTTTAGCGTTTATTACTAACATCAATAAAAGGCTTTTTTGAGTTTGTGATTTACCTCTTTTAACACATTAGTTGCCACATTTCTTCCTTTGTTGTGAATAGAAATAAAATCTAACCTAGAACCCTAATCAAGGGAGATTTAGTACACTCAAAATTAACGTTAGCGACCAAACGGGCACAGTCACCACGATTGAACAGTTAGTTTCTGATAAACTCTTTCAGGGCTACAAATTATTTTGAGTAAAATGTTTTATACAGGCCGCTGATTGGCACGAAGCAACTTGCATATGCTCAATTTATCTTTTTCAAGTCAGAAATTAAAAAATCTACTGTTTCTAACGTTCACGTGACACGAGCAAGATTAATTTGTTGTAAATTACTTACTTTTTCTCCTGTGAAATAGTTGATACCGCTATCACAATGAGCCAGAAATTGCTTCCAGTATTCGTTTGGACTTGATGCAGCTGGACCTCCAAATCTTCACGTAACATTAGCAGCTGCAACGAAAAACTTTTAGAGCTGTGTACATAAGAGAAGGATGTGCTTCCTTCAGACCTTGACTACTGGCGTCATAGAAATTTGCTAGGTGCTGAAACGAAGGAAACATTTTAGGAACTAAACGAGGTTCATTCCAAGACTCAAAGTGCCATAGCTTCACTTCATCCAAGCCTTTCTGGTGGTCACTAAACTGTCTTAAGACTCAACGGCTTACCGTATTTCTGAATGAAATGGTTTGCAACGTCCGTTATCATTTCTTTCCAAGCGTATAGTTGCGTTTTATTTGTAAAATCGGTCCACCATGAAGATGGATTGCCCTTTGAAAAAAAAGATGAAAAAAAAATTTGGACTAGTTTGCTTGTACCATTATTTCGAACTGCGGATGCAAGCCATTATCGACAACTAAACTAATCGCTGTATTGACTCTGTAAGCACTCTTGAAAATAAAAGCGAGTTACATACCATGATCAAGGTCTGTCCACTAAACAAGCATGTTATCACGTGATTTTTGGGTTTTTTGCATACGTTGTAGCTTTTTGTTGGTTTCCCAAAGTCTTTGCCATACAACAAATCCAAAAGACTATGAATACGAACAAAGAAGATACCGTCATGCGGTATAGAGCCAATCATTGCGAGGTTTTCTGCTTCATCAGCACCCAGGCAGAGAATTGCTAACACAAGTTTTTAAAACAAATTAAAAGCTAAAACGGAGTATCATGGCGTATCAAACCTGGTGTAAATCCACATGACCTCCAGAAGTGATCTAACGGCTTTGGTGTATCACTAAAATCAACAGAAAAGGATTTATAAGAGTGCACTACTGTAAATATCAATACAGACGCCTAATAGGCACGTTAACTCCATAGAAAATTACTAAGACAATATCTAGAGATAGTAAAACAAGAATACCAATAACAGCTTTATAACAGTTTGCATAACGCTTTAGGTAGATATGTAGTTAACCGATTGTACCTAAGATTAAGCTATCTTTGTTAATAAGGAACGTGACGTATACGACCCTTACTAGCTTCCACTATGTAAGTCTAAACTGCATGCTAATGTCTATTTATTACTAGTACGTAACGATAATACACAGCAAACAACTCTAAGCGAAAATTCAACAGAAAAAGATTAAAACAAAACTATGGATAGAGGTTAACAACCAACAGCACATTTCTTCACTTCTCCCGATACCCAATTAACCATGTAGTTATCTCCTCTAATAAATCAGGTTTACAACGCTTCGTATTCATTTTGTGTACCTGTTAGCCAAACCGTGATATGATAGACTATTTTGCATTCCATGGGCATAGTCGATATGCATCATGTCGTCAACAAGAGGCCAGTCAGCTTTAGTGTCACTATGGTCGTTTACGAATTTTCCACCGAAAAAAAAAACTCACTCAGTTACCAAAGGTCTCTCCCACGTTACTGTGCTTACACCATCAGACTGTAACCCTGAGATAAGCTTAATGTTATCTACGCCTCCAAGCGCGCTATCTAAATTTGCTCGTTTAGTCTTCATGTTTTTTACACGTGATTACGCATACCAGGCACGGGGCGAGTGAAACCATTAGCGTACCTGAAAAAGTGAGAAAGTTAAAAAAAAAAGAAGTTTAAAAAAAAACTTACGAATCATTACTAAACATGTCCTGTATAGCAGGTTGTCCATTTGAGTCAAAAGTGGCAACTACAAAATCACATGCTGTCATACCATGAAAGGGTTGGCCTGTAGAGTTGACTTGATGCCATCCTACGCCCATCCAAGCCTTTCGAAAAAGTTAGCTCCTTTTCTAATTTTTGTTGTGCGTACATTTCCTTTGAAAGTTTGGGTTACTCTAACAGCTTTAGTGCCTTCTGATGCGACCACTTCCCACTGTATTTTATAGTTTCCAAAGAATAAAGATATTTCAAACGGTGTTTGAGCTGCTACAATGGCGAAAACAGCAATAAACGTGAACAAAACGTGATTTGCTAAGAACGGTTTAGAAAAAAGCGACTTCGCGGTTTATTACGCTCTACCTTGCATTACGGAAGTTTTCTCGCTGAATGTTACCACACGTTGCTTTTGTTTAACGCAAAATTGTAAAAGTAACTTAATTGCTAGTAATTAAGCGCGCTCACAACGTGTCAACGCTAATTTCGCCTAACTAGCGTCAGAGAATCTGTGTCACTAATATAATAATATGACACGGACCATGCGATATTACTATGACCTTTTCACGCGTTACTTCACCAGTCGCTGTTGGCACTTATATTGATGCGATATTATTGTAATCTGAGTCCATTATTCGCGATTTAACAACATTTCCCGCGTGACGGTTTTGTGCCGTTTTGAACCGTTTAAAAACCGTTTTGACATGATCAAATACGTTCAAATTGCAACCCTATCGCATCACATCTAAAAACTATGAGAGAAATCATTCATGTACAAGTCGGCCAGTGTGGTAATCAAATAGGCGCAAAGTTTTGGGAGACAATCTCTGGTGAACATGGAATAAACGAACAAGGAGCGTTAAAAGGTGACAGCACTCAACAAGAGCGAGCAAATGTGTACTACACTGAAGCTAGAGGCGGAAGATACGTACCACGCGCAGTCTTGGTAGACCTTGGTACGAATTACATGAGAAAATAAGCTTCTCACTCTTGTAGAGCCTGGCGCTGTCGACTCTATTCGTGCTTCAAGCTATGGTAAGCTATACCGCCCAGACAATGTCGTCATTGGTGAAAGCGGCAATGGTGCCGGTACGCTTAGTGTAACTTTCTTTAGACTTACTTGATGCTAGGTAATAATTGGGCCAAAGGGCACTATACAGAAGGTGCAGAAGTTATCGAACGCGTCTTGGAAGTTATCCGTAAAGAAGCAGAGTCATGTGACTGCTTACAAGGCTTTCAACTTTGCCACTCTCTTGGAGGCGGCACTGGTTCTGGTACGTTATAATTAAAACAGAGTACAGTTTACTCACGGACTTCAAGGTATGGGCACGTTAATACTGGCAAAAATAAAAGAAGAGTTCCCAGATCGTATGTTATGCACATTCTCCGTGATGCCTTCACCAAAAGTACACTTTAGAAAAGCTATTAAAATATCAATATCACGTGTTCACTCAACTCTTATTCACTCTCCTAGGTATCCGATACTGTTGTAGAGCCATACAATGCTTCTCTATCTATCCATCAATTGGTTGAGAACGCAGATGCCGTCTTTTGTATTGACAACGAAGCACTCTATGATATTTACTCTAAGTAAGTTTCCCCTTGTCTAAAGAGTTTAACGCCTTACTTAGCACTTTGAAGATGGACTCTCCTACGTATCAAGATCTTAACAAACTTGTTTCATCTGTTATGAGTGGTGTTACATGCAGTCTTCGCTTCCCTGGTCAGCTAAATTCCGACATCAGAAAACTTGCTGTGAACCTAGTTCCTTTCCCTCGATTACATTTCTTCTTGGTAGGAATTGCTCCTCTTACTTCTCGAGTCGACAATGAATATACAAAGGTACGATAATAATGACTACAACAATAATTTATTTAACACCAATATGCAACAGGTTTCAGTCCCTGAAATCACTTCACAGCTATTCAATCCGAACAATATCATGGCGCTTTGTGACCCTACACGTGGTCAATACTTGACGGCTAGTGCAATGTTCAGAGGGTACGCAATTGTATAATTTTTAACCCTGTACTCTAATAGTTTTAATAGAAAACTGAGCACAAAGGAGGTTGACGAACAAATACAGCAAGTCCAAAATAAATACTCGTCTCGCTTTGCTGAATGGATACCTCATAATATTACTCATTCAGTATGTAATGTCGCTCCAAAAGGTCAAGACATGAGTTGTACATTTGTAGGAAACAACACTGCAATACAGACTGTATTTAAAAGGATTCGTCATCACTTTACTGTAATGTTTCGTCGCAAAGCTTTCATACATTGGTACACTGGTACGAACACCATCAAAACGACGAAAGAAATTCACTGTATTGTGCCTTTATTTACGCATTTTACTTAGAGCAAGGGATGGAATTGATGGAGTTCACAGAAGCTGAGAGCAATATTAACGATCTAGTTTCGGAATACCAAGAATATGAAGGATGCAGCTGTGATGAAGATCACACGTACTATGAAACAGAATACTACGAAGATGATGCATGTATTGAGGAAGGTGAAGAGCTTGTAGAACGCGAAGAGCTTGTAGAAGAAGCATTGTAGCTTTTAAGAATAAATAAACTGAAACGGAACAGCGCAAAGGATAATCAGTACACGCAATTTTTGATTTAAACTCCGATGCAAGGCTGACCTTCTTTTTTACTATTCTACATAGTCTTTCTCTACAATCTTCGACCAGCATTCCTTCCTAGAGAGGCAGCTTTCGACTCTGAAATGTAGGAAAAGTATGTCGTTGTTACACTAAACTTAGGCTATCAACAAGATTGGAGAATTCATAACATTCCAATTTTGGTATAGATAGAAAACCAAGTTTAATATATAAACAACAACCCCAAACAGCAACGCCGCTACACCTACTCAAGTACGTTTTTAACATTTGCAACAAGTATAGCAAACAGTACTTACATCTTTGATAGCAATGTGGTTATCTTGTTTATGCGGTGGCAAAGACGACGAACGCGTACCTGTTCCACGAAGGAATACAGATGGTGATAAAGAAGCGAGCAAACGAAAAAAGAAGAAACAGAATGATCACAGTACGCTAAACCTTATTTTCAAGCGCTAAAACGCAGTACCAAACCGAATCTAAACGTTAAACTGCTTGTTCTGCTTTTTTTTATTTCTGTGCTTCAAAATGCTGTGCAATCGCTTTTTCTACGCTCAGATATTGTAATAGAGTTGGTTTTTTTGTTTTGTTCATATTTGGCAGTTGCGTAAAAAAACATTTTCTGATGTTGTTTTTTTAGGACTAGAGAAGATTGTTAATAATTTCTTGACTGAGTTGATCCAAGAAGGTTTAATCGGCTCTGTCTTAACACACCTACCGTCTATGACAGATGTGGCATCTCTTGGTTCATCTTCGAGTAAAATCCAAACAGCTGTTGAATCATCTATGAGCCGTACCCTCGACACAGTTGGTCAAGTTTATATTTACGCTCCTGTCGACAAAGGCGAGCTAAAGGAATTGATAGCAAAAAAAGAACAAAATACTTCAAAAGAAACTCAACCATCATCGTCATCACAAGCTTCACTTACTTCAAATACCGAGGAAAGAATTCAGTCAAGACCTTCAGCATTGAAGGAAGTTGAATGTGAACCAAAAGATGACATTGTCCAAACAATGCCAGCGCTTATCCCTTCGCCAAACACAGGTTCTCAAAGTGTACACACTAAGACTATGTACAACCAATTTCTTCAAAACGTGTTGAGTGCTACTCAGGGTGCTCCAGGCCGAAAAGAACTCCATTGGCAACAGGACGGTAACAATTGGATAGCCGAGCTTGTAGATTCTTTCATACTTGACGGTGTAATGGCCATCGAAGAAGATATACCGAAGTTGTATCGTAATGACAGCGATAGTGAAGATGATGACAAAGATGAGGGTGATGAACCAGCTGCGCCAGTCACAAAGAAAACAGCTATGAAAATAAAAGAAGAACCAATACTTATTGAAGATGACGAAGATGAAGGCAATGAACCAGCTGCGCCAGTCACAAAGAAAACAGCTATGAAAATAAAGGAAGAACCAATACTAATTGAAGATGATGACGAAGATGATGACCAAGCTCATGAGCCAGCTCCACCTACCACAGAGAAAAACCTCATGAAAATAAAAGAGGATCCATACAACACTCGAGACTGTGCACGTGAACAAGATGATGTCATCAATAGGCCCATTAACCAGGATGTTTCACTTGTAAACAGTCCTGAACGTACAACTGATGAATTCGTCGGACCGTTTATATTACCTCTTCCACAGATTCCTTTTGGTGAACCAATAGAAATAGTTAATACCATCACCGCTAGTGCACCACCACAGGATCCAATGGAACCAACACCGATGTATAAAATACCACCATCGGTCCTAAGCTCTATGTTCCCAACGTTTTATTATCCACCTCCTACTCTTGAACCTGGCTATCAACTTGCGCAAATTACCAGAGAACCACATGCTTCTCCTGATAACATACTTGGTCTTCAAAGAGTAGATACGCTCTCTGATTCTCAAAGGCAGACTCCGATTAATCTCGAGCACATTGAACAAGAAGGACAGCCTGAAGATACAAATATTGGTCATATCAAAGTTAATGTAGATCTTGATAAGATAGCCGAGTATGACATGTGCACTCGATATCCTGATATGATTTGTGTAATTGTCGATAAAGAGTTCAACCCTGCATATAAAATTAAAGTCAACAGTACAATCTTGAAAGAGAATGCCGGGTAAGCGCTGCTTCGAGTTTCTTGTTTTCTTCGCATTACTAACTTTATTTTGCTTTCCAGGGATAAGTTTGAGTCGTTGTTCCCTAAGTTTCTCATGAACCCTCCAAATCAAAGACCAGGAGTCGAAGCTAGAATGTACATATTAAATGAACATGAAGGTGTTCAATCTGCATTATATTTTGTAGCTTGTCTAGCAACTTCCACAGGAGCTCTACCTCATATCGCTGGTCGTCTACTCGATGTATCAGAGTTTGATGCTTTAATAGGTTGTCTTGATTCATGTTTGAAAGTAAGTCCAAAACTCCTTTTCTATTGTTTTTTTTCGAAAGAGAAAACACTTTTTTGCCTGTTACTTACGCTAATGTTTAGCATGGCTTTTTTAAAATACAGTATAGTACATTTATGGTAATGCTTGATAATTGTCCAATGAGCAAGCTCTATGATTTGCTACAGTACAACACGACCGTTATACACGTTGATAAACATTTGGCAACATCACTTTGGGCAAAAATGGGAGGTTACGACAACACTAAGGAGCCATATCTCACAACGCTACTTCGCGAAAAGAAAAAGCTACTTATACGAGAAAGTATACTTGATATTTGGCTTGACGAATTAGTACACAGACCCTCTGAGCTTTGGTTTTATGCATGTACGAAAAAAACAAGAAATGTTGTTTGAATGAACTCTTATTGTTAAATAGGTATGAGCGGGCACTTCGAAATGGCTCTAGAACTTCATAGAGCTCTTCCGTCTTTTTTTGCACGCTACCTAAATGGTATGCATCCAATTGACACGTGGTGGTCAGATATATGGTATAATGTGGTCCCAGAAGGCATACACCAGTCAATAATAGAAGAACATGCTAAGGTGATCCAAACCAAAACTAAGAGATTTAGGTACCTCTCATTTAGTGTTTGTTTCCTCGTTGCTTGCCCTCTAATGAAGTAATAGAATATGCACAATAGTTAGAGAAATAGACAGCAATACTACTTCAATAGGATATGGATTTGGCTTCGAATGGTAAGCACCATCATATTATAATCTGTTGTTGAGAAAACTAATTGAATTGTTAAGGATAATACGAGCTACAACCAATAGCGTTGAAGTAGTCATGTCTGAGAGAGCTGGCAAACACGCTTTAGATTTCTGTTCAGAAAGCACACCTAGCACTTATGTGTACTTTGCATGTGTAGTTAATGGTAAAAGATCAGACAATGTTGATATTGAGAAAAGCAAAGAAACGTTCGAAAGTGGAGTTGAAAAGATAAAAGGTAGTTTAGAAATGGAAGCAGATTTCGACACAATCAGAGTAGATGTTTCTTGCAGGCTCCCAGAAGTTTTCCTGGAACCATGAAGCTATTACCCATAATATAACACAACTGATAACGGTTCCACTGTTAAGCAAGAAACATCAATCAACATCAACTGCGCTCTTAAAACTATGTAATTACTCGTTTATCACAGTTGATAACACTTCACTAAGCTATCTATTCACATCCTTTGTACTGCCTTTGAAATACACCAAATATACAGAGTTGTTTTTTTACATACACGCCATATGTTATTTGTTTTTAACGCGACCACCTATTCGCACCATTAAAAGTGCGCTCCCAGTACCGGCCAGTGCTTCGCAAGTACCAGGTAGTCAAACTGTAGTTCCCTTGTAGATATAGAAAGCCCGGCTAGATTCAAGTCCACTCATTTTCACTTTCGTTTTCACTTTCGCTTCCGTCCTCCTTCGAACCCATAGAGAATTTACCCACCATCTGCGACAAGTTGTATTCCATCAATACCTTTGTTTTAACTCGTTCAAAAGCAACTCTATCTTCAATAGTAGCGACACTTATACCTACAGTTGTACCCCAAATATGCGCATCATTTACAAGCTTTGCTAGCATAGCTCCATCGCTATCATTTAAGCTTTGCAATCCATGGCCGTCGCCCTTGGCTTCGATAAGTTTTACATTGCTAAAAGAAGCCGCAATGTCACGAACCTGAATTACAGTTAGTAAACGTGTAATTAAAAAAGGTTCAAAAACGATTCAAAATAAAATGATATTTCACGTGACATAAACGCATTTTAGTTTATTCGGTCGTACTCCGTCTATAGCAAAAATTTCATCCTGTGTTCCATGATACAGCAAAGCAGGGATATTGGTGGATACTACAGAAGGAGTAGAAGGGTCGCAGTGGATTACGTTTGTAGTTATGGTAAAAATATTTGAAGCGCCCAATAACAACGAAGGACCTTCCCAATGATGTAATTTTATCAATTGAGACACATACTTTGCGCCTCTTGAACCAGCCAGAAGTACGTTTGGCTTAAAATTATCTATTTCGTTTACTAATGTCATTACGCCGTTATTTAGATCATCACTGGGTTCATTAAGAGTAGGAAATGATACGTTGAAGTGTTTCTTTAGATTTTTTAATCTGCCAGGATTTGCAACCATACCCGTACCTGGACCTATAACTAGAACATGTAAGCGCGTCAGAGATTCCATTTTGGTAAGTATTTGCCTTAGGTAGCAGTTTTTAAGTGGTTTTCATTTTCTGTTGTTCCCTGACGCGCAACGATTACTCCAGTATGGTTAAGACTTTAAATATGCTCGTTGAAGAGCGCTCACAGTTTACTTGGACAGGTTCCTCGTTAAATAGCTGTACGCGCATCACTTGTTGTACTGCACTTCATACTGGACATGCGCGTGAAGCAAGCAAGTGAGCCAGAATATTCACCGATGATGAGAATCAAACTCTGTTTTTCTGACGTCCAAATGCCACAAGTAATTCATCACACAACAGCAGCAACGCGTGCATTGAAGAACAAATAGACAGCGACAAAAGTTTAGCAACAGACGCAAGCATAACAAAGCAAAACGCAGTGCTACAACCGGGGTTTAGCATTGACGTTTTACTAACGCCGTTGCTATCACAAAGCATTTTTTTTGAAGTATAATGGCCAACAAGGGTCACTCGCTCACTGTAATATTAATTTAAAGACCACAAAACGCGGTAGGGCGAAAACGCACCGGCCTTGCTTAAGCTAAATTCACAGTTGCTTAAGGAGGCATTGAATGCTCTACCTATTTTACTTTGCTTTAACGTTACTGGATGCAGTGGAAGAATTTGGCAAATAAACGCAAATAGGTGAGAATACAAACAAAAACACGGCTATTCATCTCCCTGCAAGGCCAGGCGGTTTATACAGAGGCTATACGAACTATTATGAACAAGATTGAAAGCCTGGGAGACCATAACCGTTAGATGTCGCGTTATCAGAGGTCTACCAACAGTAGCGGCACACCGCACGAAAATAATGGATGGGGGTTTAGGTAAATCGAAATTATACACCCTATTGCTTCGTTTTCGGCGCTGGGGAAGCAGATTTCGACCGGCGAATTAATTTTTACAATTTACCATATTTAACGCCACCAGCGTCTTATTTGCGTTCCCCAAACAAAGTTTTAAATCTAGATTTTACTGCTGCGTCTAAAATACTCTTAAACTTACTTCAAATTTGTAACATAAGCTGTAGAGACGGTAGAGAGTTTTCTAGAGACTCAGAGTCGAGGTATTATCCACACGAACCAACCACGTTGAGCCCCAAAAGACGCAATAACCGTGAAGAAACACCACGCTCGCAATATACATACAGAGATCACCGCTTCAGGTCGACTTCTTATTCATCGGACAAAGTAAAGGTACGAACGTGGTTTAAGTCGCGTTGGCGAGCAAATCGGCGTTTTTTTGTTATTAATGCTACCGGGGTTGTGCACTGTTCATCTTTTGGCTTGTGGGCTAATCTGGTTGCTTGTGAAGAATTCCCCTTTTTAACCAATCGCTTAGAATTTTCGGCCTCGCAGCGACACAGATTTTCACAGCAGTAGCTATCATGGCCATAACTTAGAAAGAGGTTACAGTAACAACTCGTACTACAACAGTTCTCCTGGTCGCTACACTAGACGTGATCCTTCAAAGACTTGGAGTCCATCAAGTAGAGCCAGAGATAGAAATTATGGGAGTCCGCGATCGCCGGAGCGAGATTGGGATCGTACAAGTGGGACATACAACAGTAGAGGCAATGGTGCCTCAAGGGATAGAGACAAGCGAAGGTACTTAACTTCGATTTGGCATTAAGTCACGCCTTAAGTCACGGCCTTAGCATACTAGAGTGCCTTAAGATTTGCTCTTCTAACTTATTGAAACGCAGGCACTACCCTAAGTCTAGACCGCACGATTGGTCCAGTAGCAATCATAGACATTCACATGACAGAGATAGTCGTGATTATCGTATTGACGATGATAAATACGACCGACGAGATGTGGACAGAGATAATAGACACCGAGACAGTTCCACCAGAAGTCGCAAAAGGTGCGTATACACTAGGAAAAACAAGATTTTAACTGGTTTTGATAGAGATCGTTCTTCCTCGCCTGCGTATTCTCCGTCTCGCTCGTTCCTTGATAAACCGTATCAAGCAGAACCAGAACGAAGAGACTCCAAAAAACCAAGATTGGATTCACCTCGCCTTGGCTCTTCGCCTGATCGTTTGGACTCTCCGAAGGGTACGTTATCAGTTCGAGTGATTTTTGTGCGTTTTTGATGGTTGTTAACTTTTATTTTTTAGACCTTGAGAAATCGCTCTCTGAAACTACTCGAGAGCCCAAGCAGTCTCCGACCCTCAATAGATCCCACAGTTTTTCTAACCTGGCACCAGGACACGTAGAAATCGCTCAGGAGAGTTCTTCTAGTGATACACAACTCGGCAATTCGCGTACGTATATTTTGCCCAATCAATGGCGCGTATTGCTCGCTCTTCTAACACAGGTTTTAGCGCCAATGTCAAGTCCTTCTCGCAAGTTTGAAAAGACTGATCTGCCTGTCCCTACTGTAGCTGAAGCGGAAGCACCTCTGCAGAAGGTTGTAGTTGAAGAACAGAAGAATATAACAATAGAACAAGAGTTACAAACATTATTGGAGTCTAGAAAAGCGTTTTTCATGGATATCACAGCAAAAGAAGAAGAACTTGAAGAGCTTGATAACGAGCTTGAAAAACTAAAGATTGAAGAAGCGAACCTAGAGAAACGGTTACGTGCGTTAGAGAATAATTCAGATGATGAATTACCTGATGATGTAATGATGGATGAAGCGACAGATAGTGATGTCAAGTCGATGTGTCCTACAACAACGAAAGTTTTTGAACAAAATGCAAAATTGGCAACGAAGACTCATAACGTTTTTAATGGGTTCTTACTTGGTATCGATGGTGTGGATGTGTCTAAAGAAAAGGGCAGCAGCGAAAAACAGAGATACGTTAAGGAAGAGGTAGCTCGTGAGTTGAATAGACGTTACCTTCAAGAACAAGCCCGTGAACAAAAACTAAAGACACAACATAAAGACTTGATTTCTAATTTTCAAAAAAAACTACGGACAAAGAAGATTCGAAAGAAGAGGCTCAAGGAGCGTCGTGGGAACTCAAGTCGTGTGTTACGTTCATCAAGACAACCAGCAGAGAGAAAACAACCAGAGCCTTCAAAAGAAGATATCTTACAGTCGCGTTTTATGCGCACTCGTGCTGATATTCCGGATATGATCCTAGATCCTGAGATACGTCAACGACAGAGGTTTTATAATACCAACAGATTGGTCGTTGATCCTGTGGCTGACTATGAGGAATGGAAGAAGAGCCGTACTTGGTCCAAGGGAGAGGAACTTACTTTTGTTTCTGCGTACCTTGCTCAACCTAAAAACTTTGAATACATTTCGAGCTTATTGCCTAAACGTGATATCTCTGAATGTGTTTGGTATTACTACACGAATAAGCATAGATTGAAGCTCAAGGAGAAGACAAGGCGAGAGATTCCACCTCAGATTGCAGGATCTGTTCCTGTACCGTCTCATGTCGTCTCAGAGCAGTATTTGGGCTCTACAGATACTTGGAGATTCGGAAGCGGGTCTACACGTACATCTAATCGTTTGAGACGAAAACCTTCGATAAATTATAACGAAACGTCTCATGCTTCTAGTATTGCGGTGCCTGTGTCAGCCACCTCGAATCCAGGCTTGCCTGGATTGGATAATATCCCTGCAGTACCTGCTTTGGCGCTCCGCGAGGAAGACATGCCTATGGCGATACCACCAGTGATTGCTGTACGTTTCTTGTTTCTTTTTGTTTTTTTTCTTTATCACGTTTTCTTTGTTGTTAATGTTTGGTGTAGATCTCTCCTACGATATCGGTATCTCCTCGGTCGGGTAGAAGTTCTTCTGTATCTGACTCTTCGCGTTGGGTTGAAAGTGAACGTGATGAGTTTAAACGCTCGTTTATGATTCATGGAAAGAACTTTAAAGCTATTTCTGATAATATTGGCACTAAGAATCCAGCTCAATGCAAGAATTTTTACCATAACAACAAGCGCAGGCTTGGGTTAGTCGATGAACCAGGTCCAAAACCACCTGCAAGAGGAAGAGGACGACCAAGGTACACCTTAATTCTTTTATTCAGGAACTTTTTTTTTTTCTGCCTTTTGAATGATAATCGTTTCTCTTACTCACATTTAACTCTAGTTGTCATTGGAACGAACCTGAAAAGGCTATTTTCCTTGATAAACTCGCACAGTATGGTAAAGACTGGCGTCGTATTGAAGAGTACATTGAAACAAAGACGATGGCTCAAATTAAGAATTTTTACCAAAACCATCGTATAAAACTCGCTCTTGACGAACTCTTGCCTATGGCAAAGGGCCACAAGAAGAGGCGTCGCAAACGACGAAAGTCTCTTTCTCTCTCGCTACAAGCTTCAGAAGATATGGCTTTATCGAATAGCTCAGATGGCAAATCTAGAGAAGACCGCGTAGTGACTACTGATACGTCAGAGTCTCCAAGAGACAGATCATTCTGGCATGCAGTTTCACAGATTAATTCAACGAGAGGGTATGTCCATTAGCGTTTTTGTTTGTTGTTGTGGAGAGCTAATCTTTTTGTTAATTAGGATGCACGCTACAGCCGAAGTGTTGCATAAGTTGACATTGAATAAGCAAGAAATTCCTATTGTACCTGTCATGACGACTAGTGCATCTCATACGGGTAATATTGTGGCCAGCCAACGTGTCGATGTTGCTGCAAGAACTGTCATGGCATTCTTGAAGGAACAAACGAGTTGGGTGTCTACAGAGCACCCAGTCATTCAAGATATTCTGGATAACCCATTGAATGATTTTTCTCGTAACGGGTTTGCACCTAGCTCTGGTGGTCGTAAGATAGATACATCACGGACGCGGCACTCTTCAATGTATACAAAACCGATGAAACAACAACCTACACCAATGGAAATCGAGCGTGTCTCAACGAGGTCTTCTAAAAAGGCAGAGTTTCCTCCAATTGGTAAGTTGCGATTTTTTCTTGTTTTTTGCCGTTCTAATCCTCTGTTTTGTAGTTGTTTCGCCTATAGTCCAATCCAATCCTAGTGTTGGCTTGTTTGTAGCTGATAAACCGCTACCAGAACCTACCAAGCCGACTAAAGAGACAAAGAATGGATTCTTACCTACAACGTGCCAAGTTGTTGATTTGCATGAAACTCCTGGCGCTATTGAAATGGCTGAATCTGTCGTTGTAGTAACGCCTGTAGCATCGCCTACAGTACAGAGCGAACCTCATAGGACTTTATTACCTCCTAGACCGTTGCCAACACCAGAACTAACACGTGCGTTTTCAGAGGTTTAAAATTGTGCATTTTTTTGGGCTAATTCTTTTCGTAGAGCAAACATGTGGTGAGCTTTCGGTTATTCCTGTAAAACCATCAGCGCCTCAAAAGAAAGTGGTTCAAAAGGAACCAACACCAACATTTGTTTCTGAAGGCACACCTTCAACATCAAACCAAACACAAACAATAGACCAAACACAAACAATAGATTCATCAGTGGCTTCAACAACACGACCAGATACAAACAAGCCCAAAGCGCACATATCATTTCGTTTTTCGTCGTCGGCACCACCAGCACCGTTCAAACCTTCAAAAGTATCAAAGCTTTCACCTGATATGGCTGCTCTTGCGATGAATAATCCGTTCTTGAATATAAAAAAGGAAGTTGTGGCTGATTCTCGTAAAGAGAAGCCTAGCCGATTAACTGTCGCGATGTTGCTTAATGATGATCATCAACCTACAACTGAGCCTTTCAGCAGTTTTACAACACAAGAAACGCGTACTGGACCTGGATTTGGCTCATTAAATGGTTCATTAAGGCAAGATAAAACAACAACAAATGGGCATTTTACGCCCATAACGACGCCTCCTTTTGTTGAAGGACCTTTAATACATCAATCAATGTCCTCTCTTGCACCTAATCAGGGTACAAATGGAGGTACTGCGAAAAAGACTCATCATAGTAGTAATTTTGCTCCGCCTAAAACATAGTCGTGGGTAAAAAGAATTTAGAGCTTCAGACAGATTATTAATGTAAATTTTTTTTTCTTCCTTCGCCCACCTTTGTGTGTTGGAATTTGTAATTTATTAAAAAATAAGAAAAGCAAATAATGCTGATCAATTCTTGTATGTAATACTTTTGTTGTAATGTCAAATTTGAACAATTTTTTTTTTTGTTCAGTCGTTCTGTACCGTATTGTACCGTATGGATCAGTAGTGTTAAAGATATGGGGATTCTCGTTTATGTTGGCGAAACAATTATGATAGCTTTTTTGTCGTTTTACTTGCTTTTTATTAAGGTTATGGTACATATTTACAGGTTGTTTTTTTTTTTGTTTAGTTTAGTATGTAGTTCAATGTCATTTGATTTCCACACTGTTGTTGTATTGTCTTCTGTTTTCTTAATCTTGATGTTGTTTTTTTATTGATTGTGGCTGGTTTAACTGTTTCAGTGTCGTCACCATAACAAAAAGCTGCTGGAAACTTAAATTCACGTGCTACAGCGTTTGGTCTGTACATCGAAAACCCTTGTTGTAGTTGATACCTTCTTCTGAAACGCTGCTTCTTTATAGAGCATAAAGGCGGAGCAGGCATTTGCGTATTATGAAAATGAAGAACCACGTGATTTTTTCTTTGTCTGCTAACAAGTTTGTTTTCTCTTTCTATAAATTTTCTATAATGTTCCATTTGTGTTTTGTATCAAGTTGCTTTGTTTACAATGGTTTTAAGTCATTCTAAATAGCAACATTGTGAATTGATATGTCGCCACTTTTATCCCAAAGCTCCAAAACTGAATCGTATGTTAACTGTCAACAACAATGACAACCGCCCAGCCTGTTGTTTTTACATGTACATGTGAGTTGCTTTTTCAGTGAAAAAGAAAACAAAAACACTAAAGTACACGGATTCACACATTACTGCCAACATAGTTTAAAAATATGCCATAGCACTGTAGTACTACCCGATACGATATTGAAAAAAAACTACCACTCGGCTAAATCAATCACTCTCGGATAAATAGTTGGGAAACGAAATAGTTGGAAACCTACACAGGACTGGCGAGAAAATGATGGCTTTTCATCGTTGTATCTGATTGGATGACCATTAAACCGAGAAGGGAGCTAATATAGATTGGTTTTGCGTTGCTTTTTGCTGTAGTTTTGTTTCATGAAAGAAAGTATGATAATATATTGCGTTATAAATATCGTGTACTTTCACTTCGAAAACTTTATTTTTACGAGACAACGTATCCAATGAGTCTTGCTTGGTAATAGTGTTTTTAAAAAACATTGTATTCTATAGACTTCCCGGAGTCAGTATAATTTAGAATTGTCTGTAGCAATTTGCAATGTTTTGACGCACAGTTTATTTGGCTTATAAAACAACATGAAAAAACCCAACGTTCCAATGCTACACATAGAGTGTTCGGATGTCAAGGTGTTAGAAACCAATATGAATTTACTATTTGACACTTGGAGATATTGTTTGTGATTTGACCGAACCAATGGGACTAATCGAACCCTCTCAAGTATGGAGAAACGTACAGCTTCGATCTTACCTCTTAGTCTCAGAGGTAAGATCGAAGCTGTACGTTTCTCTATACTTGTACTATCCAATATTATGTAGGACATTATACCTTTTTATTTCGCTTTTAGCTCTTTGAACAGCTCTCTTCCATGGTCTATTGAAACTGACATTGAAAAGGTTGCTATCACTAAACGCACGTAGTACTATGAAGGACAGTATTGGCACGCAACTAATTCGCATCGATAGGTGAGAATATTAGTAAAACTTGAATGAGGCAATATTTGCCTAGATTTTGTCACACTTGCTTGATACGGACACTAGCAAGAGCAATAAAACTGACCTCTGGCTATTAGATACAAAGCACGCACATGTAGCAGTCTACTCTCACAACAAGTCAAGTATTTAATTTAACGGAAGAATACTTTTCCACCCGAGAAGCTGTTGTGGTGTTGAGCACTGCGTTGAGTTTCGTCTATCTTTACACCACCAACAAACGTGATACTTTCCATACTAGCCTTTAAGGCTTTACTTTATGCGTAAGAAACGTCGGGTTGTTCACTACATCGCGCTGACGCTGGTTGCTTTCCTTCTTAGGTTAGAATACTGCTCCCACTAGCGCGTTGTGTGAACGCTAGATAATTTGATTTTTAGTTACAATCGAGCCTTTCGCGTGTAATTCTTACTCAATACATAGTGTGCAGTGCTATTGCTGAGAAATTACTCCCGCAATGGAAGAACTGTGACTTTATGTTTAATACACGTGACATGGTGCTAAGAAGTATTGTTACCTTATTGTTTACTGTTCTAGCCAGTATGGGTTGCTATGCAGCGAGTAAGAGTAATGTTGTCTGTTCAGTTTAATTTGATATTAGTTTACGCTTCCCATAGTCATAGCTGTGGTACAAACTTGGGATGTTACATGGATCTAACAGATACCGATATTATACTCGATCCACTACTATCGTACACCATCGCTAGTTCAGTTATAGTTACTCATGATATCAATGTAACAACAGGTACGCTAGTTGTGAACAAATATCAAAAAGGAACCTAACGCTGTTTGTTCAAAAGAAATTGGTCAACCACGTGCTAGAGTATCTTGTTCTACTTCGTGTCAGTTGAAACCTTTGAACCTTTCTTCTTTGCACAAAGTCTGCTTTTCTAGAGTAACTTTTTCTTGTGCCTTGACTCTTGAGGGGTTTTCTTCTCTTGTTTTTGAGTACGTTTGTTTGGGTTTTCGCTCAGTAAATATCCTCATAGCAGTTGTGAGTTTTCTTCTATGAACATCAACCAAGATCGTATTGTGACAACAGAAAATATAGCGTACGATGACAATCTTCTTGACTGACCGTTTAAACCTCCTAGCGCTGTTACCTTTTCACATACAAACTTTCTACATAACACTGTACGCCATCGTGATATGCATATTTATGGAGGCTTGGTGCATATCTTTCTATCACACAGTGTTATTTTCTCGTACTGCCAATTTATAAGCAACAACGTTCATGCAGAATCGATCGCTATTAGAGGTAAGTAGTTAGGTTTGTAGCTTTTTTTATCTCACGTGAACTTAATGCAGGTGGAGCTATTTTTAGCAACCAAGTTAACGAGGTACACCCTTTCAACTGTTGTAAACTAATTTGGTATTAGATTGAAATCAGTGATAGCGTATTCCAAAGAAATATCGTCCACACAAACAGTGCGTACTGCTCGCTGTGTTGCAATATGTTTTCTGATGATTATAGATCAAAGCAGAGGAGGAGTATTGTTTAGTTCCTCTACTGTAGAGAAGACACGAGTATTGCGTACCTTGTTTGAACATAACTATGCCCCTGATTCGGGGATTGGAGATGGTAAAGTGATATTAAGTAAAACAACAGTTGCTATGCTGATGTATTTATTGTAAGGTTGTTTGATAAATGGACATAAAGATATGCTCATTTCTGGGTCACTTTTTCATATGAATGGCTGCAACGACAGAAAACAAGCAAAGTAAGTGTCAACTCTTCTGTGAATAATTGAATTATAAAACTGATGATTGATCAAAAGTGTATTTGTAAAGTATACTTTGCTAATGTCTTAATGTATAGCGAGCTGATTTATTTGAACAACGGAAAGATACTTATTGAGTATGTCAATAATATATGCTTTAAGTCTAATACAATCTAAGGGACTCGGTATTTGAAGGCATTTATTAATTGTCACGTGTTAAATCATAACAATCCAAAAATAGAATCACCGACAATTAGGATTTTTATTGTCAGCTGCAACCCAGCCCCGCCAATGCTCGGAGGTCCATTTGAACAAGTGACTATATCTAAAGCATTATATAGTACGCATGTATTTATTTTAACATACTAACATAAATATAGCAAACAATGGCATGGTGAGCTTAATAGGAGACTTTTGCGACAACGCTACTTATTCTGAAACATGTGATGAGCTTCCAACTAGTTGCTGTGAGGGTGAGTGTTGTATTATGTTGCTATGGTTTAACCCATGTACAGGTGATGTAACTATTGACAACAACCTATATAATAGCGCAACCTGTTCCAGACAATCGTATTCTGATCAAGTTCCATGTTTTAATTGTGAAGCAGGCTCTTGTAGTATAAATTCACCTAATTGTACCATTAACACAAATGTCGTCAACACTGACACAGTCATCATTGATAAATCACTGACCATTAAAGGAGACTTGAACAACGATGGAAGTGTTATTATTGAAGGCAATACCACTTTGATAGTTCATGGTACATCTTTTTTTGTATAAAAGGAAAAAACTCTTATTGTACCTGTTAAGGCTGTGCGACCTTGGGCCAATTCATTGTGAATACTTCAAGTATAAACATATCGCGCAGCGATACCTTTGTGTTCCATGCGATCAAAGGCACTTGTATCAATGGAAAGGTTATAGTCGTTGACAATGATGAGTGTGTCAAAGCTTCTCAAAGCCGAGATAACACTGGGTAAGATTACAATGATCTTACACTTTTCTCACAGCTATTCTAAGGGTATTGATAACGCTTGTTCGACAAGATAATTGCGAGTTTTCTTGGCTACCTGTGATCGTTGGGTGCGCAGTAGGTGCTGCCCTATTGGTACGTGATTAAGAATAAGACTGTCACCAAACTAAACTGTTTTTTTTAAACACAGTGTGTTGTTATAACTTTGCTTGTTATTATTTGTACACCGAAACTTCGCAAGTTCTTCATACCTTATGAACAAAGAATCGATGCAAATGGCAAAATAGTAATGACGCCAAGACAATAAATATTGTACGAATAAATCTGTCAATTTTCCACATTTTCTTTTTTCAACAGGTTAACGTGCCCTTTCCATTTATAAGATTTCACTAACCCTGGAACGACGTTTTGCTTAAAAGTAATTCACGGAAATACTAAATAAGTATCGCTAAGTCACGTGCTCCAATAAACGTTTATTAAAACCGTCGATACCATCTCACCTGCATCGCGGAGTTGTTTGGCACCTCGTAATATCGAAAACTATACGAACTGCACTTCAAGCTAATTACTACAAAATAAACGACATGGATTCGCCTAAAACAGGTGTGTAGCGCACAGTGGTGAATATATATTGTTAATTAAGGATATATTAGGTAAAATCATGTATGAGGGCGTTGAAGAGGATAATATTGACGTAGCAGATTGGCTACAACTACGTTATAAAGAGTTCAACATGAGGAGGTACTGTGTTGTAGCAGGAACAACTTTGTCAGTATACAAGATTGATAGAGTGCGTAGAGTTATTTGTACAACTTCTGTACCGATTAATACTGTTAGTCAAGCACAGGACGCCTCACTGTCAGTTGTCCATCTGTACGCTTTTCGCAATTAAGTTTTGGACTACTTATCACGTGGGTTGTACTGGTAACGATATTTTTAGACTCTCAATAAGACCATTTGTTTGCAATTAGACTCTGAGATGATTGTGAATAAGCTTGATAGAGAACCAAAGAAAGGATCAGAATTTATGATAAAAGCCAGTGGAAAAACTCTGTACTTGTTTGCTCCAACTGAACATACACGTGAGAGATGGGTTTCACACCTCCAAGCCGTACAAGCGGTTAGTTTATTTGTAGATATGTAACCACTAACGTTAGACAAAGGATGCCAAACTGAAAGCAGAAGAAGAGCCTGAAGAATACGAAGAAGAGAAACTAGCTGCAGAAAGAGAGAAAAACCGCGCGGTACAGTCTCATGATATTCAGTTTTCCTACTCACTGAAGTATAGTCTCCCAGAAGATCACTTGATGACTCAAATATTGGCACTAAGGAGGAACCAGCTCGCGATTTTGGCCAAACCATTTATTCTCTATTCGAAAGTCTATTTACTTGGCGCTTCTCTCCAAATACTTAGTTTATAATACACTGTTGATGAGCGAATTAGTTAGGATAGTTAGTGGTAACAGGAAAAAATTGTAAGATAAAAATCCAGTGTTGTATTTGCACGTAAATTTCGGTTTGAAAAAAAAACCACTTTATTACAAAATGTGGTACTAGTACTAGCTTTTACATCGTAAGATATTTAAACCACGTGCATTCTACAATTACATTATTAGTTGTAAAAAAAGCAGCAACGACCACACGAAATAAAAATCACCAGTGCTATTTTAATATCTTGTTCCGAAACAAAACCCGAGGAATAGTAAACAAATATTTTATTGAACACGAGAATAGCCTGTTTTCTTGTCCTTGATAGCGTGTCTCAAGTACAGTGATCCCATTACAAAAGCGGCAGCATTCACAAATGAAAGTGCAACTACCTTACCAAGAATTGAAGATCTGTCAAACGGTTGAATCTTGAATTCGCCGGAATCAAATGACAACTGTTCAAGAAGGCCCATACAGCACGTTGCAGCAGCTGCAAGGAATATAAAAACACCAGCAAACCGATGTAGAACCAAAAAAGGAGCACGTACGCTCCCTGGTACGCCCGGAACGACAAATATGATTAAACTTGCCAAAACGAGCAAACCCATTAGAGGCACTAGCGTTATGCCTATCCAAGCGTGTATGGAGGTGCAATGAGGGAATCCATGCATATCATGGTCTTTAAAGATAGCAATAATACCACCTACGGCAGCAACAAATGCAAGTACATTGGCGGTAGCGTGAAGAGCTTTTAGTATCTTACGCGGTAGTTTGATCGGAATATGCCAAAATATCATCGATTGGCCCATTAAAGAGAAGAATGCCAATACCATCATTATAGGGTGGTAGTTAAAAGGAAAATCGCCTTTGCGAGGCCATGAATACGTCCATGACAAGGTTAGTACAAGTGGTAAATGGACAAATAGCCATGCAAGTGAATGAATCACTATGCGCACAATCATTCCTGCATCGACGGACATGATAGATGGAGAATTACGGAAGAATGGTGGTTTCGGAACTTAGTTGTGCACACTTAATACAAATAGGGTAGAAACTCTGTTTTCTTAGTGCCATGAGACTTTTCACGCGTAGTACAATACATCATAGCTTTTATACAAAAAATGGACGTCTTTTTTTTTCAGCATGTGTACCGGTTTATTGTTTTACCGGTAAACTAGATTGTTAATGACGCCCGAAATAGTAAACTAAAAAAGAACGAATTCATAGTTTTTGTCCAAAAAAAATGCTTAACTGCAACAAGTCCCAACCATGTTGAATCTGGGTCAAATTTCCGACAATCTAGTCATTATATTGGACGCTCTTGGCGGGAGTGTACGAGATTAATCTATCATACGTTTGCAACAGATGAAGGTTTGAAGGCTACATACTATCAACTTTGTATGAAAGTTGGCATTTCAGCGTAACTGATGAAGCTATCAATGCTACATTAAAAAACTATAGCTACAGCATGAAGTACCCAACTTGTAGCTAAACAGTCTCACTATCATAAGGCGGTATGCAACAAAGCTTTTGAGTTGACTTTATATCACGTGACTGTTTGGCGCTATTTATAAACAGCCATTCTAGTCAGGTTCCATACACTAGCAGCTTTGAAAACAACTATGTAGCTTGTGATTGTGAACGAGCGTTCTTAAAATGCAGTGCACTTAAGGGCACTTAACTCAACAAGAATAATCTTATTAATGACCCTACACCTTCTCCTTGTTCTCGTATCGGTACTCCATTGTTAATGGATGTGCTAAGTTCCATCTCAGTGCTGAATATTATCCGTTCGGTTTAAAGGACTCTTCATACGAAGCTTATCCCATTAACGCGACTGCCTATAATGTATCATACTATTGCTTCTGTAGCGGCAATCAGAATTTTACAGGGAACTTGGTTAAAACAACTGCTGGTTATTTATGCTTTTACAACAAGAAGCCTCAAGATTCTGGACTAAACTACTGCGACGTAGGCACTTATTACGCTCTTGGACGAAAGCGCAAGTCACCAAACGACCCTCACCTCGAAGACTCTTCAAAAGAAAACCCACTTCCTGCAGGAGCCCTTCCAGTAGACTCAGCAGCTAATCAACTTACTTACAGTGATTGTGTTTATTCTCCAATTTCTGGTACCCTGGCGAATGTAGACAATGAATGGAGGTGCTACTATGCTTACACATCAGCTCTAGGAGAGTTTGGAGGGTTTAAGTCTCCTGGATCTTATAAGGTAGTCGTTGGGACCGAGTGCTTGATTTAAAGTGCCAATGAAAAAGTAAAAAAAAAAGTTATTCGAAATAAACTAGGTATTAATGTACGCTCAACTAGTGAAGGTATGAGTAACACGTGATGAGTTTAGTTGGTTGTAAATGGATTCACTTGAGTCAAGTAGTTATTGAGCTCACTCAAACGCTCAATCTGTAAAAATCATGTGCTTACAAAGGGTTGGCTCGTGACTCTAGAGGTTATTAGGATTTTTTATTTGTTGAGGATACTTCCACACGATTGTGTTATCGTTACTGCCACACTTCTTAGTGTTTATAGATGCAGATGTTTTAAAGTACTCAAAAAAGTGTTCTGAGTTTATTTGTTTTTTTTACAGATACTCTATAAGTGTCTTCAGTAGGTAACCGGCGATTGTTTTTTCTGTCCACTGATAGTCCGTATGCGTTTGATTTTTAAATATGCTACAATTAGCACTGCTATTAATACAGCTAAAAATACAACAAGAGCTACAATAATTATGTAGTATGTTGAGCTAAATTGACTTTTTTGGTCAATAGAATCACAAGAGGTTATGAGTACAACTAAATAAGTAACTTGTTGTACTGTATCTGTCTCACATTGTTGCATATCTGGGTTTCTTACTGTCACTTGAATATCTTCAATAGTCGCACACTCCAATGAAAAGTCAAACAAAGTAAAGTTTCCTTGTTGAAGTATAGTATCAAACACTGCTTGGTTTTCGAATGATACACCGATGTGAGAGATATTCGGACAGTGTGTTACATTGATTGGTAATATATCGCTTGAGAATATGACTTGTACGTCATCATATGTGGCATCAATTGGGAGTTCCACGATACCTTCTTTTACAATAATTTTGATTATTCTTATTGAATTGGGCGAAGTTGTTGGTGGTGTTGGTAGGATGGCGGGTGCAGCCTTTGTTGTGGGTGGTACTGTTGTTGCTGCCGTTGGTGCAATAGTTATTGCCCCTGTTGTTGGCATAGTATTTGTTGGCTGTGTTGGCGATTGAGTTGGTGTTGGTGAACATTCGAAAACACCTGAATCTGCATCATAAAAGATGATATTTGCTGTACTATCAACAAACGTTACAAGAACCTAACGAAATCAATTAAATTGTTGTCAAAGAATATATCAGGAAAAAAAACAGACACGTACTGTCACTACACACTCAATTGGATCAAATGTGGCACTTAATTTCTTTATATCGGTTGTACTTAATGTGCTGGCTGAATAGCTTTGAAGGAACATTTCAGAAGAGCTCTAGAAAAGTTTAACTTGAAAAAAACCGAACCCTAAGATCTGACGTACATTGTAGGTTTGTATTGTTACTTTTGATCCTATCTCTGCATACACGAGCAATAAATCTGCCTTTAAAGCAGATTCTAAAGTGACAATAGCAGATACATGAGGTATAACTGTAGATATGTTTAAAGCAGGAAGTGTGGTATCAGGGTGAGGTGTGAAAGTAGCGTCAGCGCAGTTTACTCTTGTACTTTCAAGATATATCTCGCCGTCACCAACATCGACAGCATATATTGTATCATTAATATCTGTAAATGAAATACTTTGTCTGGTATATACATTTGCTGTGCCGAAGGCTAACCGATAAGCCCTTGGCTTTGTTGTTGTTAACTATTTTAATAATAATTGTTTTGTACCTCTGTTGTTTCTTCTACCTTGGAGTATGCTACAAGATGAGTAGTAGTAGTTGCATTTAATACCATAGATTTTACAAAGCATCCTTCCTTCATGTGGATGATGCCAAACTGATTGTCAAAGGTTATGCTAGCTTAGTACAGTGTTTAAGTTAGTGCGACCAAAAAAAAAGAAATAAGTACGTCTGCTGAACGTGACCCTCTGAGGTAAAGCATCATCTTTAATTATATAGATATATGACTCATTCGAAGGGAACTCTATATTTACAAGAAACATTTCCCTTCCGGAAGCTATTTGGATAAGAAAACAAGAAAAAAACAAGAAATGTACAAAAGAGCAGTGTCGCTCACCTTCAAATTCTGACTTGTCAAATGAAACAAAGTACGTGTAATCAGGTGCAATGGTGGTACTGAGTAACTCAACTTCAGTTTGTTCATCTATTACATCGCTGTTTACCTACACTCAAGTTAGCACTAGTTGTACGATTTAGCTTGAAATTCTTACATTTTCCTTCTTCTTGCGTAAAAGCCTGTACGAGATTACTCCTTGTGCATTCACATACAAGAATGCAATCTGTTGATCGCCATGCTCTAGGATTGGACCAGTGCAATGATCACAGTGCCACCCAGCACGCGAGGTATTGCCCACAAAGAATCCTATTCCGAATAAGCTGTATCTTATTTTGACAAGCTTAAATTGCCTAGAACGTACGCTGTGACGTTGCTACATCTAGCCTTGTACCAGTTGGTCCTATTTAGAATATAAAAACCGTAAAATGAGCCAAATTTATTCGATACCTTGGCGAGCGTAGATATACGACGGTACACCATTTGAAATACCAAAAGCGACGTCTATTGCGTGTATAACACTGGATTCTGGTTGAAGCTCGTTCGCGTCCATAAACGTATTGAATTGTGGGTTTGAAAACAATGCTAGAGCGACTAGATACGTTGTTAAACATATTTCTCCACAACAGTTAACTGTACCAAATGCGTTACTAAGCGCTAGGATCGCTACAAATAATTTATACATCGGGTACGCACAGCTTTCAGCCGCTTTGGCAAGTAATTAAGGGCTACAAATTGACTCAATTGGTCTAGCTTACTTAAACGCAAGTACGGTCTTGTACAGCTGTAGGTTACTAGCACCATATTGTAAAAAATGTACTGTTCTCGTGGCTCCACAAGTCACATGTACGTTTCATAATCGTCAGCTGTTAAGTTTGACATGTACGTGTTACCAAACAAAAAGTTGTACATATAACATAGAAACAATAGAGTGGCCTTTTGCGTGACACAAAATTATAAAAGATCCCATTAAGGAAGGTCACATCCTGTTTTGGGCACAATCGCCTTGTGAAATAGCGATGTAACTTTGCAATTATAACGCTATTGTAGCAACTATCGTGCTACTATTAATGTAAATTCTGTTTACAGTATTTATGCAACTAGCGATAGGTGGACTGCTAGCACTTGAGTTGTATTTGCAACTAAAGTTACAAAACCGATTTCTCATTAGATGTCCGACAAAACCAGCTTGTTTTAAAACAAAATTCTGAGTGTTGCACTCTTAACGTGGCGTGTAGCACTAAGACACTTGTTCCTTTTGTTTCATAGAACTTGTAGGCTCCTCTTTGATGGGAATACGTCTTGTGTAAGGTTTAACAAACATGTTAATGTTAATGACATGTCTGTTTGGTTTTTTTTTTATGGGCACATGTTTTTCACTTTGTTTGACTTGTTATTTTTGAATATGGTGATTTATTTGTAGTTAATAGTTTCACAGTACGTCTTATTATTGATCTTTAGAAATAAACAAATCAGTATCTGGCATGAAAGTAGATTTAGCTACTAATACTATCAAACTACTTACCGACACCATAAAAGGACAAGTTCCAAGATTCAAGTGTAATTGAATGGCTGTCAAGGCTCTCTATTTTCAAAGTCCAATCTCCCTGTTGCAAGTGAGCAGATTGTGATAAACCTACGTATAACGCTACCTTAATATCGGTGCCCCAAAATGCAAGCGAAGTGAATGTCCAATTTTCAATATCTTCAGCACGATCATGGCTTCGTCTTGGTGTAATTATAGACTGTGTACCGTCTGGACCTATTAAACTCACTTGCAAATTACCACGTTTTTTATGTTTGATTACAGGTGAAACTGTCACGTGGTGTATTTTTGTGCTTGAAGCCTAGAAAAAATGGAACATCAATGTTGTTGTACATTGTGATTGATGACATACAGGTACAGATATGACATCACTTCCAGTTGTAGCGAAGTTCTTGTTCGGTTCTGAAGAGAATGACTTTGATACTTCTACAATACGTTTACGCCATGCCTTGGCATTGAGAACAATCTATTGACCGCTAAATTAGGAACTAGCATCTGAGTCTGAACATTACCTCTGAAGCATTAATACGACCAAAACCAAAAATATTAGAATACATCACGCCTTAATTGGAGAGTCAGCTTTGTATCAGGAAATATCAATAATACCTGCGCTATTCTTATGCCATGATGGATTATGAAGGTCAATAGGTTGGCTTGATTGTTTGACAAGATATTGTACCTAAAAAAGAATTTATGTGTATTTTCACTAGTAGTGTTTGTTTCGTACGTCCAGCCAAGACAAATCTGGGTTTGCTTCTAGCGCGAGAGCAACTACCGCGGCTGCTAGAGGTGCTGATGTTGATGTGCCTTTGAAGCGTTTTGTGCACTTGAATGGCTTTCCAACACGACAAGTTGTAATGCCTTTAATGATTAACTTCATAGAAGTTACAGGTTTCCTATGTACCTTTTCCATAAAGTGACCCTCCAGGCGCAGATGTTATTACAGCAGAACAAGACTAGAAAACGTTATAATGATTCTCATTTAGGCAAACATACTTCGCTATAAACTCCGGCTTTATCGTGCTCTGTTGTAGCACTGACTGTTAAAGTATACCGTGATGATGCATAACCATCAAAAGCGCAGCTATCTTCTCTATGGTGTACATAAGATTAAATCCGCTCGTAACACGGGATTCAACGTACTGCCTTCTACCGTTTCCACTTGCCCATACAATAATTCCTCCGTTTCCCTGTCTTCCATTTTGAATTGTATGTTCGATAGCTTCCTTAGCTAATGCCTGTCGAGCTTATTAGTTTGTTGATATCAAGAAACATGTACTTTAGGTCCTCTCATTGTTTTGCCATCATCATTCGGTCCCCAGCTACAAGAATAGATTGAAATCTCTTGATTCTTGTAAGACAATGCAGCCGCCTTTGCTTGACTATTAACAGGTAAAAGATATGCAGAAATTACATACTTCTTCTGCGTCTGTTGAGCACTCGCATGGACTTCTCTGTAGAATAGCTAGCCCAGCAATGCGAGCATTAAAAGCAGCACCTACCCCGCAACTATCACCAGCAACAGCAGCAGCTACACCAGCGCACTCAGTTCCTAAAAGAGTCAATGTTAAAACATAAGCTCACTGTACTTACCGTGATAATCACGAACGTAATTCTCTGGATATGGATCGTTTGTATTTTTATTGAAGTTCCAACTCAACTAAACAAAAAAGGGCAGTTGAGTGGCTAGATAGTTGGATTAGTTTCTTTGTACGTCTGCAGCGTAGTTGTCTTTCAAATCAGGGTGATCATACTGGACTCCATCGTCAGCAATACCGATGACTATTCCTTCCCCAGTAATGTTTTGCCTCCAGCTTGCTACAGCGCTAACCTAGAAGCTTTGGTGAGGCAAGCAAATACATAGCTTTACAAATCTAGTTTGAGATGCACTCACGCCATGCTCATTGAATAAATGCCATTCGTAACGGTATAAAGGATTGCCGGGTCCTTTTTTGGTAGTCCACCACTCAGTATCTTGACTACGTTTAGTGTGGTGGTTCAGTTCCTTCAGAGACTAAGTTAGTACAATTTATTGTGACAAGACAGCTTATAGCAATGTTGTAACGAACCTGTCTGTGATGCGCTACAATACCCCACTCAATGTGAGCTCCAAACTCGTCTTGCTTGTCGAATGAATCGAGTACATCCAGAAATGCACGGTATTTTATTGGCAACGTGTGCTTCGCTTGTCTAGCCTCCCATGGCTCGTGTGAAGCGCTGTTTTCGAATTTCATAACGTGCAGATGCGATAGAGAACCTACAGTTCCCCAGTAACTTAAATTATGATGTTCGGCAAATTTATGAGCATTAGAGGCGTCCTTATGGAATGGGTAAGCATTTTACGCGTGTTGGTTTATGTACTTTGAAGTGAAGGACCCATTCATCTACATGCGTCCTAGGTTCTGCGGCATTATTGTTAGCGATAAACTAGAGAATTCGTTCGTACGTGCAACAATTAGTTGCATTGCAGCCAAAAGGCATACAACAAGTATTGAATGCATATGTGTACGCAAATTCTTGGTGTAGTGAGCTGGTTAGGTTTTAATGAAGTCTAAAAAAGTAGTTTCAGTACATGGTTTACAAAGTGTCACTTTGATAATGTTACAAACATCAACAACCTACCAAGCCGCAACAAACGTTATTAGTAACAGTTTAGGGTATGACGCAGAAATAAGTGACTTAATGATTCCTCTGCTTGGATTTAACGCAGTATGAGCGCTCAAGCATCTCCTCTATCTCACTCATGTAAGTTTTGGTTGTCAAACGTGAATAACGCCCTTAGCTTTGAAATACCTTCGCCTGACTAGGGAAACATTCCAGACACCGATTCTAGTGGTTGGCGCAGGTGGAATTGGCTGTGAGTTGTTAAAAAACCTTGTTTTAACGGGTTTTATCAATATACATGTAGTACGCCATCTATGCGCTCATAGGCGCTGCCAGAGGAATTTTTTTGTATTAATTTGAAAACAGATTGATCTTGATACAATCGATATTAGCAACCTCAATAGGCAGTTTCTGTTCTCTAGACCACATGTTGGCATGTCTAAAGCAAAGGTAATTAAAACAATTTTCTAATTACTTCCCACGCGCCGCATACCATCCAGCTTTATCTCCTATGCGTCTAGCGTAAAACTACGAATTATTTAAAAAAAACCGCGCTAACTAATACCAAACCGTATACTATGTTCCAAGCGCATTACCAGACACCGTTACATCAAACGAAATTACTCAAACGATTTTTCAGGTAGCTGCAGAAACAGTACTTAAATACAACCCCAACGCAAAGATAGTCGCCCACCATGGAAACGTTAAATCACCTGAGTTTGGTCCAAGCTATGTCAGTAAATTCAAGGTTGTATTAAACGCCTTGGACAACTTATCTGCACGTCGACATGTCAATAGGTATGATTATTTAATTATTTATTTAATTTTTTTATTTTTACATTTTGACGGTGCTTTAAAGGGTTTGTCTGGCTGCAAATGTACCACTTATAGACTCTGGAACTGAAGGGTACTTGGGTCAGGTACTTCACAGATTTTATAAACAGCCCACAATTGTTGCAATGCATTGAACTTACTTAAGCTAACTGTTTTTGTTAACAAAAAGGTTCAAGTATTTTCAGTGCCTAGACAAGATGGTAAAAATTCAGAATGCTTCGAGTGTGATCCTAAGCAACCACCAAAAACATATCCTGTATGTACAGTACGGTCTAATCCAACGAAACCAATTCACTGTATCGTATGGGCAAAAATGCTTTTCGGGTATGTTTGTAACAAAATTGTCAACGTCTTTGTCTCTCAAAAGGCGTTGAAATAACGTTAGTGTAGTCGCTTGTTTGGTCAGGAGAATGATGAAAATGCTGTTACAGACTTTGATGATACCAAAATGGCAGAAAATCAAGAAAACGAAGGCGATGATGTTGTTGCGTCTACAAAAGGTAAAAATAGATCAACTTGATTGATAAGCTATTTTTGATTGATTAGTAACTTTTTTTTGTGTCTAGAGGAGAGAAAGTTAGTAGATGATGATAAGGTTGTCTTACAGAAGGAGAAACAATCAGATGAATCACGATATGTTTTTCATAAAGTTTTTTCAACAGATATAATACAGTTGGCTGTTTATAGCAAAAAATTGTATCAAGGAAAGGATAAAAAACCGCCTGTACCATTGAGTTTTGATATTGCTTTACAAACAAGGGTATGATTGAAAAATGTTTTTTTTTTATTTTACTTTTTTTGTTTGTTTTTTGGCTTGCTTGTTGGTTTTATTCTCTACTCACTACTTGATAGACAAAGAAGGTTAATGAGGGTGTATTGGAAGATCAAGTTATAAAGAGTATAGATGAGTATGCAAAAGATTTCTATACAGTGTACGTAACTGTGTATTATTTTTTTGTTCTTTCAATCAACTCTTTTTTTTTTTTTTGTGCTACCTATGTTGGTGTGTTTACATTTATTTTTACTTAAATAGTATGAATAAATTACAAGGGAGAAGAAAAACAGAAGGAGATATGACTTGGGATAAGGATGACGAAGATCATCTTGAGTTTGTTACGGCTGTATCAAATATCCGTTCTCACATTTTTCACATTAAAAAACAATCAAAATTTACAGTAAAGTGTACGCCAGTAGTTTTTGTTTTTGGCATCTCCTTGTGTATACCCATTATGCTTACATTCCTTCTAGCAAAGGCTGGTAATATTATACCTGCTATTGCAACTACAAACGCTGTTATCGCTGGTTTGCTTGTAATTGAAGCGATAAAAGTTATTAACCAACAATATGATGCTTGCAGATATGTTCGTACTTTGCTGTTTTTTAAGGTTCTCTAATTTTCTTCTTTATTTTAGACTTACTACTCGAAACAACCTCTTGCAGATCGTCTTTTAGTACCACAAAATCTAGGTTGTCCATCATCAGCTTGCTTTGTTTGTCAAGTATCCAGAGTAAATATAAAAGTGAACACAGAAGAGATGACATTTAGTGATTTTTTGGAGAATATTATTCTCAAAGAACTTAACATGGTTTCACCAACAGTGATTGTGGGAACGTACGTGATTATACAAAGGCACAAAAAGTATCTGAATTTACTGTTAGTGAGATTATTTATGAAGCTGGGGAGGATGCTGAAGATTTTGAAGGACAGCTGCCTAAGCTTTTAAAAGATGATGGAATTTTTATACGAAATAATGCCGATGTTCGTGTTGTAGATCAAGATATACAAGATTTTACAATTGAAATCAATATTGTACATGGGTACGTAGTACTGGGTTTTAGGACGATGAGAAAGAAACGGTTTCTGAGCGAGTAGCTTTGTTTTTATTGGATTTTTTTTTTCTAATGTTTTCTTTTTTTTTAGAACGTTTGAAGAAGAAGGTCCTCAGTTCCAGATTTTACGTACTAATACTCATAAACCAAGTGAACCAAGTGCACCAAGTGTATGTTATCTATATATGATAGGATGGTGATTTTTACTAACGTATTAGGCTGATGCTATGGAAGTTGAAGGACAGGCTTCACGCCGAAATCAGTCCAAGAAACGAAAACGCTCGCTTGGAGCAAGTACGTCAATCGTATCTTTTTAAAGCTTCATTACTGATTTTTTGTTAAAGGTGATACCGATGCACCAGAAAAGAAGAAAACAAGACTGCCTGATCCAATGATAATCGATTAAACAATACAAATGTACAACAAAAATTTTCTGAAAGAAACAAAAACACGTGTTCCTTGCGGATTTTTGTATAAAGCGGGATATTATTTCATGTGTTGTTGTGATGGGTACTCTGTGCTTCAGTATTCATGGGTTTTAGCGTACTATTGCTTGTGGCCCAGTACTGCCATTTGCAATTTCACTGGATAGTGTTCTGATAGTAGAATTGTCCATACAAATACATGCTCTTGTCTTGTGAATAAAGAAAGAGTTTACTGTGATTGCTATTTTAAAAATAAAACGATTAGCATCATACACAATAGTGATGTCTTGAGGTATTGGTGTACCTGAACCGAGGATAATAAACAAAGAAACAAGAAGAAATCGTGTAAATCTATCAATGTCTGTTGTTGCCAATACAACACTCAATATCGCAAAGAAAGCGACATTGTAAACTGTAAAGAAGATGATCTTTGATTCGTTGAATCTCTTGATTGGTATTGTACGTATTCTAAAAGCGTACACACTACACACCAACAACAAGAATGCCTATGTACATATTAATATCAGTTACACCATAGATGAACAGACGTACATTGGATGCACCGATGATGTACAGTACTACCTTAAATGCAATATCATAATCACATGAATGATAGTTTTGATAGACTCTGATTGAATCAACAATGACTGTACTTCTTTCAAACTTTCCAACCGCTGTCTAGATATTATTTAGACTATTTGTACTCGAAAACACTTCTTGTACCAATAGTATGAGGAGTACAAGGTGGCAACCAACAAGACTACTGACCCATAAAAGAACTACCTTGTCACTTATTCGAATTAAAGCCATTGATTTCAAGGAATACAATCTATCAAGTCTTAGAGTCTTTCCAAGAAGCGGCCTAGAGGTAATATGACTTAGTTAGTGCTTTCTTTTCGAAACATAAGGGCTCAGTGAAATTATTTACCCAAAAAGAAGAATGAATCCAAGATCTAGTATCCAAATGGATATTACGCATGTTGCCTTTGAGATCACGTTTGGAAGTATTGTGAATACTGAACAGTACAATAAAGTGCTTCCAAGAATCATCAAACCCATGAATAAAGGTGATGAAGCCTTTACTTTACTATCATGTAAGTTGAGAGGAAGAAATATTGCCCATCCGATATTGATACAAAAGAAAATAATGGCAATGATTGTCACAACTATTTCTGTCCAATGACCTGAGAACAAACAAACATCAATACAAGAAGGTGTTCAATAAATGTGTTTTACCGTATTGTGGATCAAAGATACGTTAATGCCATTTTGGAATTGGATAGATCAAGTCTGCTTGTTTTGTTGTTGGTGGTCCTACAATGTAAATTAGTCCATCTATCACGGTTGTTCGATGTACCTATTAGAAGCAGTGTGAAATTGTTTTTCACTTGGAGATGTAACCAGTCTCTGAAAAAAGGTATTAGCCACGTTACATTTTTGGTTATTGATGTTTGTCATAAATATCGGACTTACCTTTGTTGTATGGCTTTCCCATTCCATGAGTATTGTCCAAAAATTGTATCATACTTTGTACCAACTATTTCATCATACAGAAACTCGTCAAGCTACATAAAGCAACTTAACAACTAACGAAAACAGTTCTGGAGAAAACGTACATTTAGCTCGTTACAATTACACCCAGTAGCGTTTGATGAATTGCTCGTTTTGAACTCGAGTCCAGAATAAGAATTAAACTATGTAAGTTTGTTAAGGTTTGAGCTTGTACTCTAATGTCACATACTTGGATAGAAGCGTTGTTTTCCTCGTAGGCGCGTTTAATACCTTCGTTTAAAACTGAAAACAATGCCGCATACGCCATACCTGTATCAGAAATTTGAAATCCATACTGTTCTTCAAAACCTTGTCTCAGTGATGTGATATTACCATACTCATTTGTTGGAGCAAATCTCACATCATTCGAAAACTGCAAGTTGTATTAACATATGAAAAGCAGTACTTACATTACCTCACGGACAATAGTAACATATTCCCAAAGCTTGGGGTCTAAAGCTGATAGACGTTGGAAAGCAGTTTGTGTAGCAGCAACATATCTCGGAGTGTAATCAACCTCGCGAAGAGTATTCATTACACCTCCAACAACGTCAGTTAATGTACTGCAAAAGAACCTAAGTAAGAAGATAAGTGTTAATAACAGAAACAAATTTTTGAAAGAAGAAACTTACCATGCATCTGCATCATCCTGCATTGCGAGAAATGCTGTTTGAGTGATATTTTCAATTAAATCATTGTCATAGGTTGTAAATGGTGAATTTAAATAACTCATATTAAAGGTCGTCTATATTGGTTATAAGAGTTTAATATCTTTAGATATGGGTGCTTTAGCCATACATGTTATGCCATATTCGCTTATGACTTTGAATCCTTGAAGTCTAAGTTCATCTTTGAACACGGAGTTAGTGCACCTATCAATGGTAGATTAGAACAATAGCAGAGTAATAAGTAGAATGGGAAATACACGTATTAAAACCAGTACATACCTGGAACCAGCCGTATCGTCAAGGTAGATCAACGTGATTGTGCTTGCTCCAGCTATTCGAAGAGAAGGTAACGTAACAAAGAAACTCGAGTCAGACGAGAGTCCAACAGACAGACCGTATTTCATGCCAGCTGCTTGTGTATTGAATAAATTTTCTGTAGATACTACAACATGTCAGTTGGTATGATGTCTTTCAAAGTATTAGCCAGAACTTACACAATAGTCGTTTGTTGTCAGACATTAGGTCAATAATGTTAGGTGCATGGCCAGCCACGATGGGTGATAAAAAGAAAGATACAGATGGGTCACTGAGACCTTCTCTGTACAAGTCTTCTGTATAACTCAAATTACCTCCACCGTTAATGAGACTAAAAGTAGCTGAGTATTATGTTTGCATGATTGGTTTAAAACTAGAGAAGAAGTAGAATTTCGGGTAAAAACAATTTCAACTGCGTTTTTCCGTAAATTGTACACTTTATGTGCTCATGAAATAAACACGTGTATTTTGAAAGAAGAATTTTCTAGAGGAAAATTGTGTTTACGCACTTTATTCTAAGCCTTATTCTTTCGCCATTAATCTCTGCTGCTTCACCGCTTTCTAGTAACACATCTCCTAAGTATTCGATACTGTCTCTATTTAACAATTATCAGGAGTGGACAAATAAGATTGGGCTGAATAAACACTAAAGAAGGAAATGTGATTTGATCCACGTGTTGGGAAAAGGCAACTTACCTAAATCTATCTATGAAGACTTCAGCACTAGGCACCCAAAACCCAACCCATACTTGTAGTTGTAAGTACTTTATATTAGAGCCGTAAAATTGCCGGCAGTAAGTTTATAGAACTAGCACAAAAATTTTAGCTAGAGGTAGGCGTTTTGCGGCTACATATGGCCAACCATTCAAGGTTCTTCTAGATGGCTAAAAATAGAACCAGATAGTAAGATATTATAAAAGTGCAAAAACTCGTTTTACTGTCTAATTTCTTAACCATTAGCTACTAATTTTGTAGCAGCTAAGCCGGGACCGTACCAAGACCACCTCTAACTCAAGGAGAGCATATGTCATAAAATGGTTTTCAAATAATGCCGGTTCGCAATGTGTAAAATTAATGTCTATTAAAACCCGGTTTTCTACGCACGTAGAGTGACGTTCTTGTATCCATGTGTCAAATTAACCGTCATGAGTATTAAAAAAGCGATCCTGAGCACGTTTGAGACGCGCATTATGCCCCTATTAATGCATAAGCGTTGTAAATACGAAAAAGTTCGTGGTGCAACAGTTTACTTAACAACAACTACAAATCAAGATATTGTGATCAAGAACGCTGGTTAGAGCCAGACGCGTAGTGTAAGCTAGTTTAAACTGCCCCACTAATAACAACTGCAAATAGAATACGTTTTGACTACTTACGGTATTTATAGGTTATTGAGATGAACTGTGCTTTGTTGTTTTTCGATTATGCGAAGTTAATTATGCGTATTTCGGACTTTTTCAACCATGACTTAATCATTTTATCGCGAAAAGGGCCATCGCAAGTTCAGAAATGGATTTTTTTATTTAAACAGGATATAGTTTTCTCATTTGTTTCTATGCGTGCTTGTACTCTGTGTTTCAGTAATAGCAGGTTTTGATATTTTGGCTGTTTGTGACCCAATACTGCCATTCATCATCTCGCTAGAGTGTGTTCTGATACTAGAATTGTCCATACAAATACATGCTCTTGTCTTGTGAATAAAGAAAGAGTTTACTGTGATTGCTATTTTAAAAATAAAACGATTAGCATCATACACAATAGTGATGTCTTGAGGTATTGGTGTACCTGAACCGAGGATAATAAACAATGAAACAAGAAGAAATCTTGTGAATCTGTCAATGTCTGTCGTAGCCAATACAACGCTCAATATCGCAAAAAAAGCGACATTGTAAACTGTAAAGAAGATGATCTTTGATTCGTTGAATCTCTTGATTGGTATTGTACGTATTCTAAAAGCGTACACACTACACACCAACAACAAGAATGCCTATTTACGTATTAATATCAGGTAAGCCATAGATTAACAGACGTACATTGGATGCACCTATGATGTACAGTATGACCTTAAATGCAATATCATAATCACATGAATGATAGTTTTGATAGACTTTGATTGGATCAACGACAACTATACTTCTTTCAAACTTTCCAACTGCTGTCTACGATACAACTTAGACCTGTGTGTTGAAACGCAATGTTTTGTACCAATAGTATGAGGAGTACAAGGTGGCAACCAACAAGGCTACTGACCCATAAAAGAACCATCTTGTCACTTATTCTTATTATTTCTGTTGATTTCAAATGATACAATCTATCAAGTCTTAGAGTCTTTCCAAGAAGCGGCCTAGAGGTGATATATTAAGCCTTCAGTCTTGATTGCGCTGATCACTTACCCAAAAAGAAGAATGAATCCAAGATCTAGTATCCAAATGGATATTACGCATGTTGCCTTTGAGATCACGTTTGGAAGTATTGTGAATACTGAACAGTACAATAAAGTGCTTCCAAGAATCATCAAACCCATGAATAAAGGTGATGAAGCCTTTACTTTACTATCATGTAAGTTGAGAGGAAGAAATATTGCCCATCCGATATTGATACAAAAGAAAATAATGGCAATGATTGTCACAACTATTTCTGTCCAATGACCTGAGAACAAACGAACATCAATACAAGAAGATGTTCAATAAATGTGTTTTACCGTATTGTGGATCAAAGATACGTTCATGCCATTTTGGAATTGGATAGATCAAGTCTGCTTGTTTTGTTGTTGGTGGTCCTACAATGTAAATTAGTCCATCTATCGCGGTTGTTCGATGTACCTATTAGAAGCAGTGTGAAATTGTTTTTCACTTGGAGATGTAACCAGTCTCTGAAAAAAGGTATTAGCCACGTTACATTTTTGGTTATTGATGTTTGTCATAAATATCGGACTTACCTTTGTTGTATGGCTTTCCCATTCCATGAGTACTGTCCATATATCGTATCATACCTCGTACCAACTATTTCATCATAGAGAAACTCGTCAAGCTACATGAAGCAACTTAACAACTAACAAAAACAGTTCTGGAGAAAACGTACATTTAGCTCGTTACAATTACACCCAGTAGCGTTTGATGAATTGCTCGTTTTAAACTCGAGTCCAGAATAAGAATTAAACTATACAATTAGTAGGTTTGAGCTTGTACTCTAATGTCACATACTTGGATAGAAGCGTTGTTTTCCTCGTAGGCGCGTTTAATGCCATTGTTTAAAATAGAAAATACTACTGAATACACCATACTTGTATCAGAAAGGTTATATCCATACTGTTCTTCAAAACCCTGTCTCAGCGATGTGATATTACCATAATCTTTTGTTGGAGGAAATATTACATCATCTGAGAACTGGAAGCTGCATTAATATGAGAAAAGCTCGTTTTCAAGTACCTCACGGACAATAGTAGCATATTCCCAAAGCTTGGGGTCTAAAGCTGATAGACGTTGGAAAGCAGTTTGTGTAGCAGCAACATATCTCGGAGTGTAATCAACCTCGCGAAGAGTATTCATTACACCTCCAACAATGTCAGTTATTGGAGTACAAAAGAACCTAAATAAGAAGCAGTCAGTAACAAAGTTTTGAAAGAAGAAACTTACCATGCATCTGCATCATCATGCATTGCGAGAAATGCTGTTTGAGTGATATTTACAAGGAGATCTTTGTTGTTATATTTCGTAAATGGCAGACTTACATAGCTTGCATTAGTCTCGCCTAAAAATAGATAGATTGTAAGACGTAAATATCTTATAAATGGATGTTATAGCCACAAGTACTTGTTACGACATATTCGCTTATGACTTTGAATCCTTGAAGTCTAAGTTCATCTCTGAACACGGAGTTAGTGCACCTATCAAAGGTAGATTAGAACAATAGCAGAGTAAGTATGAAAGTAAAATATATTATAAAGTAGTTACCTTGTACCAATTGAGTCGTTGGTATAGATCAACGTGATTGTGCTTGCTCCAGCTATTCGAAGAGAAGGCAATGTAACAAAGAAACTTGAGTCCGACGAGAGTCCAACAGATAGACTGTATCTTGAGCCAGCTGCTTGTGTATTGAATATAGTACTTGTAGATACTACGACATGTCAGTTGGGTATTATGTCTTCAAAGTTTTAGACCCAGAACTTACGCAATAAGCGTTCGTTGTCGGACATTAGTTCAATAATGTTAGGTGCATGATCATTGACAATTGGTGATAAAAAGAAAGATACAGAAGGATCGTTAAGGCCTTCTCTGTACAACTCTTCTGTATAACTCATATTACCTCCACCGTTAATGAGACTAAAAGGAACTGAGCATTATTATATGTTTTGGAATACCAGAAAATATATGAAGGTGACGTTTGGTTGTTTACAAAAAAACACGTTTTGAGAAAAGAAGAATTTTTCTAGAGGTAGAGTCACGTTTACGCACTTTATTCTAAGCCTTATTCTTTCGCCATTAATCTCCGCTGCTTCACCACTTTCTAGTAACACATCTCCTAAGTATTCAATACCGTCTCTATTTAACTACTATCAGTGGACATACGATCGAGTTTAAAAAAAATAAAACACCCAAAAATAATTTTTATACCACGTGTTGGTAAAACAGTGACCTACCTAAATCTATCAATTAAAGGTCCACTTGTACTTGCCCATGATCCAATCCAAACTAATAGCAAAAAGTAAGTCGTAGCAGAAAAAACTGTCGAGTACTGCAATAAAAAGGGTAACAAATGGATTTCAAAGTGCTGAGGATACGGGCCGCAAATCTGAGTAGAGCGGAGCGCACGGACGAAACTAAAATACTGATACTGCCAATAAGGCCAACATAAAATTAGGTCCTAAAACCGCGTTCCTACGCACGTAGAGTAACGTTCTTGTATCCACTTATCCCATTAACCGCCATGAATATTAAAAACGTGATTGTAATTATATTCGAGAAGCCCATTTTGCCCTACTGATGTGTTAGTTGTAAAGTGAATATCACATGACGAATTAACGAGTTTGTTTTCCAACAAACTACAAATCAAAGATAATTAATTTCACAAGGAGTGCTAGAATTGTAGTGTAAAGTTATTTAAGCTGCATTTACGAAAAGAAAGCCACAAATAGGATGAATTATAGGTTACTTACGTTGTATTTATTTAATCAGGACGCGTAGTTTGTTTTAAGTATGAACTAACGCCCTTCCGTTATGAATGAATACTTTGAATATTCAAATACAGCCTACATTCACAAATATTCACGACTAAAAAAATTCATTCATTATTCATGCACACAGTAAACGGTCGAAAATTGTGCAATTTGATGGCTGATTTTGACTGGATTTGTGGGTTTTGGTGTTCTGTTGACTGTCCAATTCGGTTTTCAAATGCAACTTGTTGAATCTATCCATTTGTAACATCGCTAGGTGCTACAAACCAAAAGCTCCTCAACTTCCTGACTCATCAAACGCCCATGAATATTCATGAATGAATATTAATGAATATGGCTCATGGGACAATGAATATGAATATTGCTTGTATTCATAACGGAAGGGCGTTAGTATGAACGGTTGCGGTGGTTTGGTTTTTGTGGACTGTGGCAGAAAGTTATTAAAACAGTGCACATCCTAAACTGGTTTTTTTTTCTCGTTAATGTTGGAATGGCTTTGATGTGAAACGATATTTTACTTTTCATGCCAGCAATTTTAGAGCGGCGTTAGGTGGGCTTCAAACCTATGCTGAAATTTGTGCATTTCGTGATTGTACCGTTTGGCTACAGGGTCTTCCCTAACCCACGCTGGTATAAGATTTACTGGATCATGTAGATCTTTCCATTCAGTTATTGGGATTATCTTTTTTGCATGACAATAAATCAATTTAAAGCATCGTATGAACTGCTGAAAACACTACGAAATATCTCCGGCCCAAGGAGCAATGTCTGGTTAACATTCCAATTGTTGTAGTCTTTCGTAGCTAGCGGGCTTGTTTGTTGCATGCCCGTACGAATGGCTAGTTGTCGTCAATTAGCTGACATAGAAACATTGAATCTTGTTTATATCGAGCTACACAATTTTGCAGTACAATGGTTTTCCTTAACGTGTATTTGTCAAGTTGACTTGTAAGTTGTAAAAGTGTATCACGTGACAATTTAACGAGTTTGTTTTCCAACAAATACAAAACCAAGATATTTTCGCCCAGAGTTCAGATTTGTAGTGTACTAGGTGAAATATGAAGGGTTGGGGTTTTGTTTGGGTTGTGCCACATTTTCCAACAAGAAAGCTTTTTTCTAGTTGTTAGCGAAGCGTTCTACTGTTTATTCTTAAACTAAGTTGAAAGTAGACTGTTACACTGAGCGTAGAAAGTTTCAAGGGAATACACTGACATTGTCTATTGCTATGTTCAAACACAAGTACTGTTTGTTGGCGTTCTTCACCAAAACACTGATATTGGTTTTTTATTAAAGTTGACATTTGAACTATACAGTGTAGTGGCACTTTTATTGTGAATTTACTGAATCAATTCTTCCGTTTGTCCTTTCTATCGGTCGCATATTAACGCTTCGCTTAGTGGATGTATGTATTCTTGTCTTGTGAATAAAGAAAGAGTTTACTGTGATTGCTATTTTAAAAATAAAACGATTAGCATCATACACAATAGTGATGACTTGAGGTATTGGTGTACCTGAACCGAAGATAATAAACAAAGAAACAAGAAGAAATCTTGTGAATCTATCAATGTCTGTTGTTGCCAATACAATGCTCAATATTGCAAAGAAAGCGACATTGTAAACTGTAAAGAAGATGATCTTTGATTCGTTGAATCTCTTGATTGGTATTGTACGTATTCTAAAAGCGTACACACTACACACCAACAACAAGAATGCCTATGTACGTATTAATATCAGGTAAGCCACACGTGGACAGCCGTACATTGGATGCACCTATGATGTACAGTATGACCTTAAATGCAATATCGTAATCACATGAATGATAGTTTTGATAGACTTTGATTGAATCAACAACAACTATACTTCTTTCAAACTTTCCAACTACTGTCTACGATACGAAGTTAAAGTGATATTTCCTCTTTCATAGCAGTGGCATACCAGTAAGATTAGGAGTACTAAATGGCACCCAGTAAGGCCGCTGACCAATATAAGGACTCTCTTGTTACTTATTCTTATGGTCTTTTTTGTTCGTAATCTATTCAATCTGTCCAGTCTCAGAGTTTTAACAAGCAATGGCCTTGAAAATTATAAACAATTTAGTTGCAAACATTACCACCTCGAATTATACTAAGATTACTTATTGCGCTGATTACTTACCCAAAAAGAAGAATGAATCCAAGATCTAGTATCCAAATGGATATTGAGCATGTTGCCTTTGAGATCACGTTTGGAAGTATTGTGAATACTGAACAGTACAATAAAGTGCTTCCAAGAATCATCAAACCCATGAATAAAGGTGATGAAGCCTTTACTTCCTTGTTATCCAAGTTGAGGGGAAGAAATATTGCCCATCCGATATTGATACAAAAGAATACAATGGCAATGATTGTCACAACTATTTCTGTCCAATGACCTTAGAAGGGAAAAGATTGTCAACACAGAATGATGTTCAATAAATGTGTTTTACCGTATTGTGGATCAAAGATACGTTCATGCCATTTTGGAATCGGATAGATCAAGTCTGCTTGTTTTGTTGTTGGTGGTCCTACAATGTAAAAAAAACTCAGCCAGTTTATATAATTGTAGGTGCTCGTTTTACCAATAAGAACCAATTTGCCTTTATCTATCATTTGTAGATGTAACCAGTCTCTATAAAATGTTACTTTTACAAAGCAACTTTTGTCTTCGTAAAATCACCACTCCCTTGCTTTACCTTTGTTGAATTCGTTTACCATTCCATGAGTATTGTCCTGTTATTGTATCATACCTTGTACCACTTATTTCCTCATACAGAAAATCGTAAAGCTGGCACATAAAATCAGCGAAATAATGAGAAAAAAGGTTGCAAACAAAACACTTTTCACGTGCATTTGGCTCTTTGCAAGTACAAGCATAGTTCGAATCATTTTTTAAGAGTTCTAGTCCAGAATATGAGTTAAACTACAACAAGATATCAAAATGAGCAAGATGAGGAACAACAGACCTTTAGAGAAGCACCAAACGTATTTTGTGCACTTTTGATGGCATTGTTCAACACAGAAAACAACACCGCATATACCACTGTAGTCGAAGAAAGTGGAAAGCCATAACTCTCTTCAAAACCTTGTCTCAGCGATGTGATGTCACCATACTCTTTTGTTGGCGGAAAAGTAACATCGTTTGAAAACTAACATGAAGTTGGCTTGAGTAAAAGGACAACTGTACTACCTCATGAGAAATTGTGACATATTTCCAAAGGTCCTTGTCTACAGCTGATATGGTTTGGAAAGAAGTTTGTGTAGCAGCAACATATCTTGGAGTGTAGTCAACATCGCGAAGAGTATTCATTACACCTCCTATAATATCAGTTGTACCGCTACAGAAGAACCTACAGAAGCAATCACAATCAGTATGACATTCATAGCAAAGAAATACCATGCGTCTGCATCATCATGCATTGCGAGAATTGCTGTCTTTGAAATATTTGCTATTAATTCCTGATTGTATGTTGTAAAGGGATCTCGTGCATGTGCTGTAGTCTGACCGTCGCCTAGATTCAAAACTGTTAACCTCTAAAAATTGTGCTATAAGCGTACTTAATATGATATATTCACTTATGACTTCGAATCCTTGAAGTCTAAGTTCATTTCTGAAAACTGAACTTTCGCACCTGAGATAACGTTCAGAAAGAACAAAAACAACGATAATTGTTAATTTCCTTTACGTGCCTAAAACCAAGCGAGTCACGCGTGTAGATCAACGTGATAGTGTTGGCTCCAGCTATTCGAAGAGAAGGCAATGTAACAAAGAAACTAGAGTCAGACGCTAGTCCAACAGATAGACTGTATTTTGATCCAGCAGCCTGAGAGTTGAACAAGTTGCTTACAGATACTAATTACAAAAATCAGAATATTTTCTTGCAAAATTTAGGCTTACACATCAAACGTCTATTGCTATTCATGATTGGAATTATGTCAGGCGCATGAGTAGTGACGATTGGTGCTAAAAAGAAAGATACAGAAGGATCGTTAAGACCTTCTTTGTACAACTCTTCTGTTTTACTCAAATTATTAAAACCATTTATAAGACTAAAAAAACATGTAAACGAACTAAAGCAACCTGTGTTTACGCACTTTATTCTAAGCCTTATTCTTTCGCCACCAACCTCTGCTGCTTCACCGCTTTCCAGTAATACATCACCTAAGTATTCAATACCGTCTCTATTTAACTGTCATTAGTGGAGCAATACAAACTCAAGCGGATAAAGATAAAGGGTTTCGTATTGGAGTAACAGAAAGAGAAATCTATACCATCGTACCTAAATCTATCAATAAAAGTAGTATCACTACTTTGCCAATTTCCAACCCAAACTAAGTGTTTGTAAGTGACTTCTGAGGAGCAAATAACTAAAATACTAAAACGTGGTTTTTCGGGAGCTAAGGGTATTATATTCCTTCGACTTTTTGGGTATGGCGGAAGTAGTACAAACTACATGGTTAACCTGACTTCGATACGAAAACTGGTAACAGAAAACGCTGTAAAACGGACTAATTTGACTGCTATCATCCTTTTTTGGTATTAAAACTATCGTCTACGCACGTAGAGTAACGTTCCTGTATCCACGCGTTCCAACAACCGCCAATATTATTACCAACGCAACAATCAACCGCATTGTTACGTGCTTGTTATCCTATTGTAAATGGCAGCCGAACTGTAAAAATCACGTGACCTACTGGTTCAGGAGTTTTGTTATTGAGTATTTTACTGTCCGCTTTTTAAGTTGATTCTATCGCGTTAGTTTTTGGTAATGCAGGAGTTCAGGTTTTTCAAAAGGGGTTAGGAATGTGCACGAATTCTATGTCTTATTGTTTTTTCGCTACCGTAGGGTTGTTTTCAGCGATGTGTAAAAAGATCCGTACCTAACAACTACTTTGTATCAATATTGTTTGTATCAATCAAGTTGTACTAATATTTTCTAGAAAGTGAGTTTTTAGCACTTTTAACAGATCTAGCAAGATCTGACACTTCTGTCAAATGGTGTAGATCTATCCCAATGTGAATTATTTGTGTTACAATGTTGTCCTTCATTGTATGACTTAGGTACCTTACGGTAAGTGATAGCAAAATTTTCAATGTAAGTTTCAACAGACCATGGAAGATGATCGCAGCATTTTACCTACGCATACTGTACACGGTACGATCACACCACAGAAGTTTTCAATGCGCTAAAAGCGAATTAAAAAGGTATGATGTCCTACAAAGCTATCGCATTACCGCCAAACACGGTATGAATGCCTCAAATACTGTTTGCTTTATGTTTTGCTTCAAAAAATCAGCGTACGTGTATAACTTACTAGCGCTACGCTAGCGCCTACCCCACACTAACAAAAGCGCTATGGCAGCATCCAAATAGCAAGCCAGTGTAACAACGTTAAAACCTCCCAAAACACCACCAGCGTTGCTGTAGGCTTTGTAAACGCCGCCAGGCGTCAAATATGTAAATAATATTTTTTGCTATGGGTTTGTTAAATCACGTGGGTTTGAAACGGTTGGATTCACTCGACAGGCGTGAGGGTAGCTCACATTTAAAAAATGACAATTTGCAAGATCTGTCAGAAGTGTCAAATCCGTCAGATCTGGCAGGTCAAGCAGAAACTGTATTTTTATGCTAAAAGTCTGTCTCAAAACTTGAATGAAAGACAATAATTGATTTGTTGTTAGAATAATCTTTTAACGTGAAATTCGCTGTGCATTGATTGTACACTGATATTATTGGACTTACAAACAATCTTCATGTTCTGATTTACTGTTTGTGCTAGATGCTTAAAGTCACTTTGAAAATAGTTTGTCTAACTGTGATTGCCGCGAAAATAAATATTAAAGGTAAGAATTTTCTAAATGTACTAAATTTATTGATCGCGCCTCATGATGAAGCTACCATATTCTACTAGGTGTACTTTAAAACCCGAACATTTCAAATAATAAATGGCATCCTCACAGACAGTCTTACTATGCTTCAAGTCCGTTAAACTTGTGAGTGTACGCAAGCTGTCACCTTTTACTTTAGAACATCCATCAATGTTAAGTTTATGAACTCCAACAAGTTCTGCAATACCCAAGTCTGTAACTTGTTCACAGAAGGAGATATTGACCGTGTGCGCAAGATCTAGATACTTCAAACCGTCATCTGTTATGTCTGTATGAGATATATTGACGTTGTGCACACCTGTTAGTGCCTGAATACCCTTGTCTGTTATTGACGTACAATTACGCAAATTAATACAATAAACACCAGCCAACGCTTTCAAACCTTTATCTGTAACTCTTGTATATGATAGGCTAATCTCATGTACACCATGTAATGCTCTAATGCCCTCATCTGTTATTTTGTGACAATGATCTACATTGATTGTATGGACACCAGCCAAAGCCTTCAAATCATTGTTTGTGATGGGCAAGTCATATAACATAATGGTATGTACACCAGCCAAAGCCTTCAAACCTTCGCCTTTGACGTTTGTGGAAAATAAATTGATTGTATGTACACCACTCAATTCCTTGACGCCCTTATCTGTAATTCGATCACAGTACCTTAAATATATAGTATGTACACCCTTCAATGCTTTTAAACATCTATTAGAAACTCTTGTCAAACTTAAATTAATTTCATGAACACCCTTGAGCGCTTTTACACCTTTATCTGTTATTCTCTTACAACCCGGCAATGCAATAGTGTGTACGCCTTTCAGTGACTTTAAGCCTTCATCTGTAACGTTTGTAGCTGATAGATTAATCACGTGTACTCCAGATAACGCTTTGATGCCTTCATCTGTAATTGTTTTATTTCGTGCCAAGTTGATATTATACACGCCTGATAACGCCTTGATACCCGCATCTGTTACCGTTTCAGAATCTGATATATCAATAGTATGCACACCTGAAAGTAAAGAAATGTGACTGTCAATGACGGGAACTTTGAACGAGTTAATACCATGAAACAAAGATATCGTTGTATTTTGGAGTAGCGGGCTTCCTGAAAGTCTTACCAGTTCCTTTTCACTCCTTACAATGATATTATCGTATCCAACGTGGTTATGGATAATATCTCGTATGAAATGGCATGTTTGAGCTGCGGGAAGTGTATACTTGCCTTTTTTAAGAATGTAAACTATAATCTCAACTGGTAGGCTTATGAAGTTGATTGTTTGGTGGTTTATGCCATTTTCTCCCGTTCTGAGTTCGCTTGCTTCCATTTTTAACCAAACTCTGTACCAATCAAGTAATGTTAACCGCGTGTGGAAGAGGTTTCCAACTGTTCTGATAAACTTAACTAAACAACTTATCTTCCGTCAAAAATCACGTGTTTTAGATGCCTGTAACTATTCTAATGGGTTTGCCCCCTTGTAGTCTCCCTTCTGTGTTTAGATCATAGCAACACTTTCAGAAATAGAATTTATTGATACTTAAGTAGTACATGGTGTCATCACACTAGATAACATAAAAAGATACAATACTAACCATTTAATAGATAGAAAAAACAACACATGTCTCAGAGATACTGCTCTTGATGGAACACTAGCGTCAGTGGGTTGCGGAGTACCTGAACCAGATGGAGTTGAGGAAGGTGCTGAAGTATCAGTAGGCTCATTAAGGGATGGTGCAACGGGAGCAAATGGCTAAACAAATCAGAAAGCATGCTTCCTAAGTAAACGTACAGTGACGCCCTGACATTTTATATTTTCTTGCACTTCACGAATTGTAAGAGACCAAGGCTGAATAGATTGTCAATGAAAAGAAAACGGTAAAATGAAAGAAGTGCCGCTTAAAAAAAAAACAAGCTTACGTCTTTGTTGCCGTCAGGACACGTGTCAGGAAAAGTCAACTCTCCTTTTCCATTGTTCTTATCACATCGTACAGATATCTAAAATTGCATCAGTATGTTACAATAAAGGAACAAGTATCATTCGTACATCGGGTCTTGCTCCTGGTATACTTGGAACGTTTAGTTTAAAAAAGAACTCCACAAACTCTTTTCTGATACCGCCAGTTACCACTTTGTCATCAAGGTTTCCACCGTAAGTACAAAGGATACAACAAGATATCTCAGCCATCATATTACGGCATTCAACAGGTACTTCTTCTCCAGTAAGAGATTTCATGTTGCTAAAAGTTTCGAATAAAACATTTTGAAGAATTGTCCCACACTTCGTCTTGGCATACTACAAGAAAGTCAATAGCAAACTAGTTAAAAAGCGACGTACGGTGTCATAAAGGGGACGGCAACTTCCGAGCGCGGGACTGGACTCTTTTGATCGTCCGGGAAGTCCTATTACATCTCTTGTATTTACTGGAAGTGGTTCTTGACATATTCCTATTTCTAAACGTATACTTAAGTAAGCAAGTTCTATTAGCAATCTGTACCGCTTGGGGCATCACAAAAGCATCTAAAGATCCCAGGACAAGGACCACTAAGTCCATCTAGTACATAAGAAGCATTACAAGGACTACCCTAAGTATATGTTACCAGCATGAAGTACATAGAAGCAGGCGTACTTCTACACATTTTTCATTTTCACAACTTGCAGTTACACCACAATCTGTATTTCTAACGCAAGCTTCTCCCTATTAGTACAATCTTAGGAAAACACCAAGCCCAGAAAAAAATAAGAACGTACAACTGATAAAGGTGGTAGGCAAGTTCCTCTCGAAAGCATTGTTTTTTGCTTGCTTATACATCTCAGCTCTGGAGTTGACTTAATTGAAATGTGGCAATAATATTTCTACCTGGTGAACATCGATCGTAAGTGTCTCTTTGATCTGTCAAGCAAGGTTCGCCCTTTACATTGTGAGCTAACATAGCCTTTTGTTCTTAGCAAACGTACTGAAGTTGAGAGTTGTTGGGATACACAAATGTTGTCTCCGTTTCCTACTTGAACGCATAGATCTGATTCACAAGCATTGTTATCTTCACAGAATTCCAACTATGTTGTTTGTTTAGAAGCAACGAAAGTGAAAGTGACAAACATTAGCTTTCTTGGGTGCGCATTTAAAAGTATCTTTATCCCAGTATTGATTATTTGCACAAGATAACTCAGGGTCTCCACATATAGGTTCAAAAAGAGGCTTAGAATTGTCGCGGAAACACTCTTCTTCTGGTTCACAAGATATTTGCGAGCAATCCTACAACAACAATTAGTTTTACCGTTTTGTATTTTAGGTTGTTTGGTACCATTCCAGCACATTTTGATGCTTCACAATTTCCTGATTGGCACTCACCATTGTCTGTACAAGCCTCGCCAACCATAAGATTAACATGTGAGCATTTTCCATTGATACAATTTCCATTCAAACACTCAATAACTGTTGTGCAAGGATCGCCAATACAGGTCTTTTTGTACTCGCATTTGAGTGTTGTTTCATTGCAGAAAAGAGCAATTGGATTGCACTCAAGGTTTTCAGGTATCGTAAATTTGTTGCCGACAGGGGTACATTCGTCTCCAACGTTTGCTTGGTAGACTGTACGTGAGCAAATCCTGCCTGCATTACAAGAAAGGCCTTCAGCACATCCTCGGCTAGTAAAACAGGAGTAAGACTAGTACAGCTATTGAAACTTCACGCACAAGTTACAAAATGAACCTTGAGGAAGTCTTTCCTGACAAAAGCAACCAATCATTCCGCAATCACAAAAACTGATATCTCTATCACAAACGAATCTACAACAATAAAGTAAATAAAAAAGTACAAAGAATGGACTGGATTGCTGTTTGTTGTTATGGAAGGAAAGTCCCAACAAAACAGGTCTTTACGTACGTATCGTTGCAGCTAGTACCGACTGGAACTATAGTCGCAAGAACGCAAAGTCCATTCACGCATGTTTGATCCGTTGGACAAGAGGTAAGACCGCACTGTTCAGGTATGCACAGCCCATCACTACATGTGTACGGCTCCTTGGCACTCTATACAGTACAGTCATACGCTAAATCAGAAGATCTTTTCAGTACCTGAGATTTGCAGTCGCTAGGTTTCGAGCAAAGAAAGGAAGGATCACAAACATTCGCTAGCGCATAGCAATAGAAAAAAACAACAACAGCGATAATATACTGAGATGGACGCATAAGGTGTTTCAATATGGATGTATGTTGTAAATTGTTTTAAGTCACGTGAAAAAAATGCTGCCAACAACCCTTTTCGTAGCCAATGATTATTGTTATAGAGCTATCAACTACTCTTAAACCTTATTACAAAATATCGAGAAAAGTAGCAATTGCCACAGTATAAACAGACAATATTGAGGGTAAGTGCTATGGTAACTTAGTAACGCTAAAAAATTTGCAACTTGCAAAATGGCAGCATTTCGCAACATTAAAAAAGTCATTAAAATAATTCAGCAAACGTGTTCACTGTCAGGTTATAGAAGTGGTTTTTAATTCACTTAAAAATGGTTTTGATTAAACACGTGACATTCGTACCATAAAGTGCTAAGAAATAGACCACCTGGTCTACAATAATATTCTACTCTTGCGGGAGTGAATACTGAAGCAAGTTTGCTAAACCTAAAACACTCTTTCTGAAACAGCAAACGAACAAACAAGCAATGCCAAGCGCTTAGCACGATCAACAAAACATTTTATTATCATTTTCACAACATCCCACACAGCCATTGGACCACAAAGCTAGTTTTTACTTTGGTTTTAAATCTGAGCGAAAGATGATAATTTTTTCCTTGGATTATTACAGACAACCATCGCGTGTAAGAGTAGAATCCCCAAGTTGAATTTGCGTCCAAATAAAAGCGGACAAGGGGTGTCAACTGAAAGTTGCAAAACGCGTACAACAAAAAAATTCAGTTGTGTCTCGTTTCAAACTCGCTTCACAGAAACAGTTTAAGTTTGACAAGAACAGTTGTGTGTTGCACAAAAAGGAAAACCGCCTAAGATGCATCAATACAGTTGGTTGTTAATCGCAATGGTTGTTACGTCTATTGTGTCTGTTGCACCAGACGACCTATACGAGATCATTTCTACGCCACAAAGAAGCGCTAAAGCGGTTTCTGCTTATTGGACGGTAGAAAAGCTGAAGAATGTCAAACCAATGCCGATACCATCAGTACCTGGCTACGAAACTAGTCTCGACTACAATGAAACCTCATTATCAGTTAAAAGATTCCCCCGTGGTACAACGCGCATAGACGAGTCACTATACAGCTCAAATCCATACGCGAAGATTGGAAAGTTGTTTTTTTCATCACCTGAAGGAGAAGACTTCGCTTGTACAGCGTCTATAGTGGGCCCTAGCCTCATTGCTACCGCTGGACATTGTGTAAACAATGGAAAAGGAACTGTTTTTGAGAATCACGTGTTCATACCGCAATTCAATAATGGCAGTGAGCCTCTTGGCCGTTGGGAAGGTGTTCAGACTTTCACATTTAAATGTTGGGACAAGTTGCATCTATGGTACTGCGATGTCGCATTCATTGTTGTTAATGGCAACCTGAACGAAACAACAGGAATAGGAAGACCATTTCCTCTACAGGCCAATGGGGGCGTTGCTATGAACTACGCTTGTGGGTATCCATACAACTTGAAAGGTAAAGGTCAAAAGTTGTATTGCACATACAACCCATCAAAAGAGACAGCCTATTTAAACGTTGTCATGCTCAGCCAACTTGGTGAAGGTGCTTCTGGTGGACCATGGATATATCATCCTCTTATTGATGGTAACCCAGGAGGTATTCTCAATGGCGTTAATAGTCACATCGCTACCGGTCACAGGTTGTATTCACCAATGTTTGATGAAAACGCTGGTAGGTTGTATAAAAAGGCTCTAGCGGCTTCATATTAATAAAATTTGTGTTGAGATAACCCCCCTTGACATTACACCAACCTCTGCTTATGTTTGTTTTTTTCCTTTTGATTTAAACTTAAAAAGAGAAATTTACAGGTTTTCTTGCATTGGCGAAAAGGAAAATAATGGACTGTACATCAATTCCTCCTTTCTCGTCGTGTACAACTCGTTGTGCATTACTGAAAACTTACTATTGATAAATAAAACCCGTCAAATCGATTAGCCCGCCACCAACGCTTCGCTCCCCATCTCCTTTCTTCTTACAAGGGGTAGAACGTCTGGATTGGTTGGTCTCTTTGGTTTGTACCGATTAAGGCCAAACACGTGCTCACTTGTTTATCTCTCTTCCGTCACAGGGAGTGAATGGTTATGTTTTCATGTGATACAACAAAAGTGAAGCAAAGAACATTTTTTCAGCGTTTGTACGCCAACATGTGGTACAAATAGATATAAGTATTATAGAGAATCTATACTACCATCGACATCACTTGCTTTTGTTTTGTTACTAGAATTGTCCATACAAATACATGCTCTTGTCTTGTGAATAAAGAAAGAGTTTACTGTGATTGCTATTTTAAAAATAAAACGATTAGCATCATACATGATATTGATGTACTTGAGGTGTACCTGAACCGAAGATAATAAACAAAGAAACAAGAAGAAATCTTGTGAATCTGTCAATGTCTGTTGTAGCCAATACAACACTCAATATTGCAAAGAAAGCGACATTGTAAACTGTAAAGAAGATGATCTTTGATTCGTTGAATCTCTTGATTGGTATTGTACGTATTCTAAAAGCGTACACACTACACACCAACAACAAGAATGCCTATGTACGTATTAATATCAGTTATACCATAGATGGACAGACGTACATTGGATGCACCAATGATGTACAGTACTACCTTAAATGCAATATCATAATCACATGAATGATAGTTTTGATAGACTCTGATTGGATCAACAACAACTATACTTCTTTCAAACTTTCCAACTGCTGTCTACGATACATTTAATACTAAGATGTGTAAAAATAAGGGTACCAGCAGTACAAGGAGTGCAACATGAAAACCAATAAGACCACTGACCCATAATAGAACTGTCTTATCACTTATTACCATGGGTTCACATGCTTTTAGTCTAAATAGTTTATCAAGTCTTACTGTCTTCCCTAGCAATGGCCTTGAATGTATGAATACGTTAGGTCCAGAAAATTTTCTGTTTATTACTCACCCGAACAGAAGAATGAATCCAAGATCTAGTATCCAAATGGATATTGAGCATGTCGCCTTTGAGATCACGTTTGGAAGCATTGTGAATACTGAACAGTACAACAAAGAGCTTCCAAGAATCATCAAACCCATGAATAAAGGTGATGAAGCCTTTACTTCCTTGATATCCAAGTTGAGAACAAGAAATATTGCCCATCCGATATTGATACAAAAGAATACAATGGCAATGATTGTCACAACTATTTCTGTCCAATGACCTTAGAAGGGAAAAGATTGTCAACACAGAATGATGTTCAATAATGTGTTTTACCGTATTGTGGATCAAAGATACGTTCATGCCATTTTGGAATTGGATAGATCAAGTCTGCTTGTTTTGTTGTTGGTGGTCCTACAATTTAAAAGTCTCGGAATTTCTTTTTGATAAGGAGTTTGTACCAATAAGAACCAATCTGCCACGCCTAATTTGAACATGTAGCCAGTCTCTATAAACTGCACTTAAAATCATCGCTCTTTCAAAATAACTAGTGTACCTTTGTTGAATGCTTTTTCCGTTCCATGAGTATTGTCCTGTTATGGTATCATATGTGGATCCAACTATTTCATCGTAAAGAATATCATTTAGCTGTAACACAGTAAGTCAATAATAACCATATAACTAAGTACATTTGGCTCTATACAACTACTATAGTTAGACAAATTGTGTACAAGTCCTGAATGCTGGTTAAACTAAACAGACCTCAGTAAACAAAATAGCAATTTACACATGTACCGTAAGAGAAACACCATCGTTAGTGGACACAATTTTAATGGCATTATTCAATATAGAAAACAATGCTGCATAAGCCAGTGCAGTGTGAGAAAGTTGAAATCCAAACTTGTTGTAAAATCTCCTTGTTAAATATGTGTTATTGCCATAGTCGTTAGTTTGAGGAAAATTGAGATTATCCTCAAACTGCAAATAGAGTTAGTAGCAACAAACTACGTAATACCATAATGTACCTCACGAACAATAGTAACATATTCCCAAAGATCCATGTCTAAATCTGATTGCGTGAAAGTTTGTGTTGTAACAACATATCTTGGAGTGTAGTCAACTTTGCGAAGAGTATTCATTACACCTCCAACCACATCAGCTAATGTACTACAAAAGAACCTAGAAGCAGTGTTTAGAAGTAATTTTGACCGAGAAACGTTACCATGCATCTGCATCGTCGTGCATTGCAAGAATTGCAGTCTTTGAAATGTTCGATATTAATTCTTGGTTGTATGTTGTAAAGGGATCTCGTGCATGTGCTGTAGTCTGACCCTCACCTATAAGACAGTTAGATACAATATCGCTAAATAGCTTACTTGATATGCCATAATAACTTACGATATGGAGCCCCTGAACCAAAAGTTCATTTCGGAAAACCGGACTTTTACACCTATCTACATAAGAAACAAGAGTACAAAGAGTAAATTTATGTACCTATCACCTATCGAGTCGTTGGTGTAGATCAACGTGATAGTACTTGCTCCAGCTATTCGAATACTTGGCAATGTGACAAAGAAGCTCGATTCAGATGATAGTCCAACAGATAAACTGTATTTTGAGCCTGCAGCCTGAGAGTTGAACATGTTGTTTACAGATACTAATTACAAAAATCAGGAGTTATTCTTGAAAAAGTTAGGCTTACACATCAAACGTCTATTGCTATTCATGATTGGAATAATGTTAGGTGCATGCTCAGTTACAATTGGTGATAAAAAGAAAGATACAGAAGGATCGTTAAGACCTTCTCTATATAATTTTTCTGTATAACTCAAGTTGTTGAAACCATTGGCAAGACTAGCAAAAAAAGTGACTTCACTGTAAGCTTTGAGTTATGTTTGCGTACTTTATTCTAAGCCTTATTCTTTCGCCACTAATCTCCGCTGCTTCACCACTTTCTAGTAACACATCTCCTAAGTAGTCGATACTGTCTCTATTTTAACTACCGTCAATTCGGCGACAGTTTATATTTGTAAGAAATAAATCTCAGTGATTTGACCGGAAGTGTTTTGGCAGTTAAAGCGCATTTTTTGCTTTAACGAGCATCTAATCATTTTCACGAAAAGTAGCGCAACCCAGGGCACAACCAAAATTGTATTGTAAAAAGTTTTTACTAAAAAACTGCGGCAACACGTGCGGTGCACGCTATATTTCTCTAGAAATATAAAAAATGACAACGTACAGAAATTTATCAACACTGCTCTCGTTACTACTGCGTGGCCAATTACCAACCCCAACTACCACTTGTAAGCACGCGTTCTGATTTCGTTTGAAGTAACAACATGGCATCCTTTTGTATAATTTTCATAAAAGAGCTAATGCGGTTGCTTTAACATCAAAAATGAGATAAGATTTCGCAGAAACTGTTTTGTCTCGAAATCGTTTTTTAACCAATACAAGTGTAACTGCACGAGATTGACAACTTTCAATGCCATCCGTTTTAAAAAAATGTCATATAACATATCTATACGCGCGTACATAGAGTTATATTCCTGTATCCACATGTCCTATCAATCGCAAATAAAAATATTATCAAAACAGCACTAAAACTTGATGACAAGAGCATATTCTCCTATTAAAGCATCAGATGGTTACAGCGAGCATTTGATACTAGCACTAAGCTTTGTTTAACGATATAACAAAAGTTGGGCTGCAGTTTAACCATGGACAACATACAATAACGTAGCGCTAGTACCTTTTCAACGTACAATTGCGTCTGTGGTTTGTTTTTTGGAATAGTGAAAGTATTTGATAGTCCACAGCAATGGTCAATGTATTATAATTTCGTTCATTATGCGTTGTTTATATCTCGTTCTGTACACCTGCGCTAAAATGCCACAAAGGCTTATTGCTTCCACGTAAGTTTTGTAAAGTTGTACTGTATTTAAAAATGTATAAGTAACATTCAGATACAAAGCAAGCTATCTTATTGACAGGCTATTGAGGCAAGACATTAAAGTCTGGATTCCTGTAAACAAACAATCTGTCTTTATTGAACAAGCCAAGACTCTTCTTGCTTCCTTCAAACCAGCACAAATAGAAAAAATACCAAAGCAAATAATAATACAGGCTTCAGTAAAGCACAAGGGCTCATAGGTTCTGGAGTATCCATTGGAGGCTGTGTTGTACTAACAGGACCAGACGTCTATTGAATAAGTAAGAACAAAAAGAATAAAATTGTCATGTACAGCAAAGTCGTTGCATTTAATATCGTCTTGTACTTGACGAATTGTAAGTGACCATCGCTAAATAACCAGGAATAAGTCCAATCAAAAAGCAACAAGGTTTATAAAAAGGGAAACTCACGTCTTTGTTGCCATCAGTACACGTGTCAGGAAAAGTCAACTCTCCTTTTCCATTGTTCTTATCACATTGTACAGATATCTAAGAAAATCACGTCATTAGCATACAATAAAAAAGAAAAAATGATCATACATCTGGTCTTGCTCCTGGTACACTTGGTACAATGAGTCTGAATACAAACTTTGAATACTCAATGAGATTTGTAAAGCTGGGGGCTGCACCACCAGCAATAACATTGGCATCAAGATCTTCATCAAAACTACAAAGAATACAACAAGATATCTCGGCAAGCATATCGCGGCATTCAACAGGTATACTATCACCAATGTAACTTTCGACAGAAGTATCCAATATTATGGGCCTTATAATATTATTACATTTTGTCTTTTCGATCTACTAACAAGTCAGTGATAAGTTGGGATGATTGTTTGTTCTTTTGATATGACATGCCTTTTCGAAAGTAGATTGGCAACTTCCAAATAAACTGCTAGTACCATCATCTTTTGGTACCCCTGTAATTTCACTTGGGTACGGAGTAACGCTTTGATAACAACTTGCTGAATCTGGAAGAAGAAAAAAAAAACAATCAGCACTTTGGGCATAGAGCTCGTAAATATAAAGTACCAGCAGCGTTACAAAAGCATCCCAATTCAAAAGAATCACAAGGATCCAAACTACCATCGAGTACATATGACGCATTGCATGTGCCAACCTAAGAAGATTTTAGTCCAAGAAACAAAAAGAGAAACAGGGCAAAGCAAGTAACAAACAATGCTGAGTAATAAATGTTTAAAACAGTCATACTGGTACGCATATACCAGCCTCACAAGTTGCGTTATCTCCACAATCTATATTTCTAACACATATGCTTCCCTGTTTAAAAATTAATAACACAACATGGAGATATTTAGAACATACCAAAGTCAAAGGTTGTTGACAAGTTCCCTTACTAAGTGGAGTCAGATCTGTACTTGTACAAACCAATCCTATAATATTCTTAGAATATTAAACAATACTACAGATATAAATACCTTGCTGGCAGAGAGGAATTTGCTGTTGATCTGTGAGACAAGGTTCACCCTATTCAGTTATTGTAAGGTGTAGTTTGTAAAACTTACAAAACAACGGTCACTTTGTTTCAACGTACTTCGCCAACCGCTTCTGTGGAAACACAATAATAACTAGAGTCTATTCTAGTACAAAGACCTGATACACAGTCTTCATTGTAGGCACATTTTTCAATCTACACTCCAAGTTAATACACAGCAACAAATAATTAATAAAAATAGAACGTACCTCCCCCTTTCTATTCTCACACTTATACGTAGTTATATTCCAAAATTGAGTATCGCTGCATGATTCCTTAGGGTCGCCACATATTGCTTCAACTCTGTCTACAAAAATCTCAATGAAACACTCTTCTTCCAGTTCACAAGATGCCTGAGAGCAATCCTACAACAACAATTAGTTTACCGTTAGTATTGTTAGTTTGTTTGGTACCATTCCAGCACATTTTGATGCTTCACAATTTCTGGATTGACACTCACCATCATCTGCACAAGCCTCGCCAACCATCAAATTAAACGGAGAGCATTTACCTCCAATACAGTTTGAATTCATACACTGGTCGTTTTTCGAGCAAGGATCACCAATACAAGTCTTCTTGTACTCGCATTCAAGTGTAGTTTCATTGCAAAACAGAGCATTTAGACTACACTCAAGTATTTCAGTAACATTACGTTTGTTGGCTTCAGATGTACACGTGTCTCCAACGTTCTTTTGATAAATTGTACGTGTACAAATGTTGTTATTATTACATTCACCCTCTGTACAATAAGGTGCGCCTGCGGTAGCAACACTAAAAAAAGTAATTATTTAAGTTACAATGTCATACTTACAAACTTGGGCATTTTTCTCCAACAGTCACAGGTGGTTTACAAAAGCAACCAGTTTGACTATCGCATTGACACGAAGCGCTTCCAGAACTATCGCACATGTGACTAAACAATAAATTAGGAAACAATCGAAGAAAAAATAACAACACACGGCGCACGTGCGATCATTTATGTCATTTTCAGAAAGAAAATTCGTCGTGACATTGCGTACGTTTGATTACACTCAGACCCTAGCGGCACCATAACCACTTCAATGCAGCTGCCTTCAGAGCAATATTGATACGCTGTACAACTGTCGCACTCTGGAGGTACGCATTTACCTTCCAGGCATCTGTATACCTCTTCAGAACTCTATGTAGTGGCGTTACAATTAAATAACGGTCAAAAAACCGAATAGTAGAAGATTTGTTTATCTAAGTTGAGTTAAAAGGTACCTGAGATTTGCAGTCATCGTAAGTTGAGCACGTGAACGATGGATCGCATACTGAGTTTGCTAGAGCGTTGAAACATAGACAAGCTATGATAGCAATTATAAGAGCTGTTGAGGGCATTAGAGTTAGTTTAAACAATGTATTGCGCTAACAACAAATTAAGCCACGTACCCCTGGAAGCTCTTTTACTTTTATTTTTATTACAATTTAACAGCCATCCTCAGTGAATCTCTCAAAAAACATTTTATTTTGTTGGAGTTGACAGCTGTTTATTTTCTTTACTCACAGTTTCTTTTACAACATTTGTTGGTACTCTCTAAACCATACCACAAGTATTACATACGTGTGATTTTGGGTTTGTTCTTGAATAGGTCTGCTTGTTTCACAAGAGTTTCCACCAGTTAGAGAAAATTGTATTACCTTACTAATTTCTCGGTCTCATAAAGCGGTAAGTGACCTGCCCGCTCCCATTGTGGGATATTAATGAACAGCAAAAACGCAAAGCTATCGCGGACATTTTATACTGAACTCATGGATGTATTTTGGAATATCTAAATGAATGTAATAACAATTATATGTCGCACGAACAGAAATACTTAAATATTTTTGTATACCAAAATAAAAATACTAATTTACAGTTTGTTCTTCTACAATGTTTAAACAACATCTACTTCCATATCTTCTAATGAACAGTGGCTACCTGAATCGTGTACATCGATCCAGTAGTCGACACTTTCCTCTGAAAAACAGCTGGTTGTGTCTATATCCATATCATCCATATCTTCTAAGTCGCCATCATATTGGCCTAGTGAACCATTCGAGTATCTCAAAGCGTCGGATGTGCATTCCTCTCCTTCCCAGGTTTCTAGCGGTACCCGATAGTAATGGTTTCTACTACCACTAATATTTGACGCATGTTTCAGTAGTACAGTATCAGAAAATGCATTAAACTCTTGAAGATGTTCATCTACCTCCCATTCAAAATCAAATTTTGACTGCCAAAAACTTACGGACTTGGGTAGGGCAAGGACGAATAAATCATAACCTGAAACGTTCCTTAGTAGATGTATAACGAAGTCTACCACCAATACAGCATATCCGTTACCCCTAAATTGCTTTGGAGTCTGTATGTACTGTATAATCGCACACTTTAGATTTTTCTCACTTAAACTAACTCGTACAGCGCATAGATCTTCGTCAATACCAGTATAGGATAATACAACATAATATAATCTCTTGTCTTCTTTGGCGTACTTTAACAAATCTTCGTGTGGGTTTGTTTCAAACGAACAGTTTATAAGGTTCGATGCTCTTGTCATTAAATCTGTACTACTGCCATGTTCAAGTATCAAAGATTCGTGTTCTGTAAATTCCACCACTGCTTCTCCTGGAGGCGCTAGTATTTGCATGATGGGCGCTCAATAATAGGGTTAACGCATTTGTGAACGTCACTGCTGTTCATTCGTAACGTTGACTTTAATCGATAAACAATAAGCTGTTTTTTTTTCTCAAAAAAACGTTTCAAAAGCAGTTCACTGAAATGTGCGGTTGTATAAGCAACGTATCAGTTATTCCATTGAAAAGCGTCGAATATGTGGTTGACACGGAACGTGTCGAGGCTTTGTCATCTTGCTGGTGGTATTGGTTTGACTCTAAAGATAGTAAAACTTGCGCTTATAGTGGTATTCCATTTTCCATTATTGTATATGAAGTAAAGTGTATTGCATAATAGCTTTGGCAACATAAAGTGCGTGAACAAATCTATTTTTATTGAAGGCTAACTACAACAAGCCAATACTCTATTCTTGCTTCCCTCAAACCAGCACAAATAGAAAAGATACCAAAGCAAAGAATAATACCGGCTTCAGTAAAGCACAAGGGCTCATAGGTTCTGTATCCATTGGAGGCTGTGTTGTACTAACAGGACCAGGCGTCTATTGAATAAGTTAGAAACAAAAATATGTTAAAAAAGAAAACAAGGGTATAAAAGTCAAAACATACAGCAAAGTCATTGCATTTAATATCGTCTTGTACTTGGCGAATTGTAAGAGACCATCGCTAAATAACCAGGAATAAGTCCAATCAAAAAGCAACAAGGTTTATAAAAAGGGAAACTCACGTCTTTGTTGCCATCAGTACACGTGTCAGGAAAAGTCAACTCTCCTTTTCCATTGTTCTTATCACATTGTACAGATATCTAAGGAAATCACGTCAGCAGATACTACAAATAAAATAAAAAATGATCATACATCTGGTCTTGCTCCTGGTACACTTGGCACCAGGAGTTTAAATATAAACTGTGATTGCTCTAGGAGATTTTCAGATCCTGGTGCTGTGCCACCAGCGATAACATTGGTATCAAGATCTGCATCAAAACTACAAAGAATACAACAAGATAGCTCAGCAAGCATATCACGGCATTCAACAGGTACACTATCACCAGTGTAACTCTTGTGCAGCCTATCCGCTAGTATTATGGCCATAATGATTCCGCCACATTTTGTCTTTTCAATCTACTAACAAGTCAGTGATACGTGGTACGATTTTTTGTTCTTTGATCATACCGTTTCATAAGTAGATTGGCAGCTTCCAAATAAACTGCTAGTACCACCATCATTGGATATACCTGTAATTTCACTTGGATACGGAGTAACGCTTTGATAACAACTTGCTGAATCTGGAAGAAGAAAAAAAACAATCAGCACCTTGGGCATAGAGCTCATAAATATAAAGTACCAGCAGCGTCACAAAAGCATCCCAATTCAAAAGGATCACAAGGATCCAAACTACCATCAAGTACATATGACGCATTGCATGTGCCAACCTAAGAATAGGACATCACTTCAAAGAAACAAAACCAAAAACAGAGCAAAGCGAGTAGTTTTTAATTTGGTAATATTTAAAAAGTCGTACTGGTGCACATATACCAGCCTCACAAGTTGCGTTATCTCCACAATCTATTTTTCTAACACATATGCTTCCCTGTCCAAAAATTAATAACACAACATGGAGATATTTAGAACATACCAAAGACAAAGGTTGTTGACAAGTTCCCTTACTAAGTGGAGTCGGATCTGTACTTGTACAAACCAATCCTATAATATTCTTAGAATATTAAACAATACTACAGATATAAATACCTTGCTGGCAGAGAGGAATTGGTTGATCTGTGAGACAAGGTTCACCCTATTAAATTATTGTAAGGTGTTTGTAAAACTTACAAAACAACGATCACTTTGTTTCAACGTACTTCGCCGACCGCTTCTGTGGAAACACAATATCTTGTAGATTGTATCGTAGTACAAAGACCCGATGCGCATTGTTCATTGTAGGCACATTTTTCAATCTACACTCCAAGTTAATACACAGCAACAAATAATTAATAAAAATAGAACGTACCTCCCCCTTTCTATTCTCACACCTGTAAGTAGTTTCATTCCAAAATTGAGTATCACTGCATGATTCCTTAGGGTCGCCACATAATGTTTCAACTCTGTCAGAGAAAACCTTGAAGAAACACTGTTCTTCCGGTTCACAAGATGCCTGAGAGCAATCCTACAACAATTAGTTTACCGTTATATCGTTTAGTTTGTTTGGTACCATTCCAGCACATTTTGATGCTTCACAATTTCTTGATTGACACTCACCATCATCTGCACAAGCCTCGCCAACCATCAAATTAAACGGAGAGCATTTACCTCCAATACAGTTTGAATTCATACACTGGTCGTTTTTCGAACAAGGATCACCAATACAAGTCTTCTTGTACTCGCATTTGAGTGTATCTTCATTACAGAAAAGGGCACTTGGATTACAGACAAAAACTTCACTAGCCATTGCTTTGTTGGCTTCAGATGTACACGTGTCTCCAACGTTCTTTTGATAAATTGTACGTGTACAAATGTTGTTAATATTACATTCACCCTCTGGACAATAAGGTATGCCTGCATTAAGATCACTAGTAAACGCATTTAGAGCTACAAATGTTACAAAGTTACATTTACGTACAAATCCGGACATTTTTCTCCAATACTTACTGGTGGTTTACAAAAGCAACCAGTTTGACTATCGCATTGACAAAAAGCGCTTCCAGAACTATCGCACATGTGACTAACAATAGATTAGGAAACAATCGAAGACGGCGCACGTGCGAACTCATTTTTATCGTTCAGAAATTCGTCATGACAAGGTACGTACGTTTGATTACACTCAGACCCTAGTGGCACCATAACCACTTCAATGCAGCTGCCTTCAGAGCAATATTGATACGCTGTACAACTGTCACACTCTGGAGGTACGCAGTTACCGTTGAGACATCTGTATACCTCTTCAGAACTCTATGTAGTGGCGTTACAATTAAAAAAAATGGTAAAGAATCCGAATACTAGCCAATACAAGATTTTTTGTATTCCACTTTCGTAAATTGTATTAAAAGGTACCTGGGATCTGCAGTCATCGTAAGTTGAGCACGTGAACGATGGATCGCATACTGAGTTTGCTAGAGCGTTGAAACATAGACAAGCTATGATAGCAATTATAAGAGCTGTTGAGGGCATTAGAGTTAGTTTAAACAATGTATTGCTAGCAACATATTAAGTCGTCCCGACGGAAGCCCTTTTCAAAAAAATACCAGCAAACGGCGTTGTTTTTGCAGTACTGGGCGTTTTACTGGGTACTAACAAGTTCGATTCACACAAGATAAATGCACCCAAATAGTACTTTTTTTTTATCCGTTGTAACATCCACGACCGCGTTCTTGTCCCGACCAATAGCTACAACTATTTTCCTTGTCTTTTTCGATAAAAAACTGTACGACCAATATAAAAAATGAGGCACTGGAAAGTGAGTTTGGTGTTAAAAAAGCTTATTTTCCCGCTCTTTTCATTGGCACGCCCAGTTCAGATTGAGAATGCTACACGGTGCACTTAATCTTTTAATTGTTTCTTCAAACAGCAACACGTGTTCCAATATGGATAAACCTGCTTATTTGGGTGTGGTAGAGCTATCAAATACTGAGTGTCATTCCCAAAAGCTCCCTTCATTTGTAGTACAGTCAACAATATCAGTACATCTAATTTCTTTATTTTTGGTTTTTTCTTCAGGTAGTTCAACAGTCGCTGTTTCTGTTATAACATTTGTTGGTACTCTCTAAAACATACAATAAGGGTTACATTCATAGTGATTTTTGGGGTTTTTATGAAGCAGTATGATGGTTTCAAACAGACTTTTTCAATTCTTTAATTTTTTTAAGACCACGTACAATCCTTGAGGTTCAGGGCGCTTTGCCCACCAAACTACAAATATAGAAACTCCAATGGCAATAACAACTAAAATAGCAATCGCTACTATGATCCATACCCACACTGGAAAATTACCTACAGTATGTGTTATGACAATAAAAAAAAGAAATTTTGATGTGTACTTTTTTGGTTTCCTGTATTCACTACTGATGTACTTGTAGGAGCAATTGGTGCTAATGGTCCAAGCGTAGTCGTGTGTACTGGCGAAAGAGTAGTTGAACCTCCATTACTTGGTGGCAGAGAAGTAGAACCGCTACTAGGTGATGCTGTAGACGGAGCAATGGTAGATGGTGTAATAGTGGATGGTGCGATGGTAGATGGTGCGATGGTAGTTGGAGCAGTGGTAGATGGCGCTATGGTTGTAGGTGGTGGCGGCGGGGGAGGAGGTACATAAGTTTTACACGTGAAACAATAGTAGACTTTCAATCCATTCAAAACTCTGGGTACGATTTCGGCATCATACCCTCTCAGGTAACAGTTTTCATCACCTCGTTTTAATACAATTGAACCAAGTGTTAGATTCGTTGTGTCAGCCTCTTGTTCTGTAGGTGGGTTGTATCCTGATAATTTTAGCCATTCAAGTGATTGTTCAGTGTCGAGGTTAAATTCTAATTGAAGAGTAGAGGTAGTATTCAATGTAGACTAGAATCTTACATTAGATTTGGGAATTGTGAAAAGGGATGGTTTTTTTTTGTTGTAAAGCAAAATAATAGCGTGTCAGACTTTGTTTGTAACGTACAGTAGTTACAGTCGCCTTTAAAGAATCGAAATCTGGTGACGCTGTATTGAAACCGTCCATTTCTACTCCAAGTGCGAGGATTTCATCATCGTTTGATGGTGTTACGGTGAAAAACTCAATAACGCCTGAGTTCTTATATTCTATGTCCAGTGTGTCTATATCCTCAACAATAACTCTTGACGAACACGATATATGTTCTCTGTAGTATTTTATGCAAAAAACGAGCTGAAAGCACGATAGGAGAAAAAACAGAGTCTTAAGGCTTGATACCATTAGCATACTCTTCAGTGGCAAAGAGGGACTTCTATTGAGCCAAAAAAGGTGTTGTTCACTGATTGAAATGTGAAACGAGCACGCTCAGTCACGCTTATAATCAATGAACCAATTCCATTAAAATTACCTAATCGTACTCTTAGCCGCATCTCTTCAAAAAAACTATGAGAGTAATATCGCTTTTAGCTATTGTAGCGTTGTTTTTAGCTACAATAGACGCTCGGTTTTATTTAAGGTCGCAAGAAAAGTGTTCTATGTATATGACAGTAGGTGATATAGATACACCGCGCCAAGAATACCCTAAAGGCGAAAGACTCACCTTCGATTGGGCGTTTGTTGGTGCAACAATACCAGAAGACAACAGATATTATGCTCACTACAGAAATCGTACGCGATTGAATAATGTTGAAGGAGTTGTGCGCAATAATGCCGACTATGAGTTGTTTAACAACTTTTTGCAATCTGGTAAAATTACATACGGGAGATGGTCAGATAACTCTGGATTCAAAATACCCAATGGAACAGCGGAATTTGATGCAATAAGTACACAAAGAGGAACATATGCTCTAATGAGACTATTTGGTTATGATACAAGCATAATAGAACAAGGTACAAAACTTTAATCGTATTCTACGTTAAACTACATTTGCAAGTGCATAATAATGTTTGTGTTTCGTATCTTACCTTTTTTTCTTCAGCAACTTCGACAGTTATTAAATCTCTTGACTGGAATGAACTTGCATTCTTAACAACAAAGTCTCATTTCTTTGGTGATAAAACACAAATGCATTTTGAACCTAATGAATTTAATGGTCTATCTTTTCACTTTTATGGAAAATGTTCTACAGATAAATACGATCCTATCAAACCCCCAAACTCTAGCTAAAACAAAATTAATAAAGCGCAGACTTCTTACAACTTGTTGAATACTGTTACTCACATGACTGAACATGACGCTCATTTTAGGTGTTTTAATAGACTGTTATAGGGCTGTTATAGTCACAACAGAATTTTATGGGTGCGCGGGTTTAATTGCTGTTTTAGTTGACATGGTAATGTCATGACACTATCTTTCTCATACTATTGTTTTCTCTTTGACGGGCGGTCTGTCTTACGGAAGTAGTGTTGAACAAGCAAGCTTCTGTAGCTCAGTTGGTTTAGAGCGCACGACTGTTAATCGTGAGGTCGTAGGTTCGATCCCTACCAGAAGCGTTGATGTTTTTATTAAATTGCATACATTGTAACGCTTTGATTAATTCAATCTAAGTTAAGTAGGCTGATAGTAGGCGGTATTAACACTCCTTTATGAATCAAAAGGGAAAACTTAGACTCAAGGGAAACTGAAGTTACAAATTTATTAATAGATGAAAAAATAGCAATCGCGAACATGCATCAGTTTTAACAAACTCATGGTCTATTTTCAAACTCAACACTTCTTGCAGAATACTGAAAAAAAGTAATCCGGATATTTCATACGTGTCGTTTTTGCTTGTAACAACGTGACAAATTCGTATTTCTGATATTATTTCTACATTGTTTTGAATCCCGAGGTTTTGTGCGTTATATTCAGGATAAACTCATACTATGGGTATTTTAAAACTTCTATGGAGGCTCCACAAAGGAACAGTAACTCGTGTGAGAATTACATTAAAGAACTATTAACTAGGACTATAATAATGATCTTACATTATGAATGAATACTGCTTCATTATGGAACATTAGGCTACACGTGAACAACACCATATTAGCCATCGCACATTACAAAAAAGTGGGTAGTTGTTTAATCGCTTTAGAATTACACAAGGAGATTGTGTTCCCTTCCGTCATTTTAGTAAGTCGCATAGGTAACAAAGAAATGACTATTTGTGTTTGAAGGGTTTGTTTTGACCTAAACAAACATGTATTCTTATACCAACACACTATTTTTTGTTCAAATAGCAATGCAGGTCTCTCCTATAAGTTAATGTGCCTATGCAGTACACGTAGATAAAATAAGTAATGCAGTTTTGAATGGAGATCATTCCCGAGCGCGATTTGTTGTAAATTTACAGTTTCACCACAGAAAGACTTATTTTCTTTTGAATGGGGAGTTGTGTTTCTTCACCATATTCAATTCCAACTTGACCCAAATTGAAATATAGTTATTTCGGGTCAACTCCCTTGGTATCAAATGGGATTATTTTACACATCACGTCAGAAAGCATTGGAAGCTAAGTTTCAAAAGGTAACTCCAAATAGTGCAAGCACGTGTCTTTTTGGTCCTACCATCACACGAAGTACTCCGTAAGGATACTTACGATCACTACGCTAGCTCGTTTAATCTAGTGGGGTTACTATGCTACAACCAATCTTGAAAAAACTGGCACTGGTGCTGCTAACAAAAAATAGGTAGTTCCTTTTGTAAGTTCAAAGTTGGAATGACGTCTATGCAGTTATGGAGTACTGTAGTAAGTGCGGCCAAACACTTTGGCCATTGTAGCTTGTAAAACATATTAATTTCTTCTAGGTTTCTTTATAAGTATGAATATTGATACGAGTGCATTTAGGAACACTAAGAAACCCCAGGTTATAACATTAATCACAGAATAACATTCGTATTTATCAAAAATCTGAATCTCAAGGTCACGTGCCTTACGCTTTTTGCTATGTGACGTCACTAGGACTTTTTGTGAACTAATGCCAAACCTGATACCCCGGAGTATCATAATTTGAAAGTAAAAATGGGAGTGACAGCGACTAAAGAACTTAAACAATTGGAGCGTTATGCCCTGAAACAATACCCTGACTTGAAAAAAATCAAAGAGAGCATGTTGGTAACAGGTAATAATTTCATCGGAGTACGCTTTAATACTAAATATACGTTTAATAGATGCGAGACAGTTGGATAATCCAATAATTTACGCTAATGGTACACTTCAAATTTACGACGAACTTTTTTTTTTTCTTTTCAAAAAATAATTCCTTCTTCAATTACTGCTCACGTGATTATTAGTTGATTTTGAAAAATTAACTCTATACGCAAAAGAAGAGATTATTGGTCGTAATTGCAGGTTTTTACAAGGAGCTCAAACAAGTCAAGAAAAAGTCCAAGAGATTAGAGACGCGTTGAAAACAGGCGAAAGAAAAATGATTGTATGTATACTATGACGTTTCCTTTTTTTCTTTGGCTTTATTTTGTTTATGAAACTCTACCATTGAGCTCAAATATTTGGCGTTGACGTTTTATTTAGGAGATACTGAACTATCGTAAGGATGGAATACCTTTTTGGAATAAGTTTGAAATAATGGGGCTCCGCGCTGATCCGAAAGATAAAACGTTAATAACACACTATATTGGTATACAACATGATATTACTATTATAAAAAACACACTTGGTAACCCAAAGCAGTGGCGCTGTGAAGAAGTTGCAATGTGGGCAGGTATGATGTTTCACAAAAAAAAACCAAACGCACAAAATTCCTCCGGTTTTTTTTCCTTCCTTACGGGGAACGTGAGTTAACTCTTTATATATTTAGATCGTAAAGGAATGATTGACTATTCATCTTTGTTTATCAAACACAACATTACTGGTGCACAACTATGTAAAATGGGTAAGTTCAATGTTGTTGTTGCCTCATTGTCTTCTGTTGTCGCAACCTTCACTGTCTCACGTGACGTATATTAATTTTCAATCTAGGTGTAAAACAAATTAGAGAAACGTTAGGCCTGGACAAATCATCAGCAAAGCTTATGGATAAGCATATTCGGAACTTGAAAAAGAGAAAAGGTACGGGTTGTTTTCTTTTACACTTTTGCTTCATCTCTTAACACGTGTTTAGTTACGGATCTAGCCAAACAACAAAGATATGTTATAAAAACGCGTTACAGAGCAAGCACAGCTATGACATTTTGCCTACAAAGTGATTCTCTAATATCATTTTTAAACAGGTACCTTGCAAGTCATATTATACTCTGTCCTAAACCTCCTTTTTCTTTAGAACAAAGTCATTTTTCCCACAACACGCCATCGTTCCAGAAGATTTAAAGTTGGTTGCTGTTGTACGAACCGAAGCAAATACTGTATATAAAGTTGACACAGACGAGGAGTTTGATACAATACTGTACGCGTTTTTCATACAGCATAAAGAACACCGCTTACGCAGCACCATAGGAGAAACATGCAAGCTGGGATAGTCTTTGAGTTTAACCTTAAATCAAGGCTTGACGATATGAAGCTTGAGACAGTATCTACAAATGACGTTGGTGTAGCATTAGTTAACACTGCCGGAAAGATTGTATATGCCAACAACGTTCTTGCAAATTTGACTGAGTACGTTCATTCTACCTCCTCATGCGTCTTACACGTTTATCCTAGCTATAAATTATGCGACCTGATCGGTAACCCCTTCTCAAAAATATCAGATATGGAACTAGAAAAGACGGACAGCATTAAAGGTAAGCATAAACGCAAGAAAAAAGCAAGAAAAATCTATAAAGTACCATCATTAATGATTATCTAGATGAACCAACAGAACTTAAAACGGCGTCAGATTATAGCCACTGTATTAAAGCTTCTTGTACGTGGGTACCAAAACGTAATCTATACCTATGGACAGCGTATTTAGACGACTTTCAAGATATCTTATTATCCCTTAATGGAACACCTGTTAAGGCAAAAAATAACAAACTTCTAAATACTGGTGGTAGCGGAAAAAACTCTGTATCTATCAGCGGAAAAAACTCTGTATCTATCAGAAAAAAGAAAAGAAAAAGGTTAAGTTCTCGTAAAAATAAATAACTTGTAATCAAACAAGTACTAATGTACATACGTAAATAAATTGTAAAATAGTGTAATAGTACATTTTGTATCAAGCCAAATACAGCTGTTGTGAATAGCTACTAATAAAATGTGTACATCTGACAGGACATACGTGATTTCTTTGCCAAGGATAGACACGTGGGTATGCACTACTTTTCGCGAAACTGGGCTACATATGATTATCGACAACGCATCTTAACTTTTCCGGTGCATATTACAGATTAATACTACTTGTTACAAGCAGATTGGTTTATTCTTCGTAAGAAAGACATGGCTTTAGGTAAACGAGCAATCAATACGTTCAGAGAATCAGGTAACTGGTTTTTTGTCAATTCGCTATTGGCTAATGATACTTTTGTATTACAACTGTAGAGTAACAGATGAAGGTGTAAAATCGCTGTTAGGTGTTCACACTATTAACCTCAGGTACACTAGAGTTAACAGATAAAGGGTTAAAAGCGCTGTTAGGTTCGCACTATTACCTCAGTGAGAATAAAGTAAACTTGAGACTGCGAGATGATCTTTTGGGAGGAAAGAAATGTCGCATCTTAAACCACTACGCCAAAAGCGTATTAACACTACACCGCTATCGGAATGAGGAATATCTTTATACGACACAAATACGTATGTACCTGAGCAATGCCCCGAACGCAAAGCGAATATTTGGGTTTGTTTACAAGTTGATAGGAACAGCAAAGATGTACATACAAACGTTTTGGGTCAGTACCGCACGTGGCTTCTGCTTGCAAATTCTGTTGTTGTACTTGCTAGTACTAATAAACATCTCAAAGATGGCACGATTGGAAGGTCAGCATCGCAATGAGATGCATGTGTCCTCTAATTTGTGGCTTGCAAGAGACGGAGTTCAAACTATCTAAACTCTTGTTCTACCTGGATATACGTATAGCTACAGTCTAAAGTACCAACTGAAGAGCAAAAGACTGTTACTTCGCGCTAGTTTTGAACTTGGGCAATATTGAATCTAGTATCTGTAGAGCATTACGGCCAGGAGGTTTAATTTAAGATTCCAGTTCCGTAACAATGTTAATAATTTGCGAAAAGAGTTTGTATTGTTTCACACAACAGGTTCCAAACGACATTGACACTGCTCACCACTTTATTGTGGTCTCATTGTAGATATTTATAGATATGTTTCGTACAATGACTAGCCAATAGCAGTTAGCTAACCTACTTGTAAGTGACTTTATGAATGTTAGCACAAAAGCAAGTTAGAACTACCAGTTTCAACAATTACAGTGCACAAGTGTTCAGTTTACAATCAATGATTGCTGAGTTTTGAGACGTACACAAACAAAGTTTCATGTGAGGCAATAGATCCTCTCAGTTTAAATGGTTTATTACTAGAATTAGGAGCTAATTGTCTATTGTTCGAATTGGTTGAGAAGAAAATGAGCCACGAAAAAACTCGTAGTTCAAATTCAATTCTTTCCTTATTGATTACCCACCCAATATCTGAGTACCATTCAATAGATGCTGTTTTGGGTTGTACACATTTTTTTAAAATTGTTCTGAGATCTAAAAAAATCACGTGAACACAGTTTTTGAGTGGTTGAGAAAAAACTTCTCTGAATTTCAAAAATATGAGGTTGGTTTGAAACAAATGTAGCCACCGTCTCTAAAATGAAAAGGAAAAACAAAGCATTTCAACATCGAACAAAAATTCTTTGAGGACTTTCTATCCACAAGAAAAAAATGAAAACAACGAAATCTCACAACAATTTATATGACATCACATCGACATGAAAATCTCGCAAAAAACGCACAATTAAGCATAAATTTCTCACCAAACAACATGAAACAACAACTCATCATTTCTCTATCCCTTATCTCCCTCGCGTTTGCAGTTGTAACTTACACGCCACTTGCAATAGCTTCAACTGAAACATGTCAAGGATGTCGCAAAGACATGCATGCAGGACGCTTTGTTAACTGCGATGGCTCATTTGCAGGCTCAACAGTTACTCATTGTAACTCGGTAGGAGGCCCTGGAGAATGTAGCTTCCCTAGAGATACGTCAGTAACAAAACAAGAATGCGAGCAACTGTGCACTGCCGATATAAGATGTAACTTCTTTACAAGTTACCAGGATTCCATCTGTAACTTATTCATGATGAATCAGTGTAACTTGATCAACGGAGGTGCTTCAGGAGATACCCTCGAGAAAGAACACCTTACAATGGATACGTTTATCATGACTGAAACCGGCACTGGAACGCATGATAAAACAGATGGTCAAATTCGATACAGATATGTGTACACCGATACAACAACATCACCTTGGAGTGCTAACGTTGACGACACAAATATTGATGACTTTCAAAGTGGTGCTATCGACCATTTCTTCATGGCAGCCCCTATCAAAGACCCTTCGAAATCTCTCACTGGCCTTGAAGTCAAGAATTTCAGCAACGATGGATGGAGATTTACCAGATTCTATGTTTTCAACAGTTTTCACTTTTGCTTCAACGGTGACGCTTTAATTGACGGTGACGGTGCCAATGATCATGTAATTCTCCCAAACAACGGAGATTGTAGCTGTACTGCTTGAACAGAAATAAACGAATTTATTTCCCTTTAGTTAATGTACCTTTTATCTTATTGTTTTCTAATGTGTACAAACTCAGAACCAATCGTAGTACCTTATGACATCTGTTGCATAGTTTTTTCGAATCACAATTTTATTCCATACTTTATCTTGCTGTACTACGGATATTATACGACACGAAGAGTTGAAGCATACCCTAGCGACTTAAGCATTTCAAAAGGAATATCATAGTCCAAAAAAACCCAATGCTGTTTTTGACACGTGAATTGCATGACTCATCAACATTTTTCTTACACATAAGGTATATACTGAAGGAGGGTATTGGATCACTACACAGTCAAAGCGAAAGAAATGAGTTGCTGAGTCACCAACTCGTTTTTTTTCGCTTTTTCATTATTTTTGTTTTAATCCAAACATGGCGGACCATAAGTACTCTATTTTACTCCCAACGTATAAAGAGGTTCAAAATTTGCCCCTTATTACATGGTTAATCGTAACTGCTTTCGAAAAATCGTACGAATCATTACAACGCCGCAAATACGCGCTAAGTACGTTTTTAAGTGGTCACGATTACGAAATAGTGGTTATTGATGATGCCAGCCCTGATGGTACTGCTGATGTCGCCAGGCAGCTACAAAAAGCATATGGCCATGATAAAATAAAGTTACTAGAGCGAGAAGGAAAACTAGGGCTAGGTACAGTTTCACTTCGAAACAACGTCTAATACGTATCAGGGAGCGCGTACATGCATGGAATAAAGCACGCGAGCGGAGACTTCGTCATAATAATGGATGCAGACATGTCTCATCACGTACGCTCCTGTAACTACAACTCAGGACTAACTGCGCATTACAGCCAAAAAACATTGCTGATTTTATTGAGTACGTACAAAATCAACTTGTCACTAACGACAGTACGACGTATGAGTGCTAAAACGACTATAGAAAGCAAAAAGAAGCTGACTATGACGTTGTGACAGGAACACGTTACATAACAGGTGACATGATCGCAGTTATTTAGGCTGTAAGACTAACGCGTTTGTATAACAGGTGGAGGTGTATACGGTTGGGATCTTCATAGGAAACTAGTCAGTCGCGTAGCAAACTACATTGCTGAAACTCTTTTGAGTCTTGGTGTCTCTGACCTTACAGGATCGTTCCGGTACGCGTATTAAATACCCTTTGTAACGATTAACACGTTTTTTGTTAGACTCTACAAAAAAGATGTACTACTAGACCTTATGAGCTCCTGTACGAGCAAAGGATATGTGTTTCAGATAGAAATGATAGTGCAAACGCACTGCAAGAAGTACACAATCGCTGAGGTACGTCACAATCCGTTAATAATTTCAACAGACACTAACACTTATAATAGGTACCCATTACGTTTGTAGACCGCGTTTATGGCGAGTCTAAGCTATCTGGTGTCGAAATATTGTCTTGGGTGGGTGGTATTTGGGAGTTCTTCTGGCGTGTTTAAAACGGCTGTATCATTTGTTTGAGTAGTTGTGGAATTGTAATTAAATAGTGGTTGTACAACGCCTCTTTTGGCGCTTCTGAAATACAACTATGCAAAAGACGCTCGTAAGTGCGCGAAATTAACCTCATTACGTTGTTGTTGAGTCAAACAGCAAAGAAAGTTGACAGAAAGTGCCAGCTGAGAAAAAACGTGTAAAGGCATTTCCCTTCGTCTTGTGCAAAGAGTTCGCCTGAGCGGCTTTAAATTACGCTTGGGTTGCTCTTTGGCGGTTGTTAAAGTCAGTCAAAGAGGGTCTGTTTGCGTTTGATACATTTATATTTCTCGCAATCACCTAGAGTACCTGGTTGTCATTGATATATCATGGTTAGTGAATACTTCGTCTTTTTCGCTATACATTCTCACACTACGCCAAGGTGTTTTATCTACTATTTGAGTCCGCTGCAGGTTACGCACTATTCCTAAAGGAAGAAGAAGAGAAGATTGGAACCAATGTTGGTGAAGTACAAAAGGCCAGAGCTGATTACAGCAAGTTCAAGAAAATGGTAAAATTACACGCTTTCGTTGCATTTCAGAGCCAACCTGAGTCCCTTGATAATATAAACGACGTTTCTGAAGGTACTACATTTTTTCATCTTTGATGGCAAGAAATTTGGTGGAACCTTCGCGAACTAGTCTCCAACGCATTTATAGGCGTCTGTCCACAGAAATTACAAGATTTTATCGAAATGAACGCTGAAAAAGGCTCTACTATTGGCGTCATGGAGGAGAAGCTTGGTGGTGCTATTCAAAGCGTATGTCTTCCAGAAAAACTTTGTGACATTGTATTTTGCCGTGTAAACGCTAAATCCGCTTAGAAAGTATCCAAAGTAAAAATCACAGCCGGAAAACAAATTTTCGAGATGATTCGTTGGGTTCGCCATCATTTCTCAAAATACTTGAAAGAGTTCGACCAAGAAGAGGTTAACACTGTACGTAAAAAACCATACCGCAAAAACGAGACGACTTGTAGTTCGCTGTGAACGTTTTTTTTCCTTTTTCAAATTAAAAACGACTAAAACGTTTCTTTAGGAGGGTATTACATCATCACAACGTGGTCTAGGTCACGCATACTCCCGTGCTAAAGTAAAGTTCAACGTAAACAAAAATGACACCATGATCATCCAAGCTATCGCTTTAATTGATCAACTTGATAAAGATATTAACACTTTTGCTATGCGCGTCAGGTACATAATATTTCTTCTTGACATTTTTAATTTTGAAGCGAGATTTTCCTTTCGCTGCGAAAACTCGTTAATTTTTAAGGTTTGTCTTTTCTCGTCGAATTCGTTGTTTTCGTTTTTTGTACTTATTGGTTGCGCGTAGAGAATGGTATTCATGGCATTTCCCAGAACTTGTCAGAATTGTACCTGATATTATCAACTACGCACGCGTTGCCAAGACAATCAAAGGAAGACCACAATTTTTGGAGAATGTCGATGAATTGCGTTCATCCCTTGAAGAACTCACAAACGAAGAAACAACTGATAAAATTGTTGCCGCTATGCGTTCATCAATGGGTGCGTACCTCCTTCTAGAAACCTTTGCTAGCGTTTGCGCGCCTTTGCGCAACAAATTTCATTACGTAGACGGCTTTTTTTTTTTGGTGTTTTTTTCTGACGTTCTGGTAGGTACTGATGTAAGTCCTGTTGATATGATCAACATTTCAAGATTTTGCGACAAAGTCGTATCCTTGGCTGATTACAGAACTTCTCTTCAATTGTACTTGAAGAATCGCATCCACAAGATTGCCCCAAACACAGCTACTCTCATGGGTGACTTGATTGGCGCCAGACTTATCTCCCACGCTGGTACGTCCTTAACACTTGTCTATATCCCTTCTTCCTACTCACTTATCCGCTTAGGTTCCCTTACCAGTCTTGCAAAGCTCCCTGCATCTACTCTACAGATTTTGGGTGCTGAAAAAGCGCTTTTCAGAGCATTGAAGACCCGTGGTAACACACCAAAATACGGACTTATCTTCAACTCTCCATTCATACAAAAAGCACGTAAAAAGGATCGTGGTCGCATTGCCCGTGTCCTCGCCAACAAAGCTTCAATGGCATGTCGTATTGACGCATTTTCTGGTACGTAAACATAAAATTCTACCTCCTTTTCCCTTTTCTGTTTAAATACGAACAATTGTGTTAACAACTTCTCTAGATGTTCCTACAAACGAATATGGTACAAAATTCCACGAGCAAGTCGAAGAACGCCTTGAATTTTACAAATCCGGCACAACACCACAAAAGAACCTTGACGCTATGCGTGAGGTTAATGCAGCTGTAAGTAAATCAGCTGGAGCCGCTGGAGCTGCTGGAGATGCAATGGAAGTCGATGAATCTCCTAAAAAGAAAAAGTCCAAAAAACGTAAGTCTGAGGACGCTGATGATGAAGAGGAACAACCTAAGAAGCGAAGAAAGAGCTCTAGCAAAAAAGATAAAGATAAGTCAGATAAGAAGAAGAGGAGGAAGAGCAAGAGCAAAAAAGATAAAAAGTAAACGGTAGAACAACATCGTTTTCTTATTTTTTTCTTAACAACCCCCTTCATTGCGAGAAAAAAGCAAGAGCTCCCCAAAAAAGTTAGGGTTGGACGCGCTTCTTTTTTTTTGTAAACCAAACGTGCTTGTCTTCGCACGTGAAGTTACCACGGATTGATGATCTATGTTTTTTTTGTAATTCGTGTAATTTCAATAAATGAATGACACTTTTGTAATAGCAAGGTTAGATTTTGTTTTATTGACCACTTGTTGTGTATCCAGATATTTGAGTGGTTGCTGCTAATCCAGTTTGATCAATCATCTTGGTATTGATCTATGTTTTGTTACATTGCCATAATTTTTACACAAATCACTGTTGCTCAATCGAGGTATGAATGGTCTAGTGCGCTCCTAAATATGTGTCAAAGTACATTCCGACACTGTCATTTTGATTGGTAGCAGCATTTGTTTCGATTATTACTTTTGTTCTAAGAATGCAGCGACGTAAACCTAAGATTTGACAAACACCAGATAACGCGCACGTGTTTTTTGTTTCAAAACGGAAAAAAAAAAGCCACCTATCGTAGTTTGGCACTGTTTAGGAGCGCAGTAGACCATTCATAGCTTGGAGTAACAACGATTTGTTTTGAAAATTACGTGCAAATGGTTTCGCGTTTCTCACCTATTGTTATTTACCGTTTCGCCACACTGTGATGTACCTTGACGCGTTATGACTACGTCAGCGCTACTTAATAAACAGTTCTATAAACCTATCTACGACGTACCTTACACACTAGGGACGCGGAACCTAAACGGTAGTATTATTGGCTTTTTTATTGGCTCAATCGGTCCGTAAAAACACAAAATCTAAATTAAGTAATTGATATCTAATGGCGATACAACAACATGTAAGCGAAAGAGCTCACAAACTTGCACTGCTAACAACAAAATTAGCAAACAACAGATAATTATGGATTATTACGCCTTCCTTTGGAGCTACAGCTAGATATTATAGACTTAGACTTTGAGGTCTTTGTAAAATGGCCATTATTATCAAAGAGAACGGCAACCACAACGAGATTTGACTACAATTTCGAAAAACATGGAAAATGGATAAAAACGAAAAAACTGTGTTCTTACCCTGATATCTACTTATCTACTCCATCACTTATTCTACACATGAAACATGGTAAACGTCATGGAGACTATAAATGGTTTTATTACAGTGGTAGAATGCGCGTACACCGTAATTATCTCAATGGTGTCTTTGATGGTCTTTACAAACGTTGGCGTGATTCTGGTGTGTTAATAGAGCAATGTTATTACACAAATGGTAAAAGGGATGGTGAATATAAGCGTTGGAATGAGAACTCTAATATTTGTCAACACTATTGCTACAGCAACGGTAGACGACATGGAGAATCAAAGGAGTGGTACTACAATGGCCAATTGAAGATGAAGTGTAATTACTTCCATGGTGTTAAGGACGGAGAGTACCAAACATGGTATAAGAACGGTGCCTTGAAGGCCTCTCAGGTCTACAAGGCTAAGTAACAAGTAGCTGTCAAAGCCAATCAAGCTATTCAAGTTAACAGAATAGAACATCATGTACAATGTATGCAATTTAATAAAAACATCAACGCTTGTTATTTAAAAGACAGTACTGTTTATTTCACTAGACCACATTTTTTCACAGCATGGTACCAGCTAGTGTTTTTTTCCTCACTGCCCAGCTGTATGGATAAATGCGTCTGCGCCATGATGGTATGATTAGCGTTAACAACAATATTACTATCACAAATAAAACAACCAGAACAACAACTACCACTACAGGTATTATTGGAAAACCGGTACCACCTGATTCTTCTGAACATGATGACGAGAATAAAATATTTAACATTCCACGTGTATCTATAAATAGTCAGAAAACCACGTGGCACATAAACTTGTGTTATTATCCGTTAATGACGTACCTTGTTGAAAGCATACCTTTCTCGTATCTGAGAGTGTGATGTTTTCTTTGGCAATCACACAATCGTCGCTGAAAGTAATGAATGTCAATGAACCAACTTCCTTTTAGAGTGTTTTAAATTAGTGCCATTAACAAATAAGGAAATGCCTTACTTTTAAACTGGTAGTATCAATAACTACATTCTTACTAAAAATAGGACATCCCGTTAATGTTATTGAAGAGTTTGAATCAGCTAGTACAAGGATAGTATCCTCCAAAAACACAACATCACCTACACTCCTTTAGATGGTACAGAAGTTATCGTTAAGACCTTGTGCTACAGTTGTTCCGGAAACAACAAAAACGCCACCAATGACTACAGCATCAGTTTTTGGAGGAACTATTGGAGAAGAGCAACCTTGACAACCAGGAGTGTTTGTGGGGTTTTCTGTGGTCATGGGTACAGTTGTTGGAGTATCAGTAGGTGCGATTGACGTCGGTAAAATAGGTATATCAACACATACAACTTGGAACGGACCTGCCACGGCATTTTCACAACCAACGTCATTGAAGCCTAATTATACAATCAGCCATTTGTAGTAATAATGAAGTACCATCGCTGCGCATAATGAGGCATCTCTCTTGATTTTGTTGCTTGGTAAAGCTAGGTTCTGGGTTGGAAAAGTACTTCTCCAGGAGCTTTTGTGTATTATTTTGAACGGAATAGAACAAGTCGGTTTCAAAAAACGATGTTCCACTTCTCTGCCATTTAAATGAGGATAGCATATATTTGCAAGGCTCACAATCTCTACCAAGTCTTCTACAATTTCCGCAAAAATCAAATGTTATGTCTAAGCTGACGTTGCGACGCGCATTAATCCACACGTGGCCAATTGTATCACCTGTTGTCATGTTACGTATTGTATCGAAGTCGTTTTCATTTAGTATCTCAGGTAGCATTGATGAACTAACAGAATTTTAGCGAGACTACGGAATACGATATCACGTGCTTGTTGGCGCACTGTCTAGTGGCGTTGCTGAAAGATTTGGCTAATTGGCCCGCAGTACAGCCTGCGTATACTAGCACAATACATAGAAACAATATCACGTGACTCATAATTTAATTAACTTCGTTTTTCTTTTTAGATTTAGCTCGGTTTGTTTGGTTAAATTGTTTAAATAACTGTTTTTCGAGTTTGTAGGAAAGTAGTACAACCTCTGAAACTAGATAGAGTATCTCCGATAGATTCCTGTGTGATTTGTAAACTCCACAAGTAGAATCTGAAGTCAAAATAAATCAGTCCGTCACAAAAACGTTTTGACCATAAATAGTACCTTCGGCAATAACTTTTTTGTCAGTATTTTGATCGCTACTGGGAACATATTATAACGATACAAGCATCACTGGTTGTTGCAAACCAAAAGAAACACTTTTTTGAGCAAACGCAGACCTGTATATTATTACATATTTAAAAGTAAATAGAAAATAATAAGACAAAGGCAAATTAACTAAGGGGAAATAAATTCGTTTATTTCTGTTCAAGCAGTACAGCTACAATCTCCGTTGTTTGGGAGAATTACATGATCATTGGCACCGTCACCGTCAATTAAAGCGTCACCGTTGAAGCAAAAGTGAAAACTGTTGAAAACATAGAATCTGGTAAATCTCCATCCATCGTTGCTGAAATTCTTGACTTCAAGGCCAGTGAGAGATTTCGAAGGGTCTTTGATAGGAGCAGCCATGAAGAAATGATCGATAGCGCCGCTTTGAAAGTCATCAATATTTGTATCGTCAACGTTAGCACTCCAAGGTGATGTTGTTGTATCGGTGTAGACATATCTGTATCGAATTTGACCGTCTGTTTTATCATGTGTTCCAGTGCCGGTTTCAGTCATGATAAACGTATCTGTTGTAAGGTGTTCTTTTTTGAGGGTGTCTCCTGAAGCACCTCCGTTGATCAAGTTACACTGATTCATCATGAATAAGTTACAGATGGAATCCTGGTAACTTGTAAAGAAGTTACATCTTATGTCGGCAGTGCACAGTTGCTCGCATTCTTGTTTTGTTACTGACGTATCTCTAGGGAAGCTACATTCTCCGGGACCTCCTACCGAGTTACAGTGAGTTACTGTTGAGCCTGCAAATGAGCCATCGCAGTTAACAAAGCGTCCCGCATGCATGTCTTTGCGACATCCTTGACATGTTTCAGTTGAAGCTGTTGCAAGTGGCGTGTAAGTTACAACTGCAAACGCAAGGGAGATAAGGGATAGAGAAATGATGAGTTGTTGTTTCATGTTGTTTGGTGAGAAAGTTATGCTTAATTGTGCGTTTTTTGCGAGATTTTCATGTCGATGTGATGTCATATAAATTGTTGTGAGATTTCGTTGTTTTCATTTTTTTCTTGTGGATAGAAAGTACCTCAAATATTTTTGATCGATGTTGAAATGCTTTGTTTTTCCTTTTCATTTTAGAGACGGTAACTACATTCGTTTCAAACCTCATATTTTTGAAATTCAGAGAAGTTTTTTCTCAACCACTCAAAAACTGTGTTCACGTGATTTTTTTAGATCTCAGAACAATTTTGCAAAAATGTGTACAACCTAAAACAGCATCTATTGAATGGTACTCAGATATTGGATGGGTAATCAATAAGGAAAGAATTGCATTTGAACTACAAAGCGTCTACACACTCCGAGTTTTTTCGTGGCTTATTTTCTTCTCAACCAATTCGAACAATAGAAAACCCATGTTACGAAACATCATAAAATTGATAGCATCTACTGTCTCACATGAAACTTTGTTGTGTACGTCTCAAAATTCAGCAATCATTGATTGTAAACTGAACACTTGTGCACTGTAATTGTGTTGAAACTGGTAAACTGGTAGTTCTAACTTGCTTTTGTGCTAGCATTTATAAAGTCACTTCCAAGTAGGTTAGCTAACTGCTATTGGCTAGTCATTGTACGGAACATATCTATAAATATCTACAGACAGAAAGAAAGTGGTGAGCAGTGTCAATGTCGTTTGGAACCTGTTGTGTGAAACAATACAAACTCTTTTCGCAAATTATTAACATTGTTACGGAACTGGAATCTTAAATTAACCTCCTACCCGTAATGCTCTACAGACACTCAGAAAATAGATTCAATATTGTTGAAGTTCAACGCTAGCGCGAAGTAACAGTCTTTTGCTCTTCAGTTGGTACTTTAGACTGTAGCTATACGTATATCAAGGTAGAACAAGAGTTTCGATGGTTGACCACCATCTGCTTGCAAGCCACAAATTAGAGGACACATGCATCTCATTGTGATGCTGACCTTCCACTCGCGTCATATTTGCGATGTTTACTTGTACTAGCAAGTACAACAACAGAATTTGCAAACATAAATCACCACCGGCGCCACCCAAAACATTCGCATGTTTGAACAATGTCTTCACTGTTTTTTAATTCTTTGATATTGTAATCAACTTGTATATAAATCCCAAATGCTCACTCATCGTTCAAGATACCATATTTGTTCTCCACAAGATCATCTCACAGTCTCGTTGGTAAATAGAAGCACTAGCCTAAAACAATTGCTGTTTATGTAAATGTAACAATTATTGCTAAGCGCCTCAACACCCTTACTACTCACTTTCGAGCTTTGAAGATATATTATCCAAACAGTACTGGCTAGAGCTCTTACTTTTCCTGTTAAAACCGGTTAATAGCGACTTCTTAATGTTAGTGAAATAATGTGCTTGAAAGCGTTCAACAAGAGAAAACTGTAGCAAAATCGACAATAAAAATGGTTTATCACTTTCCGCAACTTGTAGATTGTTGTTTTTAAAGCGTATGAAAGTAGTTTGGATGTAAAAAAAAAGAGTTTGTGGCTTACAATGAAGCCAACAACTTTTCCCTTCCCCGAAAATCACAACCGAACCGGTTGCAAACTTGTCACAGCTGGTTAAGTAGATAACCAGTTTTCTAGGAGCTTTACTGGCTAATGCTATGAACCCTTCATCTGTTACTTCAGTTTGAATAAGCAAGTGGTATGAACGCTTGCCAATGCCTTGATTCTGTGTTTTCTTGGTAGGCTCCAGCACGTGTCTAGTAGTTCCTTTTTTCTGGCTCGAAATCACATTTTTTCCTGTTTCTTCATTTCAACAAAGCCACTTTACGAGCACCAGCAGTTTTTTTTTACACCCAAACATGTCTCAAAAAGATCAAAGTGGTTGGATACGATCCCAAAAGAATGTAAGTAGTCTTTAAAACGCAGAGTTTTGCCTTTCTAGTTTTACAGTTCCTAACGGCGGTTATCTTTTTGTTATCACCAGTGGCTACGCACGTGTTATCTAATCTAATTTTTTTAGGCTTTCAAAGGATGGTGTAATACCCACATGAGCGAGCTAGGTGAAAATGTTGCCATAAAAGATTTGGTAGAAGATTTAAAAAGCGGCGTTATACTATTAGAGCTTCTGGGTGTAAGTTCCTGTTTATATTGACAGAGTTCCTTTGATGAAAAAAAAACTCTTCGAGTTTGTTACAGATTCTGTTAGGGATTAGCAGATAAGCCTCTTCCAAAGTATTGTAAGAAGCCACGTACGATGTTTCAGATGGTCGAGAATACAAACTTGGTATGCAAAATTGTTTTTTTTTAATGTCTCCTTTTGCTACCCTTGTTTTTTATTGTCTTAGCGCTTTTAGTGGTTGTACAATCTGTTTTTTTGTATCACGTGACATTTTTTTCTGACCATTGTTGGCAGTTAACAAAAAAGTTTTTAGTGCTGTAGTTATTTACCTGATGCGTAAAATAGGCACTCAAGTTCATTGAGGATCAAGGTATCCGTACTGCGAATATTGGAGGAAAGGATATTCATGACGGCAAGGAAAATCTTGTTCTTGGGTTAATCTGGTGAGGTTATGGTTTTTTTTTTCAATGTCTAATTTATAACATCTACAGGACTCTTATACTTCGTTATCACCTGTCAAAAGTGCGTCAAAATTAAATTGATAGAAAGCGAAATATTGTAATTCATTGACGTAGGGAGGTAAAGGAAAAAAAGCGAAAGAAGTCAATGACGCATTGCTTGGGTACGTATTCCCAAAGAAATAAACATAATTAACCGCTAATAATGTCTGCTTCTAACAAAATTACAGATGGATCAAAGAACAGATCAAGGGTTAATAATAAATAATTAGATGCGTATCATGTGCTAATAATGTTTAGACTACCCTGTGGAAGTGACTAACTTCAAAAAAGGGTAAACTTAATTCGTTCAAAATTGTTTTCTTATTATTCTAGATGGAGTGATGGCAAAGCTCTTACAGCGTTAGTAGATAGCTTACAAAAAGGCTCATGCTCGCTATCTGGGATGTCGGTAACGGAACGTTTAAATGCTTTATATACTGATTACAATACAGGGAGATGTGTACAAAGACATTGCTCGGTAACTTGATTTTCATAAAGTGTCACTTCGTCTATTTCACATTAGTTCAATTTATTCTATCTGGTTCTCACCTACTGTAGTGCCATGGAAATTGCTAAGAACAAGTTTGGCATACCAAGTATACTACATCCAGAAGATATTGTAGATTATCCTAATGATTTGACTATGGCTACATACTTGGCTTACTTCAAAAATGCTGAGGTTCAACCTGAACAAGGTAACAAACAAATATCACGTGAAAGTACATTTCGTATTGTTCTCAACGTTTTTCGTATCTTAGAGCCTACAGCGTCTATTGATATTCCAGATTCCTTGACTGAAGGTCAAGATGTTTCAGTAACATTTAATGTCAAAGACGCAAATACAGCTGAGCCTATGGTTGATCAGTCTAAGATTAGCGTTACTCTTGATGGTAAAGATACCCCATTCGAACCTTCTGATGTCCCAGGAGAGTTTAAAATACCTCTGAATTTGGCTAAAGTAGGAGTGATTCCATTAGAGGTGTTTTACGATGATAAAGTAATCGGCACATCTGAGATAGATGTTGAAGCCAAAAAAGGTGAGCAAACTTTTTAATCGATTTCTCTTCTGTTCTCATTTCTATTAGAACCTGTTGGTAATGTTGCAGAGAAACCAGATAAGCCTGTAGCTGGAGAAATACTTCGTGTGGTTGTACAAGTAAAAGACAAAGATTCTGGAGAACCTCTTGACGTTGATACTGATAAACTAAATGTAAACATCCCTGCTGAAAACGTTCAAATTGAGCCTTCAAAAGAACCAGGTAAAGTTGTACTCACTTTCATACCAACAAAACCTGGCGATACAAAATTGCTTATTGAATATGATGGCATTGAAATAGTAAATGAAGATATCGCTGTAGTGAAGAAACAAGGTACAAAGTTGCTAAGAAATTTGTATTTTCTCCGTTTTGTTGTTCAGGTGTATTGATCTTTATTGTAGTTCCTACTGCGCAAGTTACTCTGCCTGATACTCTCACGCAAGGTGATGATTTGGAGTTGAAGTTTACAGTGAAAGACAAAGAATCTAATAACAATATTGACGACTTTGATATTTCCAAAGTAAAAGTTAATTTGGATGGAAAAGATATTAAAGTTCAACCCTCTGATAATCCTGGCGATTTCTCTTTATATTTATATATTAATTTTAATGAACCAGGCGATAAAAAACTTTCTATTGCTTATGATGGTAAAGAGATCGGCACAAAAGAGTTTTATGTAGACCACAAAAAAGGTAAAAACTTAGGTTTTGTTGTTTTGTTACTGATAAGTTTGACTAGTACCTATCGCACGATTTGATATACCAGACGATATCTTTGTTACTGGAAGAGAATACGAAGTGACAATTGTCATTAACGATTCTGTTACCGGTGCTCCAATGGAGGTTGATAAAGATAACCTTGATTTTGCTCTTGAAAACGGGAAACTTGATATTGGCGACTCTGATGAAGTAGGCAAAGTGCCTATTTCTGTATATTTTGATAATCCATGTAAAACTAAACTCAAAGTATATTTAAATGACCAAGAAGTCGCTTCGCAGGAGTTCATAGTGGATGCTAAAAAAGGTAACGCTCTATCTTTTGTATTTTTTTTTCGAACAGTTGAAATTGCTCAGTGAATTTCCAGTACCTAAACTCTTGGTTGATGATAAACCTGAACATATAGAAGAAAGTTATGAGACAATTCTTGCATTTCGGCTTATTGATGAAGTATCCAGAGACGATATGGAAATTGACAAAGCCAAGTTAAAACTGAAAGTTGGCGATTACAATGTAGATTTTGAGGATGGTGGCTCTTCTAGTAGAGTAGCAGCCAAAATAACATTTGATGATCATGGAAGTAAGATTATTGTTGCTACATACGACGGAGAAGAAGTACTGAAGAATAGCATTGAAGTTAAACCAAAGAGAGGTACCTGTTAAAACTATTTAGGAAGTTTTTTTTGGGTTGATGACTTACTTTGTGTAGTCCCTACTGCAGATATTAAGGTCCCTGATGTGTTAAAGCAAGGTGAACACGCTTTTGTTACAATATCAGTAAAAGATGTGAAAACGCAAGAAGTGATGGGCGACATTGACCCTGCCAATATTAAAGCCTCAGTCGCAGATAAAAGTCTTATTTGCAATCCTTCCGATAATCCTGGTGTATTTAACATTACTCTCAAGAACAATGATCCAGGTGATAAGACGTTGTCTGTGTCATACAATGACAAAGTCATCGGTACTGCTGACTTATTTATTGAACCCAAAAAAGGTACCTGATTCTTGTTTTTTTCCAAAGTTGACTCGGTAAACAGAGCCTTCCGCCACGTGTGAAATTCCAAAAGATGTCATTGTTTCAGAGCCTGTGAGTATAAGTATGGAAGTTACCGATAAAGCTACTGGGTCTCCAATGGAAGTGGAGAAAGATAAGCTCGTTGTAAGTGTCGATTCTGGAATTGTTCAAGTTAGTGACTTTAAAACGCTTGGACAAGTTCTTGTCACTGTTGAGGTTGATGAACCAGGAGATAACAAAATCACAGTTACTTATGACGGCGAAGAAATAATGTCAAACGAATTCCATGCAAAACCAAAGCAAGGTAACAATCACATGGACTGCTTTCACCTTAATATGTTTAGTGCCAACCATGACCATTGATGAACCACCTGACGAGATCGTCGCTGGTTCTGAATCACAACTGACGCTCAAAATGACAGACAAAGAATCTGGCGATCTAATGGACATTGATAAAGAATGTTTGAGTGTATCTCTGTCTGATGATGTTCCATTCACAATTGAGTCTATTGATGATCATCCAAATGAAGTATCAATCTCATTCACTCCTAAATCTGTTGGACCTCTTGCAATATCTGCAAAATACAATGATGCTGATGTACTATCTCAAGAGATTCTTGTTGTTGCAAAGAAAGGTAAACATCTACAGTTGTTTCACACTAAATTTTAACTATTATTTCAGTTCCTGTTGCCGAATTTACAGCACCAGATATAGTCGTTAAAGGCACATATGCTGAAGCAATCGTTAAAATACTGGACGAAGAATCGAAGGAACCATTTGTAGGATTAGAATTAGATGATATCAAAGCCAAGCTTGGTGATGAAGATGTTGAATGTACTCCGACAGATAACCCTTCAGAGTTCAAAATACCTTTGAAATATACTGAAGAAGGTAACCAGACACTATCAGTACTCTATGAAGCAACTGTCATTGGCACAAAAGACATAGACTTCAAACACAAGAAAGTTCCTTCTGCAACATGTGAAGGCATACCTGAGGACATTCTGGCCGGTGAACCTTTTGAAGCTACATTGAAGGTTGTGGACTCAGTTGCCAACACTCCAATGGAAGTGGACAAAGATAAACTCGTTGTCGCTGTTGATAATGGAAATATTGAAGTTGGTGACTCAGACACACTTGGAGAAGTACCTATTGTAGTGAGAATCGATGAAGCAGGTATCAACAACCTCAAGGCTACTTATGATGGCGAAGAAATTCTATCAACAGACATCGCATCAAAGAAGAAGCAAGGTACCTCAAAAATGCTCACTTATCTTTGTTGTTAACAAGTTTCTCCTTTAGTCCCTGTTGGAGCTTTTGAACATTGTCCAGAACAAGTGACTCAAGGAGAAGATGTTAAAATTACGATGCAAGTTAAAGACAAGGAATCTGGTGCAGTGATCGAGATCGAGAAAGAAAACTTGAGCTTTGAAATAGCTGATGGTAATGATGTTACCGTTGACTCAGTTGAAGGCGAACCAAGTAAAGTAGAGATATCTTTCAAGCCTGATAAAGTTGGCGATACAACTATTACTGCAAAGTACAACTGCGAAGATATTATCAGCAAAGAACTCAAAGTTGTTGCCAAAAAAAGTAAGAACCACTTCTTGTTTGATTTTTTTTATTCATTTTCTTTAGTACCTATGGCTAGTATCGTACTCGCAGATGAACTAGTAGAAGGGAGAGATGCTATTGTAGGCATTGCTATCAAGGATGCATTAACAGATAAGCCACTTTCAGATATTCCTGCGACTGATGTCAAAGTTCAACTTGATGATGAATATCTAGCTTGTGAGCCTTCAGATAACCCAGGAGAGTATATTGTCAGTGTTCCACTGAATAAGCCTGGCGACAAGAAGCTTTATGTAAGCTATCAAGATAATGAAATTGGGTCAAAGGACATACACATCGAAGCAAAGAAAGGTACTTTTTTGGTTTTTTTGGACGGTTTTATCTTCTCTCGTTGACTCACTTCCTTCACTATTAGTTCCTGGTACTGAATGCAAGTTGCCTAAAGAAATATATGTAGATAAACCTATTGAATCTGTTGTTAAAGTTATTGATACGGTATCTGGGTCACCATTAGAGGTCGAGAAAGGTAAACTCGCTGTGAATGTTGATTCAGGAACAGTTGAAGTTGGCAACTCTGAAAAGCTTGGAGATGTTCCTGTCACTTTTACGATACATGAACAGGGCGGTAACAAGCTAACAGTTACTTATGATGGTGAGGAGATATTATCAAAATACTTTGAAGCCAAGCCAGTACAAGGTACAAAAATATTTGCACATGACTTCGTTAATTTACTGTTTAGTGCCAACCATTACAATTGATGAACCACCTGGCAAGATCATCGCTGGTTGTGAGTCAAAACTGACACTGCAACTGACAGACGAAGAATCTGGCGATCTAATGGATATTGACAAAGACAGTTTGAGTGTCACTGTTTCTGATTATACACCTGTCACAGTTGAGTTTGTCGATGATCATCCAAATGAAGTATCAATCTCATTCACTCCTGAATCTGTTGGACTTCTTACAGTATCTGCAAAATACAATGATGCTGACGTACTATCTCAAGAGATTCTTGTTGTTGCAAAGAAAGGTAAACATCTACAGTTGTATAAACTAATACTCTATGTTCAAAATTTTTTTTAGTTCCTGTTCCCGAGTTCACAGCACTAGACACAGTTGTTGAAGGCACAGAGTGTAAAGATATCACCAAAGTGCTTGATGACGAACTAAAGGAAGCATTTGAAAGTTTGAGTTCAAGTGACTATGAAGAAGAACCTATAATCACAGAAACACTCTCTTTGGCACGCCAGGGCAGAAAAGAAACTAGAGAATTATCTCCTGAAGCTGCCCTTGAAGGTTCTGAAGAGCGTTTAAAACAGAGTCTTGATAGGTACTTACAGGTAACAATTGAGCACTTTGAGGAATCTCAAATCCGCTGGATGAAATTTGTCATGACACTTGTCTGTACGTGTGTTTTTTTTGATCAAAACACAATGGTTTTGAAGATTTTTGTTTTTTCTTACTAGGCTAGTTCGAATGCTTATTGTAATGTCTTTAGGTTGCATTATGTTTGTTCTTTTTGCAGTTGTAGCTGCTGTAATCATGTGGATATCTAATCCTAGCGAGGAAATTCTAATATCTCGTGTCACAGAGACAAATGACTACGATATATCCAGTTTTTTTGGCGAATCATCAATCAAGACAGTTAATGTATCGAACTGGGTTTTGTTCAGCTGGGGTAATGTAGATGATGGTTGTCAATATTTAGGTATATTCGACCAATGGTTTGATATTACTTACGTTTATCGTACAATTGCCTGTATATTATTATGTATTTAAAAGTAAAGAAACAACATAAAGGCAAATTAACTAAGGGGAAATAAATTCGTTTATTTCTGTTCAAGCAGTACAACTACAATCTCCATTGTTCGGGAGAATTACACTATCATTGGCACCGTCACCGTCAATTAAAGCGTCACCGTTGAAGCAAAAGTGAAAACTGTTGAAAACATAGAATCTGGTAAATCTCCATCCATCGTTGCTGAAATTCTTGACTTCAAGGCCAGTGAGAGATTTCGAAGGGTCTTTGATAGGAGCAGCCATGAAGAAGTGGTCGATAGCGCCAATTTGAAAGTCATCAATATTTGTGTCATCAACATTAGCACTCCAAGGTGATGTTGTTGTATCGGTGTACACATATCTGTATCGAATTTTACCATCTGTTTTATCATGTGTGCCAGTGCCGGTTTCAGTCATGATAAACGTATCTGTTGTAAGGTGTTCTTTCTCGAGGGTATCTCCTGAAGCGCCTCCGTTGATCAAGTTACACTGATTCATCATGAATAAGTTACAGATGGAATCCTGGTAACTTGTAAAGAAGTTACATCTTATGTCGGCAGTGCATAGTTGCTCGCATTCTTGTTTTGTTACTGATGTATCTCTAGGGAAGCTACATTCTCCAGGACCTCCTACCGAGTTACAGTGAGTTACTGTTGAGCCTGCAAATGAGCCATCGCAGTTAACAAAGCGTCCTGCATGCATGTCTTTGCGACATCCTTGACATGTTTCAGTTGAAGCTATTGCAAGTGGCGTGTAAGTTACAGCTGCAAACGCAAGGGAGATAAGGGATAGAGAAATGATGAGTTGTTGTTTCATGTTGTTCGGTGAGAAAGTTATGCTTAATTGTGCGTTTTTTGCGGGAGTTTCTTGGTGATGTGATGTCATATAAATTGTTGTGAGATTTCGTTGTTTTCATTTTTTTCTTGTGGATAGAAAGTACCTCAAATATTTTGATCGGGGCTGATAATGTTTGTGTTTCCTTTTCATTTTAGAGACGGTAACTACATTCGTTTCAAACCTCATATTTTTGAAATTCAGAGAAGTTTTTTCTCAACCACTCAAAAACTGTGTTCACGTGATTTTTTAGAGTTCAAGAACAACTTTGAAAAACACGTACTGTACAACCCAAAACAGCATCTATTGGTGGTACTCAGATAAGGAAATGATTGAATTTGATTTGAGAACTACAAAAATTATGTCCTTGAACTCCGCCTACCGAGTTTTTTCGTGACCCATTTTCTGCTGCAACCAATTCGAACAATAGAAAACCTAGCTCCCATGTTACGAAACATCATAAAATTGATAGCATCTACCGTCTCACATGAAACTTTGTTGTGTACGTCTCAAAACTCAGCAATCATTGATTGTAACCTGAACACTTGTGCACTGTAATAGTTGAACTGGTAGTTCTAACTTGCTTTTGTGCTAACATTCATAAAGTCACTTCCAAGTAGGTTAGCTAACTGCTATTGGCTAGTCATGTACGGAACATATCTACAAATATCTACAATGAGACCACAATAAAGTGGTGAGCAGTGTCAATGTCGTTTGGAACCTGTTGTGTGAAACAATACAAACCCTTTTCGCAAATTATTAACATTGCCGTAGTGCTCTAGATTCAATATTATTGAAGTTCAAAACTAGTGTGAAGTAACAGTCTTTGTTGATAGTTTAGACTGTAGCTGTAACTTTCTCAGGGCATAAAAGAGTTTCAGATAGATTGAACTCCGGCTATTTCATGCCACAAATTAAGAGGACACATGAGTCTCACTGTGATGTTGACCTTCCTGTCACATGTTCAAATAGATTACGCTGATATTTCCGCCTAGCCAGTACAGTATTTACAAGCAGAAATCACCAGCAACACCCATCCAAACGTTTGCATGTTTGAACAATGTCTTTACTTTTACATAATTCTACGATGTTGAAATCGATTTGCGATTTGTAAATAAATCCCACATGCTCGCTCTACATTCAAGATGTCACCAAAAACAGTGTGTACTCCACAAAGAGCTTTCACTTCATCTGCAAAATTAGATAGTAAGATCTATTGTATGTACACCAGCAAGGGCTTTGACACCTTTATCTGTTCTCTTGTAAAATCTATTCAACGATATCTTATGTACACCAGCAAGATGAATGACACCTTCATCTGTGTGATATGTACGCCAGCAAGCGTTTTAATCCCTTCTTCAGGAATCTCACACTCCGGAAGTGTATTGGATGGACACGTGCCAAAGCTTTGATGCTCTCAATCTCATTTCTTTCCCTAGCTTATGCCTACACTAAATAATCAAACCTTTCTTGAACTAACTTGCTATACAAGGTCCTCTATTTAAGGGTTCCCTTAAGACAATCATATATGTGCCGCTGCCTTAAAACTCCAAAATAAAGTCCACTGCTATTTCTGACCGTGCTTGCGCACTAGTAAATACAAACGTATGCAAAAACTAATGGCTATTTGTTTTGAAGTTTCTACAATGCCTAGTTTCACATTAAAACCTGTGAATGTTCTAATCATACAGGAAAATCACAGGTCTCAATGATCGCACTTACAAAGAGCAAAAAAGTGTAATGTCATAATAATATCTCCCCGAAAATTGGTTTTTGTGACTGAATTCTTACAACACCGCCCAACACGCCCGAAAAATACCTATAGCACACGAATAAGCGTAGACACACAATGGCATATCTAGATTATATTTTAATCGACAGAAGAGTTGACAAGGTCAACAGTCAATATTTAGTCGTTTGTTGAAAACTTCAGGAGAAAAAAAATCAGCATAACTTACTGATAAATTTGAGAAAGGAAGCGAAGGCCTTCGCTCTGTGACAGAATGGACGTCGTAGAAATAATTCTAGTCGTCGTTGACGTGGTAAGCATACATATAATGATAAAAAGAAGCCTAGTTCCTAACGAACTGCGTAAAAAAACAGGTTTCTTTCCTAAATGACATGTATCAGACGGTTAAAGAAAATAAAGAGCTGTGCGCTAAGCTTTTAGAGCGTGTACAAGGTACAAAAAAGTTTTCCACAATTTACGTAATTTTTTTAACGATTTCAACGGCAAACGTGTTAAAATGGTCGCATTAGGTTTAAATGAGATATTACAAGGTAATACAGCGGTTTTCTATTTTTATTGGATAAACGGCCGTTTAATGGCCTTTTGACTCGATACATAGAACCCGCACATACAGAACAACTTAAAAAACAAGATGGCGCATCAACATGCTTGGTACGTTTTGATTTATTAGAATATTTCCAAATCCCAACAAAAAAACCAAAACTCGATTGAACCATTTGGATCTTTTTTGTGTTTTTTACGACGTAATGCGTTCTCACGTGATTAATAATAGGTCAATTTATTACACTGTGTCAGAGGCAAGTATTTTTACTTTTTCAAGCTGAAGCTTATGGGTACTAGACGCCAAGTCTTTCATGGAGAAGTATGGTAAATCGAGTGGTATAAGGAAGATTTTCTCTTTTCAAAATATAAAAGATGAGTTCCGGGTGAGTACCCGAAATGTTTGAATTCTTTCTTATCCTTATTTTACTCTTTAGGATCTTAATGATCGCTTAACTGTCGCAGCAACTGATTTGGGTCTTCTCCTACAGACTAAAGTGCTTCAAAAAGTCAGTGGCATTGATGTTGAGAAGTGTTTTGGTATTTTCTTTAAACCACTTGTCATAGTGTTACACCTCACATTATTCCAAGGAAATGATGCCATTCATCTTCTAAAAACAGATGCAAAACTTTGTCTTGTTATTTGGGTTGATCACAAACCAGAAAAGTAAGGAATTTTTTTCGCATATTTTTGGTAGTCACGTGTTAATTCTTTTGAAGTTATTCTACGCTTATAAAAGCAGCTTCAGATACAAGACCGAGTGTGGCAGTCCAGTAAGTGCCGTTAATTAAATATACGAGTTTGCTGATTAAGATAATTCAGACAAGTAAAATCTACAGACCATTTATTGAAGGAGTTACTTGACAATGACTTCTTGCGCTCTTTGGATGGTACATTTTTATCCTTTTTTTTTTTTTAACTTTTCGCGAAGCTACACGTTTTCGTATTATTACAAGCGCTGAGAGGTGGGAGAAAGACGAACTGAACGAAAGCGCAGCTCATGATGTTATTTCAAAACTAGTAGAATATCATATTACAACACCTGTCTTGGTAAATCAATTGTTGTTGTTTTCGAAGTTCAGTTATTAACTTTTTTTTCCCGTGTTAGGTTCATACAAAGCTTGCTACACGTCTTAATAAATTGAGACAATTAGGATCACCTGTTACTATGGATGATGATGTATTAGAGAATTTTTTAGTTATGTCAACTGTAGTGGTAGTCGGTATTCCTTCAATATCGTATGAGAACTTTAAAATCAAGCTTTTGTTAATTTTTTTTTTCAGACAACAGGAAGAACAAGAAATCCAATCAAAAGGAGTTGTTCTTTTATTCAAGGATTCTTTTGATAGCGCTATATCATTTCTAAGAGATAATCCTTCGCTAGAGGATAACCCAAGATTCAGAATGCTAGTCGGAGACGGGTAGTGTTGAAATCAAACCCATTATTTTATTGCTTACATGTATGCAGAGTCAACGCTGCACAAGGCATAGCTCAACTCCGTAAGGATAATCCGAACTATACTTGTCCTATTTTGGTGTCACAAAGCAACGGTAATATTGTAAGTACTCTAGTTGTGAGTGATAGACTAACAACTTCAAAGACACTCGAAGATTCAATGTCAAGATCTAAAGTATCAAACGACCGTGATGAGCTTATGAAGTTTGTTTGCATGGACGAACTACCATGGGCGAAAGAAATAGAAGAAGAGCTTGAAGGTGAAGACTTAGATCCTACAAAGACTGTACCAGGTGAAAGAGTAGACTACGGAACGCTACATATATACAACGTTTCGTGTAAAAATTTGATTCCGAAAGACAAAAGTAAGTTTTTTGTTTTGTTTCTTCGTTCTTCTTTCTTTCTTAATTTCTTTCTTTTACCTAATTATCCTGCTATTGATAGATGGTAAATCTGACCCATTCTTTACTGTTTCAATAAACACACAATCAAAGAAATCAGAAAAGATAAAAAAGACTTTAAATCCAAAGTGGAAAGACTTGTATTGGCGTTTGTACGATTTCTTTTACTTTAATGAACTTATTCTGATTTTTTTCCTTTTTTAGCGCAGTCAATTCAACAGGTGTGGTAGAGTACGTTTTCTATTATAACTTGGGGTTTCATTTATACTAATTATCATTTGTAAAGATTTAATGTATTTGATTGGAACAAGCTCGTTAGAAATGGTGAGGATTCGGTTTTTTTTGATTACATCAGAAAAAAAAAAAGAAAACATCACATACTTAGTTGTACATGTCTTTAAATTCTTTGTATTCATTGGCTTTGTTTAGATTATGAAGGTGGATGTTTTGTTCCTGTCAGTAATATTATTAGACAGCAGGGAGATAAGTCATCTGTTACAATGACATTCGATCTGAGACATAAATCAGCTAAAGGTAAGAAACAGTTACATTTGTCATTCATTTTGATAGCCTTCGTTTGTATTCTTTGTAATTAATAATAGCTAACATTATTTCTTTGTTTAGATGGAGAGGCTGGTACTCTTACAGCAAAGTTTAAGTTCTCCTTGAGCAACAAAATGAAAAGAAAAGTGAATTTAGCTGATCAGTTAATGGGCGATGTTATGCACTTTGTTGCGACACCAAGTACGCCTTTAAGATTTACTCGAACGCAATCACTAATATTCATAATATAGAACCAAATAGTATTGCACCTGCAAACCTAACAGAGAATCAAAGCAATCAACCAGCAATGGTGGTAAGAACCAATTAGTTGAGTAATTTCTTTGTATTAAACCTGTTTCTTTAAGAGTAAAACTGTTGAAGATGACGCTCCAGCGGCAATTCCAGAACGCGTGATGAAAGCGTCTTCGACAGCACCAGATTCATTAACACTCTTGGCAGAGAGATTAAGAAGAGGTGATAATAAACCAACAGAGGAAACGCCAGTTTTGAACATTGAAGAAAATAGCGGTCAACAAAATGTTGAAGAGCCAGTAACTGAGAAGCCAGACGTGCGTCGTTGTCAGTTTTAAGTTTATTTGGCGTACTAAATATGTGGATAGCTGACGATGCCTGTAACATCTTTTCAAGAAAGTCAATTAAAGAAAAACAAGATTAAACCGGTACCAGAACTGAACAGACAACTTACACCAATAGTACCCAAAACAAAAAAAAACTACAAATAATTTCAAGATTTTCTCCTTCTTGTTGCCAGCAACAACTGACTCACTTTTTTTTTCATAAGGAATTACCTCAACCTGGTAAAAAGCCTAATAATCAAGAAGAGAATGACACTTCCGGAGGACCTCAGTTGTGTGAAATGATTGGTGAATTAAACATAAATACTTCTGATGTTCAAGAATCTCCAGCAGAGACTGATGATACAACTCCTGCAGCTGATGCTAAAGTATGAGTTCTTTGCTTGTAATTATTATTAACTCCTTTCTTAGGCGCAAAATCGATTATCTTTCCCATCTATTGAAGATGAAGAAATACCAACCTCACAACCACAAGAAGTAAGGCGACAGATGTTTTAATGTTTTTCTTTCTGTAGATACTAACGTTAAATTGTATAGGAGTGGCGAGAGGAAGACTGGGTAAATACTTCAGGGTATGGTGATGCAAGTACAGAACTACTGGATACATATGAGTACTTCGTACGAAACTACTAGACGACAAATCAAATACTAAACCAAAAACATAGGACAGAAACACTGATGATAACCAAACAGATCCAAACGATCATTGGGCAAAGCTAGATCCTAATTCCCAACAAGTACCAGTTAAAAATAACTCTGGGAAACCATCTAAAACGGGATATAAACCAAAAGCACGTGTTTCTAAACAAAAACGTGCTCAAGTATTAATTTTCTGTTAGCACAACTATAACGAAGACCCACAAGCTCCTGTAACTGAAGGCCCAGACGTGAGTTTTTGTTTGTAATACACCATAACTAATGATACAATAGTTGCGCATACCAGTAACATCATTCCAACAGAACCAAATGAATAAAAATAGACTGGAACCTAAACCAGAATTAAACAGAAGAGAAACACCTTTGGTACAAAAAGTGATTTGTGTCAACACAATTAACACATCGCTCTAGGACTTTCCTATGTTCGAACCTGAACCAGAACCTCCACAACAATCTTCAAGCCGTCTTTCTTGGGATACAGACGCTCCGCATGAACCAATAACTCAGAGACACCAAGACCAACAGTCACACCTTGATACAAATATACCTCCTTCTAGAGGCCGCCCTCAACAATCACCTCAACCTTCTCATCTTAGTACAAATATTCCACCAGCTCGAACTGCCTCTCAACAAACATATGTGAATCAGCGGCCCAGTGCAAGCAACCAATATCCAAGATCCTCGGTAAATAACCAATACGCTCCTCCTCGAAACCAGAGAGCTCCGCAACATCCTGTACCAAGTCAACAGGGACAATATGCTCACAATGCGCCTTCACGAGGCCAAAGAAGACCTGTTCGTGGTGGTAATGCTCCAAGAGCACATGGGTCTATTAGAAGACGTGATACACCTATAGGAGATCCAGCAGAAGACCGTATCGTTCAAACGTACCCAAGATTAAAGTAATTTGTTTTGACTTTATGTAGCGTTGGTTATCATATATCGAATATGAGTGCTCTTCTAGAACGCATGAGAAGCGAGAATATACGCGATCCACGTGTACCAGTGGCTTTTATAGAAAAGAGATTAAAATACTCTTTAAGATGTTCAAGCGAGTTAAAAAATGATTTGGTTCAACTTCAAGGACTTAAATCACGTATGGTTGAATACAAATCACACGTGATTTTGTGCCTCTATTAATGTGACTTTGTTTTAGCACATATGCAACCCGTAAGAGAGAATACTAATAAAAGAATACATGCCCTTATCCGAGAAGCTGATGCAAACGCAGCAGAAGCTTCAGCAATCCTTAACCACAAACAGGTATTATTTGTCGTCTAAAACGTTTTGATGTCATTATTTATACTTTAATAGCGTCCAACTATGAACCAGCCGGGACGTGGATACAACACATATGGATCTGATTCAAGAGCATCTAGTTCAGATCCTTTTAGGTGAGTAGTTTATCACAATGTTTGTGATTTGCACGTTGATTCTAACTTAGGAATTTTCCTTCTAGACAAGAAGGATATGCCGCTAAACCAGCACCTGGTAGGAAACCTATAAGCCCTCGTGGTACATTGTCACAAAGTGCATCACCACAAGTTTATCATCATCATCAAGGATACCCAACAGTACGAAAAAGAAAACATCTTAGTTTGAAAGCATTCGATTAATGTATTGATGTAGCATCAAAATCAAAAACCAAGACAACCTCATCCACGAATACGTAATCATGACCCTCGAGTTCATCATTCCAGAAACCATAGTGCTCCTGAGCCTAGAGGAGGACAAGGATTCTGTAAGAGAACCATACAAACCTTAAAGCAAAGATTATTTACTGATGTTGTTTAGCGAGCGCAGGATCTTATGGCGCTCCGCCTCCACAATATAATACTCCAGTAATACCGCCATCATATGTACGAAATACCTCTGTTGAAAAAATTTGATGCACGTGCATTGTCACGTTTTTCTGACTCAACAATTGTAGCAACAACCAAGTTATAATAGAAACTATAATCAAGGCCAGCCTAGACACCAGCATCGTCAAAGACCACTTGCTGCTTCAGAACCTGTTGGAAATAGAGGAGCTAAACCAAGAAGTATGTTTTAGTAGTTATGTACATTGAATAATTGGGTTTTTTTAGTTGTTTGGTTCTGGATGGGTGATGATAAATGGCAACCTTATGATAATCACACATGCTTGATTCTAGAAACTGCTTACATGCAGCGTAAAAAGATTGTTATACTTGATATGCCTCGTAAGTTGTAAATCTTCTTTTTCTTCAATCAACACAGGTTATTTCTTTATCTTACTTTTTTCTTCTTCTAGACAACAAGTACCGAGTTGATTTCCAGAGAATGACTCAGTTTAATACCAAAACGCGTACGCCAAGACAAATAAAGAGAGAAGACCTTGTTTCTTTATCTACTCTGGCTGCATCACAAAGATACTAAATCCCATAAAGATAAAATCATCCTCTTGCCACGTGTCAACGTGGAAAGAAATTTGATGGTGTAAATAAATGTTTTATAGTAGTATCATTGTATGTTTCATTAGAAATTGAAGTATCAAAGGGGTAATGAATTTAGAGTTGTAGAAGTTAGTCGTTAAGGATAAACTTTAGTGGACAAAATAATGTTGTGAAAACTCAAACAATTTCAAAAAAAAGTCAACAATGTGGACGCATCTTGTGTGGTTCTTTACATTAATATTACTATACATACATTGCGGTACAGTTAGCCTTTTATTTATTATTGTGCCTTTAATAAAGATTGTGCCCGTCAAAGGGCAAAAAACGAACATGAAAAGGCGTAAACGCATGTTTTTTTAGTTAACTATGAACCCTTTTTTTGAAAAGGGTAAATTATCTTCGGCGATTTACGTTACATATTTCAGCCGGCCTACAACTCCTATGAATATCACGTGATGCTAGTTTAGGAGCTAATACTGCATATTATGAAGAAGAATTCTACGCAACATTAGCCGTTTCATTTAAGTACGCCACAGCAATGAATACTTCAATGTTACATATACTTTGACATTTTTTTGGTCTTACTTTCCACTTTGTGACTAAAAAGTGGCTCTTTTGACTCTTTTTAAAGGTGCAATGATAAGCTCCCGTTCATACCGATATTGCCCTACGATGTTAATAGTACAAAGCTTACGTTTAGTGAAGATAAGTTCTTCGTTGTGAGGTTTAATTTGGGTGAGTTTTAAACAAAGAGAAAGGTAGTTGATGCGCTGATTTTAAACTAGATAGCATACCACGCTCTGCAACAATACTGAACGCCACTCTCACTCTATCTGACCACTTCGGGCCACGCGGTTATATAGGCTTAGTATTGACTGATATGATAGCCTCGGTCGGTTCAGGTACCTTTCACGTGATTTCTTTACACTGACTTATAAAAAAAAAAGAAATTGGGTTTAAAGGAAATAAAGTGTGTAAAGAACATAATATTGACGAAAATACTGTTGTGCCTACTACGGGTGATGAGCGTTTGGAAGTAACCGTAACAAGTGCGAAAAGTCATTAGTAATCGACTAATCAAAGAGCGTTAGATTTCGTACAACAATCAAAAAACAACAAACTTGCTTTCTTCGTCATTTCGAATGAGGGTTCGTGTATCACATTTCGTTTTATGCTAATATTTTACATACAGATGAAGAATCTACTGTATCTGGTATAGAGGGTTCAGGTCAACCAACGCTAAAGGTGGATTGGACTATAATCCAGGTTTGTAAACAAAGTCAATTGTTGTCTGTGTGTAACGGTCTTGTAGTGTTCTCAGAATATTCTGCAATGCAATTGTAGTATTGCTACAACATCTGTGTACAGTTGCGATGGTTCTTTCAATGGTCAGTATATTGTTCCTGCTGAAACTTCGATATTTACAAGTACGAAACTACCTAAGACTTCTTGCGAGGTTTTTTCTAACTTATCAAAGACACTTTGTCTACAACAAATGATTCCACAATTGTATTTCAAGACCCTAGTTCGCAGATTATACTTGGTAATTGCCATGATATAAAAGGTACGGAACATCTTAGAAGCGTTCAGCAGTAATAGACCGCAGCTTTGATATGACTAAGTTATGTTTAAAATTAGGAACGATTCAAGTTGACTACAGTTTGAACGAGACTGGCCATGTTAGCCTTGTCACATGGGAAGATACATGTACAGTAGACAGCAAATCAGTGTCTTTTTCAAAATCTTCCAATCCGTGTATCCAAGCAACAGCACAAGTAAAAAGTATGGTCAACTATTATTTTTGTTTAAAATAAGTAGCTTAACTTTGTTAAGGTAGCTCTCTTGTAGCAGTATTTACAGACACATGTACCGAACAAAAAGCTGAAAATAGTGATATGCTAGTAGCAATTATCGTAGTTATCATTGCGATCATAATTATCACAGCAGGCGAGTTTTAATAGTTTCCATAGGGGTACAATCTAAACCTTGACTTAGCTATTGTCGCGTTTATCATGCTATATCCTCCTGCACGCCAAGTTGTATTCCCCTTCAACATGCATAAATCTCAAACAAAGACAGGGAGAGTTGATATACAAACTAGATGTACAAATAATAGCGAGGGAGAGGGAGAAACTAACCACGAAACTTTGTAATAATAGAAAAATCGAAACTTAAACAAAAATAGATTTGAGTTTCGTGTATCAATCGTAGCTCGCACGTGCCTCAATAATGTTATTCAAATACTATGCCACATATGCAACGCTTCGTAAATTTAAACAGCGTAGGCATCTGAACAACTTTATCAGCCAAGAAAGTCAACTAAGTTCAAAAAAATCTTAAAACACGGAATAAGGATGTACTGTGATATATCTAGCGAAAATAAGACCGTCTATGATCGATTTGAAGATCTAAAAGTAAAACCAGGCCTAATACGGTAACTTTTACGGCAATTGTGTATTTTTTACTAATATGAGCTTTAAAAGCGCTATGCAGGATGGTGGATACTCTGAACCGATAACGATTATGCAAGAAACTCTAATACCTTTGAGCACAGGTGATAATAATAGCAGCAAATCGCTTTAAGTCAACCGCTTTTTTTTTTTTTTGATTTCTCGACTTAAACAGTCAATAAAATCTCATCTTGCCAACTTGCCAGAGGCACACCTCTTTACGTGATGAGTAGCAAACAGGATTTACGAGATCCGGCTTATTGAATATAACACCCAACCTCGGTGCAAGATCTAAGCCAAAATGTTACTCTTTGTTTTATTTTTTACATGCATGATTTGTAAACAGGTACTTTTTCTCACATTTTTGTAGGAAGAGATGTTATTTTTTCATTGATTAACCAACACATAATGGCAACTATAATATGTGGGGTTATGAACAACATTGATGACAAATTAAATGCACACCAAGCCATTATAATAGTGCCACCTGACATCAAAGCAACAATAATCAAAGACAAAGCTGATGTTATTGGTAAATACACAAGTTTCATCTCAGAAGCTATTGGACATACAAGCAATACCAGTAAACCTAAGGAAACAGCACACATTCTAATAGGAACTCCCCAAGATGTGCTTAAAAACCACGTGCGTTACAAGATTACGAAAGCAAAACTTGACGTTAGCGTTCTTACTCTATTTATAGGATAGCAATACATTATCACGTGTTAAAGTTGTGTGTATGTATAAAGTAGATCAAACAGTAACCAAAGTATATGAGGAGTTGTTTAAGACGCTTCCACCACAAACACAAGTAGTAGTATCAACTGATTACATGACGACGGATGTTAAAGAACTTATAGAAAAGTATACTAGAAATGGAGTAAATTATGCTCCACCACTAAGAGATGTGACTCTCTACGCAAGTAATTTTAGAACACAGCCCTTTGTAAAACGAATGGTTATATTGATAGTATTTTTAGGGTATAAAACAGTTCTACATAGAGTGTGAAAAAGAGGAATGGAAATTTGAAACAATTCAAGATTTAATGGGAGTTATTTATGTTGGGTCTTGTATTGTATTTTGCAATACAGCAGCATCTGTAGTTTCATTAACACAAGGACTAAGAAATCTGGACTATACTGTACAACGTTCTACATAATTATGTTCTTATAATATTAATATGCCACAGGTTTCTTGCTTGCACGAGGACATGTCAGAACAGGAAATGGATGACTCTGTCCAGGTGCGCACTTACACAATTGTCAGGTTGTTCACTTAATCTGGGTTGTATCCGACATTATCACAAATGTAGTGTACAATACAAGACTTAGTAGCACGTGAACAGCTTGACTGCCAAATACTTTGTATATATTGATTAGTTTAACGCGGCTCTAGGAATTTAGAACTGGAAGTACCAGAATGATGATTTGTAATGCCAGACTTCGTCCAAGAATAGATATTGCCTACACTGTACTAACAATATGTTATGATATTCCTAGCAGCTTTACTACATACGTTGATCTTGTTGGAAGAAGCGGAAAATTTGGAAGAAAAGGCATTGTTATTCTTTTTACATTAAATCAAACAGATTCTTGCTTTGTAGCTTTACAAGCTGATCAAAGTACTACAATCGATGCACTTCCAGTGAATTTTGTTGAGATGTTGTAGATGTAAAACAAGATATCATTGTAACTAGTACAAGCTAAGTACTTTGTAAATTTATTCTGCAACAAATAAGTTACTTTTTTCTCCATTTGCTTGCTTTTTGTTTGTTGGAATACAAGTAGTAAAATCAATGCTATTTTGTGTCAGCACCTGTTGCTTTAGTGAATAAGACTTTTTGATTGTTACATCATTGTAAAGAATTAAATGAGATTTTTTTTTGACTGGTGATACATTTCGAAAGCTAACTATCTTTGTGGTTTAAACTTTTTTTTTTTCATTTATTTTTATTACTTACAATTTGTTTTATTTTCTCTTTTGTTTTATGGTGTACATACTCAGTTTATCAATGCATCATCACTCAATAATCCTGCTGTTACTTCTAATAAATTTGCTTCTGCTTTTTTAGTACATCTGTCGTTGAGGATATATCCAATAAATGATAAAACAAAAAAAGAAATCACAACACATGCTGATATGTAAATGAGATTTTCGTCTTCATGAAAATACCCAGCGAACAAATAAAAAGCGACAACAGCAAGGCTAAAGAAGAATCGGAAAACTAAAATATGCGGTGAGTACACGTAAGGAAACAAAAAAAAGCAAAACATGGCTTAAACACATCCGTCTTAAGTAAGATTTTTCTTCAAAAGGCTGATAGAGTATTGTTTAATGAGGAATCATGTTAAGTTATTAATCCATAGAAAAGATCCTCAAAACGTTTGATTTATGCTGGAACTTTACGTGAAGTAACAACCACGTGATTTGTTTCAAAAAAAAAAACGCCGGAAAAACCTATGACGTACTTGCAAATATAGTGACTTTATCGTCCCTAAATTTCGTCCCTAATACAGAATACAATACGTTTATACAAGTAGCATCTGTTACACCATTTAAACCGGCGAGGATATAGAAAACGAATGCTACGTAGTAAAGTCAATTAAAAACAATTAAGATCATTTAGTAACTTACTCAGGTCCTCCCTTATACGAACGATAGTTAATGTAAAAAACGTTGCTGTAACACCAGCGACAGATAGCAACGGTATAATTAATACGACATATTTCCCAAACCAATCATTTATCTTACCAGCAATAAGACTTCCTAGCAATGTAAAGTCAGCAACTGTATTCTTTGTTGGTTTTTTTAGGTGCTAATTTTGACCATCTCTAAACGTACCAAGCATATCACATGCGCCAAAACTAATCATAACAAAAGGTACGAGTTTAATGTTATTGATTTCTTTAGTGAAAATACCCATAGCAAACGACTGACTGTTGAAAAAGGGATTAGACAATAGTTTGGTTTTTTTTTTTCGTACTTGAATCCTAAGAATGCCATTGCAGGGATGAGGGTAAGTGTGCGAGGTTGTATTGTCAATTTTAAGAAGGCACCAAAATTCAATTTTCGGGCTTTTTTACTTGTATCTTGTTGTTTATCGACACGTCTGTTAAAAAAAGTTAGAAACCACGTGACATTTAATGGGTTTTTGTTTTTTACCAAATAGGTTTTCTGAGACTGCAAAATAAGCGAGGAAGAAAACACTTTTTTTTTTTTGACATTCTCCAAAAATTTACCTGGAAAAGCCAGCTAATATTGCTGATGCTACACCAATACCAGCAAAAACAAGAAATAAATACTCTGCATCTATCTTAATCTGTGCGATTAATATTCCGCTCAGGAGGTTTCCAAAAATTTGGTTACACTGGAAGGCGCCAAAAAACTAAAGAAAAAAAAAATCAGCATCAAAAACAAAAATCTGCGGAAAACAGCGAAAAAACTAGTGACTCACAATGCCTGAGTTAAAACCAATAGTGCCATCCGTACTACAAGCGCTTAGGTATGCCTATACATCAGTAAATAAGCGAGATAACGCCATGGAATCTCAAATCGGTTCGTAAACTTTTTTTTGAAGGAGTTTTTTGTGAATTGTCCGTTTTCTTGTTTGGTTTTTTGGTATAATCGATAACACCGTACTCCTTGAGCAGTCCACAGTATAGATACGCCAATACCAGCAACAAGAGAGGCAGCAAGAAGAGAATAAATGATTATGTAGAAATTAGCCAAAAAGTAGAGAACAATACACAGACATCCTATTATCATTGAAAACCTAGACGAAGAATGAATTTTGAGCAGATTAGGAATGACAAAAAAGAAATGTTGAAGTAAAAAGCTGTGAATTACATTTTTACCAACAGGCCATAATACTAGTCTACTACGTACTTTAGACCCAAGAACTTAACAATTGGAGGCGCAAAAAAGTTCGTAATGGCGTAACCTCCATACACTGTCGCTAGCGATACAAAACCCAGCTGTTTGTTTACAGTAGACTGTAGGTTCTATTGTAAGACGTATTAGATCGAAAAGGGATAAGAGTTGATACTATTCCACAAGAAAACGTTAAAAACAAAACGTAAGTGTTCTAGTTTATGTATAACTGCGTATGCACTAAGTTTAGCGTGGTTTAAAAAGTTACATTCAATTCTCCGTTTTTTGGTGGACGTACTTGGTTTGCGTTAAACGCTATGTACAGCAGGCAGTATACAACACCTATGTAAAGAACTACTAATGGCCTGTTTCCATTGTATGTAGATGATTTTAATGGTACATCACCTTTGAGGCTCGCTACAGACTGTGTAAAGTCGCCTAGCGTATTAGAATCTTTGCGGCTTGACATTTGACGTAATCCCAATGCAATACCAAAAAAACTGACTTAACGAGTATGATGGTTACGACACTCGCTGTAGGAAGTGCTTTTGTCCCTTTTGATGTACAGTGGTATCGCTGTTGTATAAATAACTATTGATGAGCTATAAGGAGTAATATGGCTTGTCTACGGGGAAACAACGATTATGCGCCTGTGACACCTGAATTTTCGCGTGGCTTTGCACAAGAAATGTGTTGTAGCACGCTTTTTGTATAACTTCCTTTTTTAGATTTATTTAAAACTAGGACGTGACAAGTCGTGACATTTTATGCTGCGTATGAATTCATTTACTGTGGTTCAGTAGGCCATAAGGTTGTTTAAAAAAAACAGGGAACTCAAGGCAGGAAACATGTTAACGAGGCAAAATATTTTAAAAAGACAAGCACTGATACGAAAGATGATTAACACTTTGTGTTTCTACAGCACTCAACAAAACAAAAATAGTTGTCTTTTTTAATAATAGTTCTTTGTTGGCATACGCAGCCATTTCAACTAAAGTGAGGTTTGTGAAAGGCCATGAAGGAAGGAAGGATATATTTCAAATTTTTTTTAACTACACTCCAGACGAGCACATTCCATGGTCCATATTCTGTCTGGTCCCCTGTTAAGAAGAGAGAGTTAGTAACAACAAAACGTGTGTTACTTACCCATACTGGCTTCTAAACCCTACAATATAAGGTGTATTAGGCGGACAGTTAATATTTCCAACACCATTAAATCCAGGTACAATATTAAACATATCTAAAACAAGAAAAAACACAGTAAGTACGCTTCCAGTAACAATTTGGTTCTAAGCTACGTACTAATCCACACATTGTCAACAGTATTACAGGTCAGAGCAGCATGTGTTCTTGAAAAAAAGTGAGAAAATCAAACGCAAACGATGACTATTAAATTACCTACAACGAAACCTAAATGATCTATCCACAAATACATTTGACCAGTGCGATCCAGATATTCCTAAGTTTAACTTGAGATAAAACAGCGGTTAAGAACTTTTGTTAAACTTCTCATGAAGTGTACTGTTCACAGAAAACCATGATAACAAAACGTACTGTCAAACGCATATCCATTTGGGCACTGAAAAGTAAAATCTACGCCCATTGTCGAGCCCAAGAATGTCTCTGCACCGGCTAATACTATATTGTCTTGACATCTCCACAAAAACCTTCGGGGCAAGCCTGCAGCTGTGGTTCGAACGCCGGTTAGAGCACCAGTAAGACATTCTCTAGTCCAAGCAAGGTTTGTCGTTGTAGTTATGGGTGGATCAGCTAGCACTATAGCACCAATACAACTAATAATATTATAAGCTAGGATTGAAGCAAATAGGGAGCTACCTTGACAGAAAGAGTGAGAAGATGACAACGTGATGTAGCATGTGGGATAACTTTTTGGTTTTATTCGTTTTTTTGTTAAGCCAGATCACGTGAAAAGGTGATCCTTGTGTTACACAGGGATTTACGAAATTCATCGTGTCTACTATTGCCTGTTTTATTGTCTATATTTGCGAGGAGAAAAAACCTCCGGCTGCTTCAGAGATTCACTTAACGCACTAGTTTCAAAGTTATTGAAGCAATTCACCTGAAAGGTTCATATTTATAAGCTTGTAATGCGTTCTTGTACAAGTGAAAATCTTTAATCACCAATTTCCCAGGTATTTATTAAACAGTCACTGAACTTTGCGCCTTAGTTTAAATTGCAAGTTGCAATATGAAACCAGACCTAGAAATGACAAACCATGCCAAAATAAAACACTGAAAGTAGACAAAAAAACCATCAGTTTTGTTGAACGTTTTGATTGGCATTTGTCCTTCTATACAAAACAAACGCAAATAATGCTAGTTTTAACGTACGAGCCATTTCTTATCAATAGATCTGACAGGCTTTGGTAGATGAACTCAAAGTGTTTCTCAGGTACAAAGATGCTTTAATCCATTGATTTTTCAAAACGCAAAGTATTTAATACAAAAGTGCTGCTAGTAACTATAACAAGTGAACATGAAGCTAAAAAGGTGTGACGAACCATAAGTGTGCCAATGTGAGTACCCATTGTATTCATCGATGATACTACCGTATTTGATCCTGTTGTTATGAATACGGTAGAAGGTTGCAAGGCATTTGGTTGCTCCTTTAACATTAAGTTAGACGACAAGTATGACTAAAAAAACATACCACAATATTTGTTGTTGTTGAGTTTACCACTATCGACACTGTTACCTCTACCTTTGTAGGATCATTCAAATAACCTGAAACAACAGTATCTAAAGATTCGGTTCCCTCTATCAAAAGGTGAGCAAATACTGCCTTGGAGGCGTACAGTACCTGTGTTTTGAGTTACAGTGACTACCACTGTTGTTTGAATTTGACGTTTGCTTGAAGCTGCTCTTTGTGATATTACACCATCAGATTTCTTCAATCCCATACCAAATAATATAGCTTCACCAACTATTGTTACTAAGCTATCAGGTGCTGGAAAAGGATCATCAATAGTAAGACCAACTTCGAAGTCTAAACAAGGTGTCAATGAATACACTTTATTGTACTCGTACCTGTTTCCTTGCATGTGGTTTCCGGGTCACCTGCTGCAAATGATATGACACCTTCCTAAGTCTCAAACTAAGATAATATCACAATGAGATGATAGCGTACACCAAGGGTCCACGTTGTTCTAGAACCAGAAAAAACAAATGCAAAATTGACATTTGGATAGAATGTTGATGTACCATTAAAAATAGTTGGTTGTATGGCGCTACCACTAGGTGATACGACGTTGTTTGGGCCAATAGGTATCTCAATGTCAGTATTCTAAAGTAACAAGAGTTAGTAGATACGATCAAAAGGAAGACTTACAACTGTCCAACCAAGGAAAGCAGTAAAAGTTCCATCGCCATTGTCTTTGATACAATCACCTCGTGGCATAATGCCCGAAAAATGAGCAAGTTCAAGAATGGGAACCAAGGTAGGTGTATCTGTAGGAATAACTGTATTTGGCTCTACAGTTGTTGGCGTAGAAGTTATAGGTGCTATGGTAGGTGGAAAAGTAGTGGGATGAACCGTTGTTGGCAATAATGATGGTGCCATGGTTGTAGGTTGAGTAGTGGTTGGTGAGATCGTTGGAATGATTGTTGAAGGTAAGGTTGGAATGTCTATTGTGCATGATACTCCTCTGTTTGCACTACTAGAGCATTTAACATCGTTGAATCCTCCTGAAAAAAAGTTAGTATTAGATTTGGTTAGGTTTTAATGATTTACCATCGTGATGCATAGCAATACAGTATTCTCCTCCATCGCCCCAGTTCGGTTCTCCTGGAACGTAGTATGAACTGATGAATGTACTTGTATCGTTGTTTGATGATATCAAAAATAGAGGTGTTTCTGTGATTGGAACACCAGTTCTTTGCCAAATAAAGTTTGATAAAGCATTGTAGCATGAATCACATCCTACTCGGCTATACCCACAATTCAAACAAGAACTGGTGTCGCAATCTGCTTCTTGTAGAGTACATCTCACGTCAACCCAAACCTGATCAAGGCTCGTTGGATCCAAAGGGAAGTTCGAAAATATGTAATCACTTGTTACTTCAATCAGAGTTGAGCCCCTAATAGGTCGTTGGTCATAAACACAAAGAGATTTTAGGAACGCAGTTGTAAAGAAATACTGATCGAAATAAATGAATAGGGAGCTACTTTAAGCCACTTTCTTAGCATAATTTGGTTTGTATACTTTTATTGAACCTCTTACCTAGCTGAGCAATCAGCTATAGCAGCGTCATGTGTAATAGATTCAGTCGGTAGAGCAAAAGTCAAAAGCATTATAACCAGCGTCAGTAGCGTTGTAGATACCATTGGTCTATACTGCCAATGAGTTTTATAGTTTTTCCATTGCTAATATCATAGCCCGAGCTAAAAACGTACATGCGAACCTGTATTGTTGAGTTATAATGTACTTGTAATTTGGTAAGGTTCAACACACAATTCAGTCGGATATTTTGTACTTTAAGTAATGACCGATTAAGTCAAGACTCTAGAATTGTGTTGTGTTTTTTCTTTGTGTTGGTTTAAAATCTTTTACATTTCACTATTTGAAAGCATAAGTCACTGTGGTGTTTGTGTTGCCCCACACTGTTTTGACCATTTTTTTGTGTATTATTGAACGATAGCTAAGAAGCGTCTGGCTAAGTGCTCCAGGATCGACTGAGATGTATCCTCGCTTCCAATATGTATTGTGATCAACAAGAACACGAATCTATTAAAAATTGAAACACTAAAATCAAAGCTACAGTTTTTCTCAGGATTTTCCATTCTTCAACATTTACAACAAGCACTGGAACCTCTTTGAGTTCTTTGAATTCATTTTAACGTTACCCTTCACCTAAGTCAAGAACATAGATTTTTCGCAAATTTTTCACTAACCCAGCGCTACGCAATTTCCGGCGGAAAAATGGTGATGCATAGCAATACAATACTCTCCTCCATTTCCCCAGTTCGGTTCTCCTGGAACATAGTACGAACTGATGAATGTACTTGTATCGTTGTTTGATGATATCAAAAATAGAGGTGTTTCTGTGATTGGAACACCAGTTCTTTGCCAAATAAAGTTTGATAAAGCATTGTAGCATGAATCACATCCTACTTGGCTATACCCACAGTTAAAACAAGAACTGGTGTCGCAATCTGCTTCTTGTAGAGTACATCTCACGTCAACCCAAATCTGATCAAGGCTTGTTGGATCCAAAGGGAAGTTTGAAAAGATATGATTAGTTGTTACTTCAATCAGAGTTGAGCCCCTAATAGATCGTTGGCCATAAACACAAAGAGAGTTTAGGAACGCAGAGGTAAGGGTTTGCGGTATAGGAAAAAAAAAAGCTGTAAAGGCAAATACAAACATTGTAATCGCCCTGGTTATCTACGATTTTGAGATTTTAAAGAAACACGTGCCTGGATTGACAATTAGCTATAGCAGCTGTGCGCGTAATAGATTCAATAGGCAAAGCAAACATCACAAGTGTAACTAGTACTCACGTTATTGCTGAGATTATCATTCTAACAGCTTAGCTTTAGCATAAACGTCGGTGTATAAAAGAACGCAATTATTGAATGATGCCACTATGGATACGAGAGACGTTTAAATATCTAGAGTCCGTTAGACAGTATCAAGAATAGAATAGCACAACTGTGGTTAACATATGTTTAGTACACAAACAAAATGTCCAACCACACGTGCACTCTCACGCTCTAGATACCAACTAAATAGCGTTAACGTGAAATCTCGAAAAATGTTTGTATCACGTGCTTTAACAAAAACTTGTTAAAACGAAATCAGAGAACCAAAGAATAGCTTGTAAAAACATTGCAAAATAGTTTCCAAGGAGAAACAGACAACTGTAAAAGAAAACACAAATAAAACCGTTAGGCTAAAAAGAACATAAGCTCTAAATCTTTTTTCAAGGTTAAAACTGTGTTTAAACTCACAATCTAACGTTCCCAAACAAGAAGCTGTGGTACTTTGGAATACTACTCCTGGTTTGAACAATAGCCGTAGTGTACAACAATATTCTATTTGCTTCGAGCTAAAAATAAAACAACAAGTAATTTCTTTTTTTTTCACATGTTTTTAAGTATGACTGGGTATCAAACAATAGTGTAACTTGCGTTGTTGGTACACGACAGTCTAAATTGTTTTACCTACTATTAATCTAACATATAGGTACTGATTCATAATACGGCGGAAGAACCAAACAATGTTTACCGTAGCCATTGCTTTCGAACTAATTCAATTTGGTAATCTGCGCTAGTTTACTAGTATTGATCAATATGAAATTGAATATTCATCATGTTATTCTTTCTTAATTTTCAAAGGGATGGCATTTTATCCTCTCGTAAGCTCTTTAATGGATCAAAGGAGTACATCCAAAACCCTTTTTATAAATGTTAAAGCAGTCTATGCACATACAACGTATTACGACGCAGGAAAGTAGATTACTTCTATCGTTATTAATATAATTCCGAGCCCAGTAAGAACTATGTTGGTTTGAATGTTTGTCTCAACAAAACTTGTCACTTACAACTGTCCAAGTTGATACGTAGACATAAAAAGTTCTATTTTGTGACGAAAAATTGCTTTGGTAGTTACCGTGGTATGACGTATACTCACGTAATATACTATAAACAAATTCCTTGCCAATTTGTTTTACGATATTTGCAGAAACGCACGTGCTTGTGATTCCAGATAACATGACACAACTGACGATTTGTCCTAAGTGTCAAAAATAATATATTAAACAAGTCCAGCTATTTACTTCTATTGAAGTGCTGATTGCTTATACTTCGATACCATAAAACACGAAAACTGACCTTTGTAGTAAATACAGAACCACAAAGTAAGTACTAGTGTATTTTTTGCTTACGTCCTTAAGAAAAAAATCAGAAAATACTCTTCTAGCACAAGTCTTAACTTACTATATTCTATTGTCTATTTAGTTTCATTTTTATCGACAGACTTCAAGAATAAGTTGTCGAGTTGTGGATCTTTGACTATGTTTGACATTTGTAGGTTGTTTTGTGGTTGTAGTATCTACGAAATAGACAAAATGGAACGTGCAACCGTTATTTTGCGTCACTTGGCGCCAGAAGAAGGAGTTACGTACATCAGAGCACCAACTGCATCAAGCCGCTACTTAGACACAATAAAAGCGTGCGAAAAGGAGTTGTGGGAGTTTGTAGATAGCGTAAACTGTAATCCCATCCTTCTTAGACTCGCTTGGCACGATGCAGGTAATTCTAAAGCTACCATCCTCATATGCGTCTAATAGCATTATTAAAGGAACCTACAACAAAAACATAAGCGAATGGCCGAAATGTGGCGGTGCAAACGGTAAAGCGACTACAAACCGCGCAAACTCGCTCTCTTACGCTATTATAGGCTCTATCCGATTTGAACCGGAAATTAACCACGGCGCTAACGCAGGTTTGAGCAAGGTGCGCTAAGAAAGCTCTTTGTATTCTAACGCGTTACCTAAAGGCATTGCGATACCTCACACCGTTTAAAGAGAAATACCCTTCAATTTCATGGGCAGATCTCATCCAACTTGGCGGAAAAGTAGCAGTTGAACACTCCGGTGCTGGTAAGGTACCAATGCGTTTCGGAAGAAAGGATGCCCGAGGACCAAACGATTGCCCTCCAGAAGGTACTTTTTAATACCAACTGTATCACGTGACATGAAGAATCCGTCATGAGTTCAGGAGAATTTTTTTTTCATGTATTTTCGAACTACGAGTTTTGTTTATTCTGGTTTTTAGGCAATCTTCCTGACGCTGAACCTCCATTCCCTGCTGGCGCAAAAAATGCCGCTGAACACTTACGTAATGTTTTCTATCGCATGGGATTTAACGATAGAGAGATTGTCGCATTATCTGGTGCACATACAATCGGACGGGCATTTAAAGAGCGTAGCGGGTATTTATTGCACTTCTTTCAAACATTGTCAGTGATTTACTCTTATTTAGACTTGTAAAGCAAGGATACGGTGCTCAGAACGCTACACCATACACCAAGTACGTATTGTTGATTGCCAAGTATTATACTCACGCTTTTTTTGTAGACCTACCCACTGTGCTCGTGCTGATGGTAAGAATGGTGTTGGTATGCCAGGTGGTGCTTCTTGGACTAAGAAATGGTTGAAATTCGATAATGAATATTTTACCCAAACAGATTACAAACATAAAGCTTGGTTCGCTACTGATGATGCTACACGCACGGACAATAGCTTTGGCAAGCATTTTCAAGAGTTTAGACAAGATGGTGAGCTGTTTAAGCGTGAATTCATAAAAGCTTTTGTAAAGCTCTCAGAGTGTGGCGCACAGTTCGAATAAAAACGTTATTTGCTGGACCACTTTACTCTTCTAATAGTTCGCCCTGTCGAAGCCAAAGAAAGTGTAAAATGACAAAGTTTGGGTCTACATTAAGGTTGGTTACTTCATTTTTTTTTATACTGTACAAGGTGTTATGTTTTTGGTGTAACTTTGTAGATTCGTATTAGGTGTGCTGAATTTACTAGTTTTCCGTTCTTCGCTACAGTTTCCCAGTTTATGTCATCAGCCATTTCGTATGTATCTACTTCATCATTTAAAGCTTCATGTTCTTTTTCCTTGCCTGGTATGGCATCACCGTCCTCGTCCATGAATTTGTCCTGTGTATATCGTCAAACTAGTGCCATACGTGCAATTTAGAATGTAGAACGCGCCACTTCATCTATATTACGTAGTGCTGCCAATTTTTCTTTGCCCTTTAATTCTCTGCGCGTTGTTGGTTTCGCTCGTACATAAGTACGCATGCTACAGTTTCTGTTGACATTTCTTGCTGCAAACGCCCTAAACATACCGAACTGGTATAGTTACTCCTTGTGTGCTATTAAAACCGAAACGTTGAGTTTTTTTAAGCGTTTACATTGGTAGACCATCCAACGCCCTTAGGTGATGCGGGTGACAACTATTTGCGTAGTGCTGTCTCTAGCGCTTGTATGCCTGGCTGCTTATGAAGAATTTACAAGTGACAAACTTACGCTTGTCGATTCAGATACAGGTAGTGCCCAAGTTCTATTTCTGGCCATTTACTGGCGTTGTAGGTGATTATGGTACTATATCAGTACTAGATCATAAAGAAAAGAGGCTGCGCATTATGAGGTATTACAGAGTGCGCTAGTCGTTATCCTAAGTGGTTTAGAGCCGAGAATTCCATAATTGGAGGCGAATGGCTTGGCTACGGTAGCATTCAACCTATGCACACAGTTTTCGAAATAATGGCTTTCGTACGCTATGCCATACCTATAGAATCCGTTCTACAACTGTACTGAAAACAACCAAAAATTGTTTGCTTACTTTACGCGATAGAGGCCTAGGCGTAGGTTCAGTACCAATGCTGCTTCAACAAATAGCAGAAAGAGGCGAAATAAAGCCTCTAAAACGTATTGATGTTGTGGAAATAGACGAAATCGTTGCAACTTATGCCCAACAGTATTTTTCGTTTAACATCAAAACACCTGAAGGAACAACACATGTACAAGATGGAAAAGAGTTTATATTTTCTGATTATGCAAAAGACTTACGCTATGATGTAATTGTACATGGTACGTTACCGCTGTTCATTTCAAAATGACATTTCATTTTTTGACATGTGTCACATTTTTTTAACTCTTTTTTTTTCTTTAGATGTATTTAGTGATGGACCTGATACAAAACACATGGGTGAAAAGGAAGTATTTGAGCGCATAAAAGAGTTGTTAGCGCCACATGGAGTGTTTATTTATGTACGAAGTTTTTTTTCACATATTTTTTTCTCGATACAGTTGCACCTGATTACAGCTATACAATGTTTTATTAGTTGCTCATATGTTACGGTATTACGCAAAATTAGTTTTAATTTTTTTAGAATGTTCTAAGTTCAGATAATGAAGAATTATCAGATCGTAGTAAAACTGGCTTTTGTTCTCTCCGTGATATCTTCCCCAAGATACGATGCTTTAGAGATGGCGCATTTGAGGGTCCTGTTGAAATTTATAACATGGTGAGTAACAGTTCTCGCTGTCATTCAAAACAGCTCTGATTTGTTTTCTGTAGATGTGCTTCTGCTCATTACATGACGTTGTGTTTGATATGCCAGATCGTGGAGAAGACTTAGAGCCATATACGTTCGAATGGCTTGAAGTTCAATTCGAAACTTGGGAGATATTTAACTCTGACACAACAAAAAAAGAAATTTGTATAGATGTACCTACAGAGCTTCAAGGAGGTGAACAAATCAGCAAGCTCGCTTGGGAAAACGCTAAAAGTTTAATAACTGGTTAACAAAATAAGGGGGCTACTTACCTAGGATATGCCATAGCGGTTTTCGGTTTCACAAACCGTAAAGGAGATGATTAAAAACTGTCACTGAACATCTGACTTTTGTTACGTGAACGAATTTAACTGGCAAATTTTTTTCGCGTATTGTTTTTAAGGTGGCTCAAAATTCTTAACTATTCAAAAAGCGGGCTTGTCACAAATGGCAACTTCTAAAGACACATTTGCATTAACATGTCACGCTTATTATATACAGCATTCTGACAGTCTAGGTGAGTTTTACGCTGAAATCTGTTTTTAGCGCCAGGTTTTGTAGAATGTACTCGCAAGCAATTGAATAACACTTTCACTAGACTATGAGCTTCCTGGAAGCAAAAAGGATGATTTAGCTGTTCTTCCAACACATCTTGAAAGAAACGTAACCAGAGCAGCTACTGAGGACTTTAAATTAACGATTAAAAACGGTCAAATCAAAAAGTGCGAAAGGCTGGCTTGGGACTGCGGCTCGCCCCCTGAAGGCTTTACAGCACCTTTAAAATGGACAGGAACATACACTCCAGGCGGAGAGTTCTCCATAAACCTCAAGCAAAGCGGTTCTAGCTCTACATTCTCAGGAGTGTTCAAATTACCTTGCTCCATATCAGGAATCGTCAATAGCGCGTCAGGAGAACAAATGGGTGCGTTGATTGTGTTCCCAGCCGTTTGAAAGCCCAAAAACGGAACTTTGCTCAGCGCTTCTAATATATGCTTAAGGGCGCCTTGACATCTACGTTAAATCAATGGAAGTTTACAAAGCTGCAATGAAACAGTGGAGGCTAACAAAAGATGCTGAAATTGCTGCTTCTTACAAAGCAATGTCGAAAGGAGAATCAGTTGATTTTCTTGCTGTCCTTCCGGTTGATGTACTTCTAAATATAATAGAAGAGTTGCCTACGTCAACACTACTATCTACATTATCTAGAGTATGTAAAAGCTTGAAACAAGTCATTGATTTGGATTACGTGTGGCATCCTATTTTCCTTCGCGATTTCGGACCTGGAAAGTCGATGCTTAGATACCTTGATCCATCTGACAAAATGAAACCCAAGTCTTTGTCTTGGAGAGAATGGGTTTGCACTCTTCACAAGGGTAATTTCTCTAAGAAAATAAAATCCAGACTTGTTGTAGCACCAGGTATGTATCTGAAGAATTGTATCACGTGATTTTGACAATTTATTTAGGAGTTTACGTTCTGGAGGGATTCACAAAAAATGCATCTCGAGGAAATGTGACACGTGGTAGATCTGTTACTGATATTATCAAAGAAGAGAGTACTAGCACTCTAAAGACTAAGCTTTCTGGGGGTGGGTTCATTTTTAAAGGTAAAGGTGCCTATATGGCTGGAACACAATGGGGAGAGGGTCAGACTTCGCTTTGGGATGGTAAAATACAAAGGAGGGGAACCACCAACAAAATAAGTTTTACGGAAACTTTTGGACCTTCTAGTACGTTCTTTTACTCTGGTGTTATAGTGTCACCTTATTTGATAACTGGGTCATACTGGGGCGGAACTAAGGCTGTTGGGAATCATACTGGAACTTTTGAATTCCGTGTTGTTGGGTACACAGGGTTTCAATATTAAAATAAAGTTGTTTGATTTAGTTGAACAAAAATTGATGTAGTTCTGTCTTGCGTGGTTAGCCCTTTCTATTCGCCAACAAAGTTGTTGTTAAACCGTGTTTGTACATGTTGCATGGAGTGGCCTAAGTCCAGTTAAGTCAGCATCTACGTTTTGATAACAGAAAAAGTACTTCGATCATAGTGTTAAAGTAACAGCCGTATTTCGCCTCTTCGCAAAGTAATTACGTATAGCTAGCACCATGTGATGCCTTCCGGGTGTTCATTCCATTCATCTTCAAAACACTTTGGTACAGATGAAGGTATAGCAGCACTTTCTAGAGTTCATCTAAGTACTTACTATTAAGCTGATAATTTTCAGTTTGATCTACCAAAATATGGTATCCAATGTCTTCAAGTTTTACAGCAAAGTGTAACAACGACAAAGTCCAAATACAAATGTAAGTGTAAAGAAAGAGAAAATGGGCCAGCAAATGAAACGTCAAAGTGAGATTAAAGAAACTACTTTTTGACAACTAGTGTTATCAATATGTTTCTAGACAGTAGCGTTAAGTATTCCTACGGGTGCTTGTACAACTACTTCGTGTATAGTTATTATGTGGACAGATTTGGATGTGCCTTAATGAAAGCGTTTGTTTTTAATCAGAACTTCCCTTGCCGTTATACAACTTTGGTTGTTTTATTGAAGGCAGTGTTATTTATATACACCATCACGTGATTTAAAATGTTTCGAATACACTTTATACTCACCGTATTATCGTTTATCAGTATTTCTGTATCGTCAGCACCAACCCTAGACATTTCATTTGATGATTTATTACAAGGAGAACGTGTGCGTATTGTATTAATAACTATTCTCTTTTTTGCCAAGTTATTCGCTTCTGACGCCTTTATAGCCTGCTCAGTACTTCAATGGTATAGTTATGATCTTTTTACACCGATTCAATTGTTTTTTAGGTGGTTTCGGTTCTCTTGGATCAGGTCCTGGCCCTGAGTTAGCGATATCATTTTTTAGTGGTGTTGTAGAAGTTAAAAATGACACGTGTGGAACAAGTAGAAAGGTGTTGAAGTTAGAGCAATCGCAAGGTATATTTCTACTTGGTGAAGCATTTTTTGGAGATGTTACGGTAAACATGATGAACACGAGTACGCACGAAGCAAGTTTGTTTGTACCTTCTTTTTTTTTTTTTCTTTGCTTTGTTTGAGAAGAACTGAGCGTTTGCTCTTCATTATATGTGTTCAACGGAAGAGAAGATAAAAAAGATCTCACATTAGGTGTCAGTTTACCCACGTGTTTTATTTAGATTCTTCGCAAGGAAGACTAGAATTTTATCCAAGCGTAACGCCATCTGAAGCGAAGACAATATGGCCAAGTTCTGGAAGTTTTTCTGAAGGTTGCTTTGAGGAAGCCATCGAGAATAACTTAGTTCTTCGTTCTGCAAGGTATATTGGCAGTGAAGGGACAGGATATTTGATATCACTACGGGCAGGTCTCTACGCTTTGCAAACAAAAACATTGAGAAAAAATCTAACTTATTTTTTGCCAGCTACAAAATTCGAAACTTCTTGTGTCGGAGTACCTCCAAGTATACCATCAAGGACGATTCTAAACTTTAGTGGATTAAAAGAAAGCGAAAGCATTGAGGACTATTTTTCAGGAGGTTTTGGATCTCGTAACTCTGGACCAGGACCTTCCGTTGACTTACTGTAATGCCAGGTATTTTTTTGCCTGTCAAAGTTCTTACGTTTTTTACAAGGTTCTCGGATGAACAGGCAATATCTAGATCGTCTCAAGTAATGCCTAATCTAATATGCAATTGCAGTAGTGCTTCTTTCGGGTCATCGATGGCATACACTATAATAGGAAATGAAAAACAAGTCACAGTAACTTACACTGGTAACAAAACGATAAAATCGGTGCGAATGTATGCCGAAAGGTACATGTCATGTTCACCTCTTTTTGGTGTTTTCATTCAAACTACGTTAATAACCATTTTTTTGCTAATTGGATACTAGCGGTGCTACATCTCAAAGATGTACTACAGTTGATATCCCACTTCAGAACGAAAATAATAATACTCAGTTTTTTCTCGGAAATAAATCACCTGAAGCTATGCTTATTATTTCTGCCCTTATTATCGATTTTGAACCATTCCCTGGGCTTGCTTCGCCAAAAACTTCCAATAGTACGAAGGCCTAGATTTTCTTTCTAGTGGCATGTTGGCCGTCAAGGCGCACCAAGATAGATTGTGGAGCTGATTTTTATTTTCAGGAATTCTGATCTGGGTAGTTGTGGGTATAATCTTGTTTATCTTTCTTCTGTCTATCATCATATTATCCATCTGGTTACTCAAGCTAAGGAATATACCAAAAAAAGAAAAGGCGTCAGGTGAAGTCATCAATATGATACCTCCTACAGTGCTTCCTCCAGGAGCTACTGATGGAGACAGCGAAGATGAAGAATCAAAAAAGAATACAAGCCACGATGACGAAGAGGCAACACAAACTATTGCTGTAATAAGAGATTCACAACGTAAAAGCGTTTTTATACCGGCATCGTATATGACATCAGAATATACACTCAGAGTAATCAAGCCACCAGACTTGAAAGTTGGAAAGCAGATAGGTAAAAAACTAGAAAAAAAATTACCTCCTTTTTTAAACACTCAGCGTTGTTTTAGGTGAAGGTGCCTTTGGTGAAGTTCTGAAAGGAACTTACAAGCATCATAAAGTAGCTATTAAGCGACCTAAAAGATTTTCACAAGCTGACTTTGCACAGTTCTGTGCAGAGGTGAGATAAACTGTTTTGTTGATTGCTGAGAACTAACGTTCTTGTCTAAGGTGTCAATTTTGTCAAATCTGCCTGTGCACAAGAACGTTACTCAAACAGCAGGTATATGTTTCAAGGATGGTCCACCACTATTGATTCTTGAATACATTCCTGATGGAACATTGAAAGACCTATACAGAGAAAAAGAAACACACTTTACAAAGCAAGAATTAGAACCTTACATACGTGGCATTATTGATGGTATGATCTTCTTGCACGTGAACAATGTACTGCTTTAGTTGAATTAATCCAGTTTTTAACTTATTGGTTAAGGTTATACATAGAGACCTGGCGTGCCGTAATGTTTTGGTATGAGAAAAAGTTAAACTTTTCTTTTCCTTATTTTTTTCTTTCTTTCAGCTTAAAGGCAATATTCCTAAAATATGTGACTTCGGCATGTCAAGGTAACATAAAGTACCAGCTGTATAAATAATTCTAAATTGTTTCAAGGCAAGACTCAAGGAACTTAAACCAAACAGTTAGCTCCAGAGGACCAGTGAGGTATACAACCACAAACTGTTTTATAACTTAGAATCCATGTTTAGGTGGATGGCTCCTGAATGTATTTCTCGAAGAGAATATAGCACTGCAAGCGATGTACGGACCACAAAATTTACTAGTAAAAACCTCGAACATATACTGAAAAACCTTTCAAATGAATCACGTGATTTGTTTTAACAAGTTGAATAGGTTTGGGCGTTTGCAATAACTCTTTGGGAGTTACTTCATAGAGATGGAAAACCATACGGCAGAAATAGAAGTACACATGCGATAGCTATCGCTATAAGAGATGGAGAAGCTGGTCCTGAGATAATGCGTAATGGTATACCAGTGTTTAAAGATATTATGAAGCAATGTTGGAAGGTTGATCCTAAACAAAGACCTTCTTTTGAAATGCTGAGAGACATGCTTGATGAAAAAGAGTTGTTTAAATAAATAAAAATCACGTATCTTTCATCGTGTAAGTACTCAATGGCATTAACCTACCTGACAAGCCTTTTGTCGAAAATATGCCACATTTGTGGATCTTTTTTTGTCGATAATCCGTGCAAGTTCCCATGGGTTGTCTGCCGTTAAGTTTTTGTATTGGCAATTGAACTGAACTGGCTTTAGCCGCGTAGAAAAAGAAGAAACTACGGATAATCTTATTTTTGCTTGTATTTGTTCATCACTATGAGCATTCAGTACATTGTAACCATCAAAAAATATTAACCTAATCAAAAATCCAGGTCAATTCCAACTGTCCTAGTACATTTTCTGGTCGTTGCACGAAACCTTTGCATAAACTGATCATGTTGATCCTCTTGCTGTTATTGTCGCTTTAAAATATAAATGAAAGACACCATTCGCACTAAAAAGTCAGCACCTTTCTTGAAATACATTTAGTGCTTACGCCAAGTACATTGCAAGATGAGCCGCTTGATGGCTCGTCTTTCAGAGTTCTTTTTCACCGGAAGGATCAGGACAAAGCCGTAAGTGAATTCATCTAATATTACAATCGAATAATGCCTCCTATGCGCTCTATACAACTATTTTATCATTTAGAAACCCTTCTAAGCGTTTTTGGGCTTCACTAACCGCTTTTACTGTATAACCTATTAAAACAAGCCATAATAGTCGTTTCTACGCGTCGCGGTATATCTGCGCGAATCACAGCGTTATCTAATTTACTTTTATAAATAATTCAAACGTCACACTCAAAAATGTATCTAAACACTATTTAGTGCGCTTCCTAAGCTACCAGCTGCATATTGCTACTTTGGTTTTCATGGCGCTCCAAAAAGTACCGATACGGTCTCTTGCATCTGTAAACACACTTTCCCAGCATTTGAAGGTCTAAAATGGTACACAAAACAACCATACGGTGCTTGCTACGCACCTGGGTGCCCAGACAGAATGTACTTGAATAACCTTACAAAAACATATGCGCACGCCAGAGTACTTGCTAGAGAGGCTATGCTTGCCGATGGTGACTATTATGGAAGCAAAGAAGTAGGAAGGGAGATATTCTTATTATGTGCTCAGAAAGGTGATCCTTCTATTAAAATAACAACAAATATAACAGGTCGTGTTGGTGCAATGCTAGAAGAACAAAAACAAATGAGTCTAAGTGATAAACTGGTAAACGAAAACCCCTTGTTAAACACAGCAAAACAGAATGCAATTGATTATATTAATAATCCAAAGGCACCTTTAAGTACAAATAATAAACCTCCATTGAAAAGTAATCCTACTACTAAACGTAGGAGGAAAAAAAGGAGAAAAATTTACCATCCAGATCACAAGTGAAGTGTAAAACAAACAATAAACAGCTGTACAATAATTAAATCTAAGTCACTATAAAGTCTCATGTTACTTTCGATTACTATGTACCCACAATGTTACTGTAGCGGAATGTTATAACTGTAGCGTGTTCCCAGTGTTCACATCTATAAACATTGTAGAGAATAGCAGTTTGTCTTCGCTTGACAAGTACAGCATACCGTCATCAGTCCTACAAGGTATCATTGTCCTTGAACCTGTGAGTGTCATAAACTCAGTGTCATTTAACACGTGTAAAAAGAAAGAAACAAGTAGGAACGTGACGTTTCTTTGAATGACAAATGAATAAATAACGAACTTAACAGCCTATTAATTAAATAAACAACATGATTCGCAGCGCACTCACTATAAACAATCGAATAGCCAATCCTAGACGCTATTTAACTCAGTTTAATCGTTTTAAAACAACAGGACCGAGTAAAACCCTAAAATATAGCCTGGCGTTCATAATAGGTAATGTACTGCTATTAGAAACATTTGTATGGGGTACTGCGTACATAAAATACAACAAAGAACAAGAAGCGGAAATAGACGTAGAAACAACTTCAACAGCTACATCAATGCCCACAGAGGATACAAATGATGTCTGTGAAGTGCCGATATCAACTTCAACGACTTAACACGGAGCACCATCAGGAATACATAGAGCACCAACAAAACCTTGTACAAAACCATATCTATACATAAAAATAAAAAAGAGTAAGAAGAACTATGCAAATCTGTCCCACTTGTTATTTCATTAGCCTTCACTGAACACCGAGTTCTTTTTGTCACTGTTTCAATAATAAAGCACTTAACTTCGCATCCGGCATCAAAGTACTTGATCATTTTGTCCTTATGGCTGATACGAGTTGCACCCGAACTCCAACTCAACCATAAAAGGGTGCAAAGGTTAAGTTTTAGTGTACGACTTTTAATGACAAGTGCACAATGTTCGGCAAAACACTTTTTGTATTCAAAAGACCTTTGAATGTACTGGAGTCTAAATACCTATTATTTGCATCTCATGAAGCTGTTGCAAAAGTCATAGAATAGTTCACCCAACATGCATTGCCGTAAAAGCTGATGTCTCCTGAGTCCATACCAATACTTGCAACTGTTGGCATGAGAGGACACCCAATGAAGCGAAAAACAGTATACTGTCTAAGTATGTTGGAGATCTTTTAATGTACTTAGATCTCTGTTTAATGACTCAAGTTGTTTTTGATGATAATATTGTCACTGTGGCGTAAATCAAGTGTTTCTTTTATATAATGCCTGAGCTATATGATATGTCTCAAGTAAGTGGTTTCTTGCTCCATGATATAAGCGACAGCTTCAATTGAAGGAATCAGTACAAATTCCTATGCTAATGGTAGTACACGAATTAGGTATTTTTGACAACTCCTGATTTTTCAGAAAACACTATCAACGAACTTAGATTTCATTCCTAGAATATACAAATGACAAACTTCAGATATGTCATGCTGAAGGTCTTAGAATTACAGCAAGGTCAAAATAGCAAGTAATTTACTAACGCCTTTGCTGGCAATCTAATACGTGTATGAGGATGGACCTTTATTTGGAAACAAACAGTATCAAAGTACAAAAGAACTAGAAACCAGTATCAAGGCCAGGAATAAGTTTTGGTGCAAAGCTATCACTGTCAACAACAAAACATATTATATGTTGTACTAATTCAGGAGGAAGGTATGGTTCAATACGCTTAATACAAAGCATAAGGTAAAAAACGTGAACTCTAAAAAACTTGGGAAAATAACGATGTAATCTTGGATGCCATCGTTGATTCAATGCCAACTTGATGAGTTTTTTTAGTTCAATATCATCTTCTGAATCTGTTGCCACATGCTTATCAACAAATTCCATACAGTGGGTTGTCTTGTCGTCTTGAGTAAAAGGTATTGTTACATCTGCATGGTACATACGAAGAATTAACAATGACCTCAAATCCTTGTATTTAATAGCTGAACACAAAGGTGTTATTGAATGAGATAGGATTCTACGGCCACTTTTAGTTGTCTTCTTGTTGACATCTGCTCCGTAGTGAAGTAATAACAACATTGATGATTCTTTGGTGTTAATCTGCTCAATTGATAAAACTGTGTTGCTATACTCCTCAATCACGCTTTGCAATGTTGTAAAGTGCACTGACCATTCACCATCATTATCAGATTCCGTGTTATTATAAATATTAGGGTCTGCAGAGGCTTTAAGCAACATGTTAAGTACTCTTAGATTGGTTAAAAGTGCTGCTGTGTAGCATAGCATTGTCATGTAGTGTTTATGTTTATATCGCACTTTTACCATGCTATTTACATTGCCCTTTGATAAACCAAGCTTGAAGAGGTTGTATGATTGTGATGTAAGGTTTTTGCTCATTAATAACACAATCTGTTGAAAAGCTGAAGTTTCTGTTGTTCCTAACCAATCATCACTATAATAAATACCATTGATGTTTGCACCGTATTTGAGAAGCATTGAAGCGATTTTGAAGCTTGGAGTTTGTTTGTATTGACCTGTGTGTAAAGGTATGTGTATGAGCGTATAGGATTTAGTGAAGTAAAACTGTTCATCTAAAACTGTTTCGTTTGGGTTTGTGCCTTCTTTTAGTAATATTTCAACTGACGCAATATCATCGGCGAGTAAAGCTTTGTGTAGTTCCGATTTAAATCCTGTAGTTTCGTTGGACAACATGACGGCGGTTTTTTTGTGTTAAGTCATACTTAGCAAGTACAGACAATATTCAGTGAAGTGTAGTCAATTTTGTAATGATGTAACACTTAGCGATGTTCCAAACGAATAGAATACAGAATCTATTGCCAGAACGTAAAAAGTTGGAAATAGTCGACTCTATTCCGATTCAGTTTTCAGAGAAGAGTGACTGGTACGTTTATTTGATAATTCGAGCCAATCTTGAGCCCGCCACGTGATCTATTTTTTTGCTGTCTGAAAACCACTTTTTAGTACTTTCCACGCGTAGAAATAGCCATCTCTTGAGGTAAAACATATTTTAACAACATTTTGTAGTTTGATCTGGCAGTCGCTCTGGATTAAAAAAAGTCTCAGACGTTGTGAGGATGTAAAGAAATGGTTTTCAGACAGTAATAAGGATGTAATTTGTGCTGTTTTGTCTCACCACAAAAAAAGCGAGAAGACGAAATTCGAATAAACCAAGAAATTTTTTTTCAAATACGAATTTTGCAATATCCGTTTGGAACATTGCTAGTAACACTACATAGTCACCCAAAAACTGTGGTACATAAAGCGTACTTAAGATTTTGCGTAACTATATAAAACACACTTTGAAGTGTGAGGTGTGGCAAAAAATAGACATGCTAAAAGGATGAGTCTTTTAAATTTGATATTAGCTATGTAAGAAAATTGGCAGCGTAAACAATGAATAATCTGTATTTATTTTTTTTTCCTAAAAAACAGCAAATAGTGAGTAGCCTTGAAACAATCAATTAATTACTGAATATTTACCTATGAAGAAACCTCAATGTTGTTTCTATAGCTGTATATGATAGTGCAAGTGACGGAATGACCTAAGCCGAAATAAACAATAGATTTTGAAAAAAAAACAACAAACAACAGAATCCTGTCTCGTTTTTCTGCTAACCTTCATGTATGCGGATCCAACACCTCTGAATAATCCTCTAGGACCATCTTTAGTAATAATTGACTTTGTTGCGCCATAGACATTGATAGGATTTTTTGACATCTGACATTGTCGGCGGATTACATCAATAGGATATGTCACTACAATACAATTAAAAAAAAATCCACTTAGCCAAGAGGAAGTATTCCAAACATACTTGTAGTAGCTATAAAAGCACTCGTAGTTGAACATGCCAAAAACGTAGTTGTCCTAGGTACCTATTGTACACTGTAAGAAAGTAAACTCTTAAAAAAACCAAATTTCCAAAAAAGGATTATAGTATTTCTATAGAACACGTACTTGGCCATGCTCAGCGCGCCATTCCTTTACAGAATTATAAATAGTTTTGTCAATCGCAACAAAAGGTCCAATAGCCTAAAAATACGAGAGTAAGTCATAATCGAAATAAAACTGTCTCAAGACTTCAGTAATGTTAAGTTGTACTGTCGGACGGGTTTTTTTGAGTTTGGCGTACAAGAACTGTAGGAAGGAGTCCTCTGAACAATCCCATAGATCCACCTGTTTTCATGATATCTTTAAAAACAAGTCTCAAATCAGAGCGCCCTTTATATGCATCTGAACAGACATGTGTATGAACAACATCAAGAGGATACGTTATAATTGTAGCGGTTACACCAGCACTAAAACCTGCCATTGCCTTCCATGTAGTAGAGTACTTTTTGAAGTTCAACTCATCTCTTGTATGCTTACTCCTTCGTTCCATTTCCTTAAATAAGATAAGCACAAAAAGAAAGACTATCAATAGTTTTGGTAGAAGTATAGACCGTAAACAATAAGAAAAATATGGGATTTAAGCATGTTTGCGTAAGCCTTTACCTGGACGAAATTAGCATATAGAGTGCAAACCAAACCAGTACAGAATGATGCGCGGACAATTGAAATAGCTGTAAAGTCGTAAGTATTTGAATAAAAGAGAAATATATGTCAATGCAAACAGGAAGGAAATAAAATGAGTTTACCATTTCCTTTAAAGAAACCAGCTAGTCCTTCATTCTGAAATACTGTACGTAAATTATTGAACCAGCTCTTTTTCTCTTTTTGGGTCTAAACAACAAAAATGAGTCCTTTGGTTACACCTCCACAGCCAATCGAAAAAAATAATTTTTTGAAAGCGTACTTGAGCAATAATTTTGAGCCTTTCCAGGGGCGCTGTGAATGATCTTGATATCCCTCCACCTACTGCGCCAGCAGTAAAGAATGTAAAGAGTTCACCAGTATCTTAAATACTTGTTAACAAGTAGAGCAATGGAGTCACTTAAAAAAAACATTTTTAAAACATACGTGCTGGAACTGGTATTTTAAAATCACTCCCATTATCTACTTGAGCCATCTTGAGCCAGTAATTAAGAATAACACGCTCATCAAAAGCATCTAGTTCGTGAAAAACCTAATTAAAAGTAAGATACTCACTGAGAAATACCAAAAAACGAAAAGCAAAAAATCATCAAATTTCAAGTTGAAAAAAAAAAATAGAAAGAAAAAACTTTGCTGTTGTTGACGTCATACACCAACAAGCGCCGAAAAAGATACGCGACGGTACTCACTTTGTAGAACTCACTAAACTCCACACGCTGGTCCCTATCTAAGTCCACTGTCTGAATATGGTGTTATTAACACTTTTATAAGTTGCTGTTTTACCTTTAACATCTCTTCAATCATACTCTAAGCGTAGAAATTAGTATTGAAGCAATTTCTTAGTTGGTAGATACGGAACGCGGGTTTTTTTAAATGAATAAATTACGAAAGTGCTTTTAACAACACGACGACGCGCACTTTATCAACATGGTGTAGTCCTAATAATTCTAAAGCATTTCCAAGCTCCGTTGGTTCAATAGACCCTATACGCTAGTTTAGAGTGTAATACAAGGCATAAAACTGGTGTTGGCACATTCTCCGATAAAAGGCGTATATATCCGGCCAAAAAGATACTATTTACATAAAATACGCTGCGCAATGCGTCTTACCATTGTTATCAACGTCTATTCTGTCGAAGGTTTCCCAGAGCTTTTGACGTATAGCTTCATCTGCTGGAGAAAGGTTTTGCATATCCATTGTGGAGTGGTAACCTTTTTAAGAACTCGCAAAACGAGGAATCGACTGTCTTAAACCGTTAAGTAGGGGTGTCACTTGTCAATTCTCAGTGTTGAATAGAATACACTCTTCAATCTTATTGAGTTCGCTAGTTTGCTTTAATTGTATAGAAACTTGGAGAAGGCAAGTTCACCACAGAAGTCAGTATTTACATTAATTACTAGCGATTTTTAAACCAATAAATTATGTCCGTAGCGAATTACGTGGTATTTGCGCGTTTTTTATACCAAACGTATCCATGCGTAAACTGTCGTTTTGAGGCTCATTCACTAGTATTTGATGTTTATGAGTCGCATACCTTTTATGGTACATTTGTGAATGCCTGTCAAAGTTCAATAGCGTGGATGGCTTAATTGTATTTAGGCGCGCACATTACCACATCTGCTGTCTATTTGACTAACTCACAAGATGTGTTTCATAACTTGGACCGTAAACAATGCAATCTGAAAACGAGCAATAGTAAAACTTGTGTACTTTATTTAGTTTTACATTCATATTGGAGTGCCAAGATCTCAGCAGCTTCCACAAGCAGCTTCGCTCCAGCAACACCATTTATCACTTCTGATGCGAAAGCATAATGGTGATCCAGGGTAGCAGTATGCAGTTGAACCTAATAAATATAAGTATTTAAGAATTAAAAATCTTTGTGTTTTTCACATACATTCTTTTCACGACCACGTTTACGCCATCCAGGAGGACACCATCCATTTGTATCACATGTTTCACCACACAATAATGGTCCTTGCTAAAAGGTGCGTTAATGACATACAATGTAAAACTAGCATAACATACCTCAGTTGATCTCTTTTCGTGCATGTCTGGCATTTCTTCAGAGTCTTTAGATTGGGTCGTCAAGGCAATTGGTATCAATGCCAAAGTCACCAATACGAATAACATTGTTGTGTTCATTTGTTGTTTGTTTAAAGAAGAGGTTTGTTGTTGGTTGAGGTTTTGTAATTTGGTTTTGTTTGATGCACTTAGACATCGATTTTAAGTCTTCTTATTCACTGAACAAAAGTATCATAAACTCTTTACCTCATTTCTTTTTCGCTAACTTTAACGTTCACTATCCACGGTATCTTGTTGTAGTTACACTGCAAACAGCACCGCTGTTCTATTTGAGTTAAAAGTATTACTACTCGAAGATGAAACATTTACCATAAATGTATTATTAAAAGCCACGCGATTAATCAAGGAACCTCCTGAGTGAACATTAGTGAAAATCGTCAGTATTCTCACCCCAAGAGTGTTAATATAGTCAATATTACCTTAGCAATAAATCGCGTAGCTGACCTGGGCACGTGCTTCCGTAGAAACACCGAACAAACTTTAAGCCTACGAAACCTGGTGAACAATAACTAGAGCAATTTTGTTTGGTACGACAACCAGTTTTTGTACAACAGTATTTGAAACAAAGCACACAGACAAAAATTTATTTCCCATTGTGGATTTTCTTTAGAAACCGAAAGATTTTACATTGATACCAAACGCAGAGCTTGCAGCTTTTTTAAGTTTCCTCTTTGCCTGGTCTTCCTGTCTCGCAATCTTCCTGTTTGTATCATACTTCAATCCATGTTTCTCTCGCTCAATCTTTTTATTGACATCACGCTTGGCTTTGTCTTGCATTTTCTGACCTACATTGGGTTGTTGTCTTTGCTGTTGTTGTGGTGATCCTGGACCGACTCCTGGACCTGATTGAGGTCCTGGGGGGTGTTGACTATGTTCAACTATCTCTTCTGGTGGTATCTCGTCCACATATACTTCACCACCACTCGCTTCTTCGTAGATATCGTGGCACCACCAACTCTTGTGTACCATTTCGACTAATTTCTTACATTTCTTAGAGTCCTTGTGTTTAGAAGCATAAGCTGCTGCTGCAGACTGTACACCTCCTATCGCTGTTTTCTCAGGTACAAGTGATTCTATGAGACTCTTTTGTGCGGCTTTATAAGCTTTAGATTTTCCAGACATCCTAAAGTACATAAGTCAAAGCATCATCAATAGATTTGTTGCTGAAAAATCTCGTTTCCGCTTAGTCTGGAGAAATATTGGAAAGGAGGTCCTTATTCTTTGCTCCTTTTAGCAACTTTTGGTATTATGTACAACCAGCTGTCGCTTCAATGTGGCGTGGGATGTACAAGATGATGTTTTTTGAAAAATGTAAGAAGGGTACCTCTTCAAGCAATAGAACACAGCTAGAGTGATAGTCTCGTTTTTGAACCAACTTAGGTTTGTTCTTATGAGAGCCTTAAGTTGTTCCAAAGCAGCATCAGAATTCGTGTAATGATTTTTACCGACTGTCAATGAAGCATACATTCCTAATGCGAAAATATCAAGCATTGTTCCTTTGTAGTCTCCGAAGCTTATGGTCTAGAAAGATTGTTAATATAAGTAATTTGAGGATTAACAATAACATCTGAACCTCCTCTGAAGAGGAGGTTATGTTTTGGTTCGTACCCAATCACAGCAAGAAAGTGCCTTGTTGTCAAAGTAAACCAAAACTAATAGCTTTTGTTTCATTGAAAGAGATGTGAATACTGAGAACATTATTTTGACTAGATTGCTTCCAGCGTATAATTCCTTTGATGATAGCATATCAATAAGTCCCACATCTTATAAAAAAATTAAAATCAGTACTGACGTGTCAAGAGAATGATAATGAATACAAAACAAGAAAGAAGAAAAAAATAAGAATTAAAAGGTATTGTTCAAAAAGCGCACTCTTTTTGCACGCGCCAAGATGCACTTTTTTCTTCATGCATAATACTGGATTTGCAGATGTCAAAGGAAGGCATGATACTGATAGTTCACCGCAATGCCTAGTTAATTGTTTTTGTCAGTAACACAAACAGATACAAGACCTTTCAGACAATCATACCATACACCTTGATCTTCGTCTTTTGTCTTTTCGAGCTTCATCTTGGATATAGCAAATGTAGATGGTGGAGCCTCTTTTAGTTGTTCCTTTAACAGAGACGTCGCTTTTTTATGTGCATCTTTTTCTGATGGTCCTTTTTGCTTGAAGATAGATTTTGATACAACAAACTTGGTCTACAACAAAGAAAAAAATAAGAACACAATGAAAAAAAAGTCAAGAAACTGACAACCAAAAGTGTTGGATGTTTTTTACGGTATTTTGGTTCTGCTGCCTACGGCGTTGACGTACCGAGAAGTCAAGTAGGACAGATTTATCTGAACCAATAAGTCCTTGAACAACGCTTTTTTTTGGCGTGTTAAAAAAGACAATACCATTATCTTGTAAAGCACTTAATCCAATAGCAGCAAATGGGCTTAGCACAGCTGTATCACTTGGAAAGTGGTTCGCTATATCACTATAAAATTAAAGTTAACACATGGTTTTCACAGCCACTAGAAGTCTTACTTCCAATGGAAACCAGCTACTGGTTGTCCAACATCATCAGCAACGTTGTCTAATGCAAAAATAATAGGAGGTCTAATAGTTCCAGTTTCAAGTGTCATCCAGTGTGGTGTTGCTGTAGTATATCCAGCACCTGTAACACGATCAAATGTTGCTCCATTATACATGTCAACATCCCAAACACGTGGATTGAGGCCAAGCGCTTGAAATTGAGTAAGTGGAATGTTGTTGTGAAGAAAAGAAAGGTTGTTTGAAGGGAAAACGTAATCATAGTGTTCAAAGAGCCTTGGTTGATACCTGTTATTATTTTGAGCCAAGCCAAATACATTATAGCATTTATACTCTTATCTGTTAACAATATACAATCAAACCTATCAACTTGTGGAAACTCTTCCCATCTTGGTGCACAACGACAGCAATCTTCGATAAATTCAATAGATTTACTTCTGAATATCAATTCAGCTCTGACGTATGCCCTATCGCACCGTTAGAAAACTAACAACGAACACAAGCACATCCGTTTCTAATATCACGTGCACGGTAAAATCACGTGAAAATAAACTAAAATAAGAACTAAGCGAAAGTACGCACTGTTTAAAGTGGAGAACATCATTCTTCATTGTAAATGATACTTCAGCTGCAACAACGGATTCTTTTGGATTGATAAGAGGTACTATTATATTAAGAACTTGAGAGTTTGTAGCAGGATCTTGTAAAACATCAGGATGATTAACAAGTACATCCTATTAATAAAAAATTAACAAACAAACCTTAACCAAACTACAAACACGTGCCTGAGTGAACCTTAATTGAACAGATACAGGGCACTCTGCTTGGCCATAAGGTACCAATGAGATGTTATCCACAACAACTCGGACTTTTCCAGTATCTCCACGGAAGAGACTATCAGTAACCTACAATGAATTAATATAAAAAATTTTGTCGAAAAGAAGAACAAAGAAGAATACTCACTGCAATACTTCTAATACGAACTGGATACTGAACTACAAAGTCAACGACTCGTTGTGATCCCTAAGCAAGGTTTTTGTTAGCATTCAAGAACTGCATAACGTTCATTACCTTGAAAGCTCTTCTGATAAGTTCAGAGTTGAGTACCATTTGTGCGTTTGTTATGAGAGGTCCTGGTTGAGAAGGAGGTGCAACATCAGCAATGTTGAGACGAAGTACTTGATCAGTAAGAGTAACACAACCTCCCTACAGTTTGATGTCAATCACGTGATCGTAACGTTTTGAGATATAAGATACTTACGGGAGGGATAGGAGGGAAAGATAGAGCTCCACCTTGAGGTAATATACCCTTGAGATTTGTGGCAAAAGCGCACATTCCACCAGGTAGAGTTAATCCACCAACATTTCTAACAACAACGTTTTTGATCTGTACTTCCCTTTGTGGCTCAAAGATACCATCTCCAATAGCATCTACAACCTCAAAACTCTCGAATTGAGGGTAGTACAAGGATGCGCTTGTCTCTAGAATGCCACCCTAGAACATCTTGAGAACAAAATATTCCAAAAAAAAAGTACTTGAGGTCCCATTACTGAGAAGGAGGTATGCGCGTCTCTACCAGAGCGCCCGTTAGTGCCACTAATATAGAGTTAACATCAGGACCAACATCTTAGGCTGGTATTTATAAGCTACCTTGTTCCACTGTTTCCGGAGCGACCGCTCGATCCTCTTTGACCACTTCTTCCTGATGACCCAGAACGACCACTCTTGGATGTTGTTCCTGTTCCGCTTGGAGCAGCTACACAAAAAGTTAGCATTATCAATTGTCCCTAACTAATAGACTTACGCTCAGTCCATCTTCCAGCACTTCCACCACTACCAGCACTACCTCCAGAACTAAAAACAAACCTTTAATATAAAGGGAGATGGCTAACTCAAGTGTACCCTCCAGAGCCACTGTTACCTCCACTACCTTTGCTACCTGCGTGTCCTGCTCCACCACCAGAGTAGTTACATCGTAGAAGCATGAGTAGTCTTGGATCATTTGCTGTGACATTAATAGGAGCGGCATCACCGCCGTTTCCTCCGCTTCCTTTAAAGACAATTCAATAAAAGTCAGAGAAAAATGATGTTTTGTACCGCCTCTTGCTCCATTTGCGCCACTGCCTCCAGAACCACCGCTATCGAACATGTTAAGAAAAAACATATGATGAAAGCTACTGGGCTTACTTTCCGCCGTCTCCACCGCGTCCCTAGATAAAACTTAGATAATAAAAACATACGTTTAGGTACATACTCCGTCTGGATTTTGCCTTCCGTTGCCGTTGCCACCACGACCACCTCGGCCACCATAGCCCTGAATAAACAGTCAATAGACACTCTCAAAAATGTTTTTCACTTACACCACTGCCGCCTTTGCCTCCTCTACCCTAAAAAACAAGGTTAGTCAAAAAGAAATGCTAAAAAAGGAAGAAAGGATTTTTCTTACTCCGTAGCCTCCATTTCCTCCTAAACATTTAAAATTAATACACGTGGTGAACATCCAAAAAAAATTATGTACCATGGCCGCCATGGCTATCAAGGAATATTAAACTATCTTGGATAGAGCATTCAGGTATCTCAATGGATGCTTGTTCTACACCATCCATGTTTAAGATCATACTACCATCAGGTTGAACGCCCTTGTAAATAGTTAATAGATGTCAAGTTCACACATTGTCGTTAGAGTACTCACATGAGAAGATATTGTGATGTCTATTGCTCTGCCGTTTTGAGCTGACTCTCCATCACCTCCTGAAGTACCTGGCTGACCGTCTTGACCATTTTCTCCGTTGTCTATGTTAAAAGTTTACTTTTGACTAGCTGCTAAATTTTGTACCTCCTCTTCCGCCAGCTTGACCAGGGCCACCGTCATTACCTTGTCTTCCATTTCTACCAGATTTTCCGTCTTTTCCTGAGCAAGTGTAAATTATAAACTAAAACCACGTGTAGAGTTTGTACCATGTCGTCCATTGTCACCAGATCTTCCACTCTGTCCACTATAGTTCAAGTGGAAAGTAAAATCCTCAGGCACTGAAATTGATGCAGGCACAACTTTAACAGTTCCCTCAATAATAGTAATAACACGTGGCATTAATCCATCTGACTTTACTTGCTTTATGTACTTTGGATCAACACCTAAACCCAAAATTAATCCCTAAATAAAGCATCAACATTACCTATGGCAGGAACTTTTTCATAAACATTTAGCTTTCCCCAAGGAACATTAACATCATTGGCGAACTTTGCCATTGCAGCTTCTAAAGTTCTAGATATGACACGCGCTTGTTGCTACATAAAATCAGTACAAGAGAACGAGGAAAACGAATTTCTTCGAAAAAAACAAGAAACAAAAAAGTATCGTACTTTGATAAAATCCTGTACTGGAGGGTCTGACGCGGTACTATTTGTGTAAGTAGGTTAATTTGTCCTTCTCTTTCAAATCTAGAATCCATATCGACGACATAAGGCGTGACAACGTTATCTAGTGATTATTAAAGCGAGCTTGAGAAGAAACTCAACTCACCTTGAACCTTTTCAAGTAAAATCTCCATTTCGCCAATTTTTTGATCACTGATCAGAGTTCTGCTGTTATATACCTCTACAACTGCTCTGCACATCCTATCTGGTATGATAGAGGAAGATTCATGCTTCCAAATAAAGTTGGAAGCGAAATCTTCTGAACTAAAGAATTTTCTTGTCAGATTATCTGAATTTTATGAAAATTATTCGTACGGCTTTCTACCAAGTACAGGCGTTGTTATTTTCTTTTGTGGTTGCGTACAAAAATGCCATGTCGCATAATATTCTAACAAAGAGAAAGATGGTTAACCTCAGAGCAAGAAAAAAAATCAAAAAGAAAAACAATATCTTACTTTGAGTTGTTGGTCTCTTGAAATTAGCTTCATTGATTAACAAGTACATCAAAGATGCTCCTGCCTTACTCTTTGGCTAAAAGGTATGAGGTGAGACAAAACAGTAGAATGATTGAAAGAATCATACGTACCATATCTGGCGGTATAGTAGATGTAATAAAGCGAGTTGATACTAGTACTTTAGCCCCAGAATCGCCAAAAACGTGCCTGTCAAAGAAAAACCGTTGTTAGAAGAAATACCACAAAGGCACGATGTGAACGTTGGAAGTGTTTTTTTAAGTACGTACCATTGGCGATAAACTACATTTGGTTTGAAAGATGAAAAGGGAAGATCTATGCTTGCTAGCGTAGATAAACCAAACGTTTTCTTGAACTAGCGCGTGGTTAGAGTGTCAATAATTCTAGTATAAATCCAAAAATGCTTTTGTTGAACTAAAAGCGTACTCTTAATTGTAGTTTGATATCCTTCTCTCCTTTCGTGTCCTGGAAGCTGTATGTTGTTTCTCCCCATATTGGTGAAGGCTAAATACAGTTTTTAGTGACAATGAAGCCAAGTAAAGCCGCAAATCACGCATGAGTACGTCTTTTAAGCGTAACTAAGCGGAAAAACTTTTTGAATGCTTTATAGCTGAAAAAGAAAGCATTGACGTACACCAGCAGATAGTCGTGTGGCTACGACTGTGTCCAAAAACATTATTCTAACATTCCACTTTCTACCTGGCTCTACTCCAGAGCCACAAATTACGCGTAAGGCGAGACTACCTGTGGGCGTTTCACCAGTGGACTTGGTTTCGAGAGCAGTAACCTCTTCTGGTGGGGATTCGTCAACATTTGGCTCTGTAGAGCTCTCAGCGCTCTCAGCGCTCTCTGGTGTTTCTTCGATGCTCGAAACATGCTCTTCAGAGCTGTTGGGCGTTGGTTCAGCCATTTCTGGTTTGACTATTTAGGAATAATTTCAAAGCCGCTACAACTTCCCCAATGTGTTGATAGAATCGCTATGAAGCCGCATCGATATTCTAAAGCTTATTCTGTGAACATACAGCTAATGGTATTGAAACACTCAAGTTTGGAAATTTTGGGTGCTTTTTGAGTAGTTTGATGGATAACACCGCCCAAGCGAGAACAATCAAGGAGTGCATGTTTGTTTTCTGCGAAGGAGTGCAATGCAGCTATTCTAACTTCATTTTAACCACTTACCAGGACATTAAATACATTGTCCTGTCTTTGGGCAACAACAAAGGAGGGTTAGTTAATGATCCTTTGGCAGCCGTGGGTGTGATACCACAGCGCCGTACCAAGACAATTCCAAACAAAAAGGTTTTGTTCGGTTTAGCCGTTTGCCTACCTAACAGTCGTTACAAGCCGAAACCGTTTTCATAACATCACTAACAAAATCCAGGTAGAATAAGATTAGAAATCACTTGTTGATTCTCGAACCTAACTTGCCACTGAGCAGAAGTACCAAAAAACAGATTTTGTGGAGGCATTCAAAAGTTAAGAGGATCCTAAATGTTTTGTTCACGGACTACTAGCTTTAATACTCGTTTGAAAGAGATAACAATACTACTATTCACATACGTGCCTAAGTACACCAAGTTAGAATACCATCACCTTCGCCATTACTCTGGCATCAATTCAATGAAAGCAATTAATGTAGTTCTCCAATTTAAAGAAATTAAGAGTTAATTTCGCTTAACAAGCTTGTCAAAGCATCAAACACACTACCAAGTCAACAACGATGATAATACGCTATGGAGGCCTTTGTAGAGCTGGTAAAGTGAAGAACTCGACGCCAATAATCGAAAAAAAAGAAAAAAGACGTGGAAAGAATGGTAGAGCTAGTAAGAGACGTCAATACAATAAATTTCTTCTTGAAGAACGCAAAAGAGAGCGCGTAATGGCTGCCATCAATTTCCGAGAGTAACCACAGTACAGTACTGTGAGAACCATCATAACGGGTGTACGATAGAGGAAAAACCAACTAAAAACGGCTTTATAGCCACAAGAATGTACAACAGAGCATCAAATGCAATAAACCAGCGCCAAACGTATTATTATAAGTATTTATAATCTGTAAATTTAGAATCAAAGTATAAAGGGCTCCAACGGCCTGTATCAACTGACACTCGCTAGATCTGGATTAATAGAACCATATCGAGGCTTAGACTTAGTTCTACGCTTCCACAAATACAATCCGATACATCCTAGTACGCCAAACAACACAAGGAAGCTGAGAACAACCGCAGCGGCTACCACTTCAGCTGGGATAAAAAATCAAACAAGAATTTGACTTTGAAAAAATACGTACCCATTGAATGTGCTCTTACGGAACACAAATCACCTTTCCAACCGACAATACATTTGCATGTCTTTGTTAGTGTACTATTATGAACTAGGGCCATTTCACAAGAGCCATATTTACTGTCTAATAAAGTGTAAGTCAAAACTTTAATAAAATCCACAAAATCCAAAAAAAAAAAATTACGCACTGCAGCCATATGGTTTTGAAAAGCATTGGCAGCCTCCCTTTCCATCTTCTGTACATCCATCTAATAGTATGTTATAAAGCTAAAACAATATGGAACTTGGTACCTGAATCAAAGCAATCGCTACATGTATTACACTTACACACAGAGCATCCTGATTGAAGTTAACAAGGATCTAATTGGACTGTTTTAAGATTGGGTACCAGTGCTTGCAATACACGTGATAGACATATCTGGTGTTGACGTAGATTGTGCTCGTGAATTAGATAAACTAACTTTAGCACCAAGAGTGTAAATATCAGATCCTTTAGGTGCATAATTTCCATTCACTAAAAGTACTTAGGCTTGGAAGCATGGTCACTATTGTCAAGGTGCTGTATGAATCAAACGATTCAGACAGAAAATCTACTTCGTCATAGCCAATCGCTACGGAGTAGTACAGTCACGTGCACTAATCACACATTCGAAAACAATAACTAGAGCGTACTATTTGTCGAATTTATAGTAACGGATGTATTAGCTACGTATACAGCACCACCAAGTTCAGGAACACTACATGATATTACAATAAATAATAATTAGTTCATACTCACGTGTTATTATTGAACAGAGCCCCAAAAATCATTGTTTGAGTACCACCTTGTATAAACAAGCCTCCCTTATTTTTGTTAACAAAAGTCATTGATTTCTGTTGTTTGGTTGGATCTGTACCCCACAATTTCCTGCGTTGTTTTCAGCAAACACAGTATTCATTATACTGGCGTGTTGGTTCAAACTTCCTTGTAAAGCTACAGCACCACCATCTCCAGTTGAATTGTTTTCGAAAAACATTGAACCAACGATAGATAACCTCTGTGACGCCATGTATAGTGCCGCACCACGAACAGCCTAGATTATTCATCAATAAGGTACCATACAACATGATAATTTGAAGGCATTAGCAAAGTGACTCACCTTATTACTAGAGAAAGTACAGTTTTCGAGTCGAAGTTGGCCAAAGTCTTTTGTAGCAGGAAAATTACCTAAAGTTGTTGTGAATTGACAGTAATAACACCTAATTCAGAGTATGTCGTACCTACAGCTATAGCACCTCCGGTTTGCGCTTCACAACTACATCGAAAGGGTAAACACAAAGAAATACACACGTGAAATGAAACTTACTTAGAAAATTCTGAATTAACCACGTGAACAATGGTTCCCAGAAAGCGTAGAGCGCCTCCAGCTGTGCGATTGGGAGAGCCACAGCTATCAAAAAAGAAATCTACAATGAACGTAAGAGAAAAACAATTTTAGTATGGTTTTTGCCTGCAAAGCGACACAACTGTTTCTTTCTGTTGAAGCGAACCTGTTAATACGAATAATGGACTTGTTGGTATTTCTGAAGCATCCAGAGCGAAACCAAAATCATTTAGAGCGCAAACAATGTGTACAGGCGTCCCAGGGATAGAACTACGTATAACGAGCGACTGTGGTGTATTTCTATTTTGAATAGTTAAGAATTGGGAAACAGGTTTACTTCTTTCGTACACGAGCGAAATGTTAACATTGTTGACACCAAAATACGATGCTGTTGGCTCTACATCTATCTCCACGTAAAAATAAGCACCTCCTATAAACATCTGTTTAGATACATTAATAATACAATAGAACGTACTGTTCATGACATTCAGAGCTCCTTGTATTGTCTGACAAGCGCTACATCAAATTAGAAGTATGTATACATTTCATTTGTCTAACCTGACACTTGAACCGCAAGTGTCACTCTAATTAGTTGTCAGTATGATTATCATCAACATTTACGTACATCACTACCGTTGACAGCATTTACATTTATTACGACACTGAAATCGCATTTACAACCAAGCAATAAACATATAAATACAACTAAAGCTGCAGTTCGCAGCATGACTGATGTTTTAGTACGAATGAGCGTGACTTTTTGTGAAGTTTCTTTATCACTTACGGAACTTTAGTTCAACCAATACTGCGCAATCATGGGCGCATAGCGCATGGATTCTCCTACAATAACATACTACTATCCTAATTGGTAACAACGTCACAACAATTCCCAGTAACTACGCTGTACGGTACTATGGCCGAAAACACAAGTACTCTGCGGCAGCTTGCTAAAAAAGCTGACAATTTCGCAAAACAAGTTCTACAAAGCTTTTCTGACGCAACAAAAGAATGTACAGGAAGCTGCAAGTCGTTCTTGGATGGTGTATTGCAAGTAACAAGCCAAACACTCTCCGCTACGACCAGAATAGTAACGTCTGATATTATGGACCCGTTTAATGATCAAGGGGACATTATTTTGGCTCTCTCGGATATTTTTGATCTTTTGGTGCGCTGCAATGACACGCTATCAAGAACGAGCGAAACTGGACATACACATCTTTTTATAAACGCCAAGAGATCACAACGGCTTTTTAAAACTAAACTAGTTGATTTATATTTTGCTATCATTTCAATGCGTCGCGATATTTGGGCTTTTTTGCTCTCCTCACAGCAAGATATTGCACTATGGTTCACCCCAACACTACCTAAATACGCAAGACACATAAAACAACCTGATGCAAGACGTTTCTGGAGGGATAAACTCGGAGAAGAGGCACGTGAAATTATTCTTACTTTTTTTTTGAAAGTTTTTGCCAACGTACACATTCTTGATTTGTAATTTTCCTTCTTTTGTAGTACCCTGCTGTACGATGGAATACGTTTGCAAGGGAGATATATAAAGAGAAGATTATAATGGAGTTACCTAAACCACTACAGCAAGAGTTTATAGGTTGTTTGAAGTATATTCTGGGTACAACCTTTTTTTTTTTTTCAAAAAACAGAAAAAGATTACTTGAAAATACCACCTAATTTTTTCGGCTTTTTCCTTCGTCGGACGGAAAAGTTTTGCAAGTCGTAAAATAATGCTCTCTTAAAATTTATTTATAGACTATGAGGATATTGACGTTGTACATATATGGGATTTTGGAGCACTAGTAGATAGTTTTGGAGACTTTTCTCGTTCTTTTGTGCCAAAAATTGTTGAAGTCTTATCAGCCGAGTACGAGCGCTAGTTCGCTTTATTTAGCGTAAGATACACGTTTGACATATATTGTAGGTGGTTTTGTGGCTTTACGTGTGATAAAGAAGCAACTCATTTTCTTTATGATTCCAGGGTTGCACAAGGCACTTTTATTATTGGTTTCAATTGTCAAGACTCGAGGCAGTACCTAGTTAGTAAGTGAACCTTGAGTAAACAATTTATAAATATTTGTTTTCCAGTTACCAAAAGGGGAAACTTTCAGCTGAATCAACTTGTTTTCGATTTTTTTGTCCCTGTTCCGACATTTTGCTCTAACTAACTTTTACCGTTAGGCTACGTACAAGAGGATGAAACTATAAAGTCTGAAGTGCTTCGCGTTGTAAATAAAGGCGAAGGGTTGTGTTATGCTTCAGATAGCTCTGAAAGTATTATAGCTAGCTCTATTGTTCATTATGTGCACGTTACAGCGCACTTAAAGCAACAATTACAGATTCCAACGGTTATAAAAAAGAGGTACACTAAAGGATTTTCTCAGTTTTTTTCTCACTTTTATTGTTAAGTTGGTTTCACGGTTTTTTAAGCACATACGAAGCTCATTTATTGTTATTGGAAGCTTCAGAAGGCACTTATCTATTAAGACTAAGTTCAGTACCTGGTATGTCCTAGCAACGCTGAAAAACGTTTTTTTTTTGGTTCAAAAAAATGCAATTAATTGATTTTAGGTTTGTATTCTATTTCTCAAGTATATAAAGGTGCCCCTAGGCATGAACGTATTAAACCTTCTAAGAAATCGGTACGATATTAAGTAATCTCGTTGTCAAGAAAAGAAAGCTGATTTCTTATCCGTTGAAAGGGTTTTATTATCAGAAATGTAAGATTTAACTCTCTTGGAGAGTTTATTGGTAATAACAAAGATTTACTACAGTATCCTGTTTCCCACTCTGTATATAGACTTTCTCAGGTTCGTTGTTTTAAAGTGACATAAAATACAGACAAACACTTCCTTGTGAAGTATAATTTTAAACACCAGATTAATGGATTTTTTTAGGATAGTATTGAATCTGCTTCCCACATTGCACTAAGTGTACAAGATACTCGTTTATCCATAGATATTAATGAAGAAAACGATAATCAAAGATATGCTTCTTATGCATTTGCTAGTAATGTAAGTGAAGAACAAACAAATCATTTATGACTTTTATGCTCGGCTGATACTATTATCAGCAAAAAAAGATTGTTTGTAGGATGCCAGATGCTACTTTACATACTATGTCAGCAGCATATAATATTACTATACGTGATGCTCTTACTCCGATATGCGCATCTCTCGGTTAGTATAAGCAGCCTTCTTTGTTGCGAAACTTAATACCAAAAAAGTATGTACTTATGCCTTTCTTCAGATATTGATCCAGAACACTTCTTGGCTACTACACCAGCTGGTCATGTAATAAATTTATCCACCGCTATTGGTAATTTAAACGATGATTTAATATACTTCGACACACCAGGTTAGTAGCCACGAACTTTTTTCTTTTTTTTCTTATTTCTTTCTTGTTCTCTCATTTGTTTGCCTTGATGTTAATTCTTTTCTTGGGGTTAGTGAATGTGGATAACTTTTTATCAATTCATATTGCTGGTACAATTCATACTGTTAAATATAAAGATAATGAAACTCTTGGTGAAGTATTAACACGTCTTATTACTGATAAGAATATACCAGAAGATAAAAGTACGAAATTATCCATTTAACTTTCATCTACTTGGACCACATTATTTTATCTTGCTTTGAATACCTAAAGATGATATCGTTATAGGTCGTAAGCCACGTAATATGGACGGGAATGAGCTATCAACTGATAAAACGATGAAAGAGCTAAGTCTCTTAGAGATGCTTTATGATCTTCCTTCGGCTATTCCAAGACTTTCTCTTGATGCGTTAAATGCATTTAATGAAGAACTGAATAGTCCTATATCTTCTCCTACAGAAGATAACCCAAGATCATATCGTTCATCAGCCAAAAGTTTTCGATTTTTTTCGAAAAAAAAAAGTCTTCGTGCGATGACACCCAAGTCTTCAAAATCTCCTAGGGCAGCTCATAAGAATACAGTAAATCGTATGAGACGATCTCATACTATACAGAGTGGATCACCACCAACTGAAGCGTCATTGGGTACAAAAACATCAAGTTTATTCAACTGTTGACGTTCTTTTGCTTAGCAAACTCTATCATTCATTCTCAACCATTGTCCCTTGATAGTCAATCAAGGAATGTTAATAGATCTCCATTGAAAGTAAAGACAAGCCCAAAATCATCTCAAAGAAGAGCAAAAGAGAAGAAAAGAATGAAAAAAACAAGAAAAGATTACACAACACATAATTTATTAGAAATGCACCAAATGTTCGTTGAAGGTGTTATAACAAAGCAAGAGTTTATAAAGATAAAAGGAGATATACTTAAACGTGCTTCTAAAGAACTTGGTATTGATAGTTTACCTCATGTAAAGAAGTTACTGGACATGAAACTGATATCAAAAAAAGAATTCTTGTGGTTAAAAAAAAAGATTATTTAAAGAAAACTCACATGTTGTTTATTGTTTTATCACATCTAGAATTACTAACACACTTGATGTCAAATGTCGTATAATGTTCCACCATACTCCAGAGTGAGTGTGTTAATACGTTTTATATAGCGTAGTGTTTAGTACGCGACACAAAGTGACACATCTTCCATTAGCTCATGTGCTTTTAGGGAAAACTGAGTTGTCTTATTTCAAACTTACAACAACATATAAACACGTCCTGTGTTTCGTTAAAATGTTAGTTTTTGAGATTGATCAGGCCTGCTTATATTTTGTCAAAAATTATTGATTCTATGGGCTACTCTGTATTTGAAAAAAGAGAGATGCTAAGTAAGGTTTTATTGAGTTTCCATCCAATCTAATGCCAAAACTGGTGCACTTGAGTCTTCCCTTGCCATCTCCAAGTATACCATATAATCCTTATCTGCTACTAAGAGTTCAGCGAAGAAATACATTAGCGTTTTTGCTTTTTCTTTAGGCCAACTGAGCGCTTTAACTACACATTCAAACTCGTCCAACCCACAAGGAATTGTACAGCTCTGAAAATAAGCAGAAGCTTGTTTTGGATACACATAAGGTTTAAAAGGATCAAACGCAGTCCTCATGGATAGTTTTGAGTTGAAAAATGTAGTACCACGAGCATTACAAAAGTATGATTGCAAGTGGAACTCTTTAGAGGTATATTAGTACTAGCAACTTACATACAAAAAAAAAAAAAAACAAAACCGTATCCTCACCTACTGGTTCCATGTTGAGACTTATCAATCGAAATGTAGTCAATATTACTCTTCTACTCTCTGTCAAGTCTATATGTACTGTTTCCTCCACTACGGTGTATGATGCAAGAAGGAACGTAAGGGCTTCCAAGTCATCCTTGAATTTTGGTTGAGACAACCAATTCTCAACTTGACAAACTATTGATGCTGTTGAAGTTACACCTTGATTTATACCCTTCGCATACTCAGCCGCATCTTTTTCATACCCTGACTCGGAAGACATTGCATCTACGACATTGTAGACAAGATTTGCAGCGAATTCAGCGGCGACAAAAGGAGTTTGTTTCCACATGACCAAAAACTTGTAGTCTATTGGTGGTTGCTGAGCTCTTTCACCCAATTTCAATACCGTGTTGTAGAACGTTGGCCATTGTTCTTTTAGTATAGCACGCCATAAGCTATTTTCGCACGACACGTTATGTCTATGCTTAGGAATTAGTTTTTGTGTTTTGTTTCATCTAACGCGCAGAAATCAGGCACGTACAAACGGGTAGATACTGTTGAAAGGCTTAATAGCGCATCGCGAGGTAAAATGGAACAAATTTGCACCAATACAGGGTCATCGAGTTGTAAGAGCGCAGTATCACAAGAACAGGGTTCAGACATTACTTTTTTGCTTGATCTGTGGTCAGCCATTACGCGACTTTCATTGATTTTGTCACTTTCTTTCGTAACTCTGCAAATTCACGGAATCAAAAAGTACCTGTCTTAAGCTGTAGAATTGTGTTTCTTCTAAAAGAAGTGTAGAGAACGCCGCTAAAGTATGTTTGCAAGTCTACCACCGGAGATTCATCACTATATTTCTGAGCTATGTATAGAAAACTCAAAACAGGTATAGAAACCACCTATAGCGCTTGGTTTTGCTCAGCGAAACTAATTTAACGCGTATTTAAAGGTTTACAAACAATACCCGTTGTTATGCAAATCAACCGCTGTTAGCACGCGCTTTAACTCGCAAATACAAAAGAATGGCTATTGGTATGGTGAACGAAAACCCATTGTTGACGTCGAATACATGGGCGTCGAACTTCCGACGTTGTTTACCAAGTGTCGGTTCGTAGACGGTAAAAAACAAGGCACTAGTAAACAATGGAACCTCGATGAAGAAGGCAATCGCTTTTGTTTGATTGAAGCGATGTATGAAGATGATAAACTAAACGGAGAAGTCACCGTTTGGTACAATGATAAATTGAAACAGCAATCAATGAAGTATGTGAAAGGTGTATTAAATGGTTATTCTGTATCATGGCTACCAAACGGTGCTAAATATATTGAGAATAATTGGAAGGATGGAAAGATGCATGGCCCGTATAAAAGGTATTTTCAAGCTAACGTTAAATTCGAGAAAGTTTTAAGATTGCTCACTACAGCCTCTTTGATGGTTTTTACGTTTGAATTAACTTCCGTATTTCTTTTTCTTGAGGTCCATATCTTTTCATTCTTCGTGAGTTTATTTGTTGGTGTATTAACCGCATTTATCCAAAGGTATCACTACAATGGGACTCTAGAATTGGACTTTACCTACTATGAATATAAGAAACATGGAGAATTTTCTCAGTGGACATCAGATGGTTTTTTAGAATTGCACTGTTTTTACAACAAAGGAAAAGAGCATGGCGAGTATGTGCTAACAAATCCTGAAAGTGGTGATGTCATACGTAGAAATTATGACAACGGAGTAGAGATAAAAACCACAAACTGATTAAAACCACAAATCACAAGTATTTGTGATTTAATTTGTTAGACAATATGTACTTTGGTTACACATACTTGTTATTAAAAGTCAAAGGTTAGTTAAGGACAGGCAAAGTTATTGATTGTAAACGATAAGAGCTATCACGTAACTAGCCAAAATACTTCTGCTTGCGTTGCACTATAAAAGAAATAAGTTGACCAGACAACAGAGTCGTTTTATCACAACGCTATCAGCCTTTCATTAATGGCCAAGCAGTTTCTAACCATCAACACTCCTTTGGATCTACCATGTGGCCAAACGCTACCAAATAGGATATTTAAAGCTTCAATGACCGAAACAATAGCGGATCCTGCTACAAACGCGCCTAACGACCAATTTATTACATTATACAGCAGATGGTCTAAAATTGGCGCTGGTAAGCTTAATAATACCCTAAATTGCACATTTTACGCCTTGGAACATCATTGCAAGCAATACCGCTTCATTTGGCGCTTATTCACCAAAACCATTCTGGAAAAGTTGATTCCGCTTACTTTGCATCTCAGGCGTTGTTATCACTGGAAATATCATGGTCGACAGGCGTTATCTAGAAGCACCTCAAAATGTTGTAGTCGAAGGTATAAATCTTAGTCACTTCCTTGCCTTTACTCACTTACGACAACAGATACACGTGACATGGAAATGTTAAAAAAATGGGCTTCTTGTCAAACAAAGACATCAAAGATTTGGCCACAGATTTCACACCCTGGAAGACAATCTCCTATGAGTGTTACAACATCACCTTTAGCTCCTTCTAATGTTGATCCTCCTAAGTTAAAATTGATGCCTTTATTCTGTCGACCACGCGAGATGTCTAAAGATGAAATATTAGATGTCATTCAAAGATACGCAACAACAGCTGCTATTTTGAAGGATGCTGGATTTTCTGGTATTCAAATACATGGCGCACATGGATATCTTATTAGTCAGTTCTTGTCCCTAAGACTAATAAGCGCACGGATGAATATGGAGGAACACCAGAGAAAAGAAGGTCAGATAAACTGTTTTTTTACTTGTACACGACGCTGATTTTTCTATCTTAAGGTTTTTCCTTCTTAGCATATACAGACTTATAAGAAAGACTCTTGGAGATGATTTTCCTATATCTATTAAGCTTAATTCAACAGATTTTAGTAAAGGTGGTTTTGACGAAGCAGAATCAGCTGCGCTATTGAGTATCCTTCACAGTCTTTTTTCTCCCGTTTTTTGGTTTTTTTCTCATTGCCCTTCACTAAAAGAAATGCTTCAAGAGGAAGGTGTCGATTTTATTGAGATATCAGGAGGTACATATGAATCACCAGCTATGATGGGAGTTGTAAAAAAGAGTACAAAGGAGAGAGAAGCTTATTTTCTGGAGTATTGCCAAACAGTGCGAAAGCACTTTCAAGGTCCTCTTGCTGTTACAGGTACACGTGTTTTCACATAGCTCCAAGTTTCACTTATTAACGTTTGATAGGTGGTTGGCAAACAGAAAAGGCAATGCAGATCGCTTTAAGGAGGGGTACAACTGATTTAATAGTACGAGAATTCTGTTTTTATCACAAAAACAAAATCGCTAAGCAGTATTCACAAAACAGGGTATTGCTCGTCCATTTACTACCCATCCTGAGCGCGTAAGTCAGCTACTAAGAGGAGAGGATGTTCGGTTAGAAAGAATGAGCTTTGCGCAGTTATACTTAGTGGAGATTGTGGCCGGGATACATAATCTATGGCATCAACGTATTGTTTTTCCACCTTTTTTTTCTTTGTTGAAACAACTTTTACACCACATTTGTTTTTTCGATTGCGTCACTCATTTCCTTCGTAGGTCAGATGCACAGAATCTCAAATGGAAAAGAACCCGACTTAAACATGGGTGTAATATACTCATTAACAGTACAACTGGTTGTTACGTATATATGGAACCCTAGAAATACCACAACCTCAGGTTGGATCAAACTTTTTTTTTCAGCCTTATTAGGGATCGTTTCAATAGCAGCTATCTTTCATTATCTTACTTAAACAAAGCCCTTTCTATGGATTTAAATTGGAATAAAATAAATTATTTTAAATATCACCCACGTGATTTAGCACGTAAAGAGGTAATCTTGATTCTCAGATATGGAGATTTTTTTTATTCATAATTTTGGAATTCTCGAACAATCAAACACGCATGTTAAAGGTCTTGTTCTTTTTTGTGTTTCTATGGTATGTACAAGGCCAATTAGGTACACCGCCGTTACTGGATACGTACACAGATATGTCCAATGCCCGTGGAAGGTTATCAATGCCTATAGCTCAACAGACAAGGAATGTTAGTTCTGTAATCGGAGGAAGACGTGTGTTAACAGCAACACTTTCAAACAGCACAAATGAAGCTTTAACAGTCAGTTGCAATACTGTAGCTGGTTTCTTTGCTATAAGTACTGACGTCTCAACTTCCGGTTCTTGTGTAGTAACTTATGATGGAATTGACGGCAACGGGTTTGAACCAGTAAACTTTATAGAGAACGGATGTGGTACGAGGAAGAAATCCACCTTTATATTTTTTTTTCCATTTTTTTTTATTTCATCTTGTTCTGACGTTTGGTTTTTTTAACCTCTTCTCAGATTGCTGGAATCTTCGTGTATTACAGACAGATAATAACGTTGAGATATTCGTAAACGCTTCGAGTACTTTAACAGATGATGACTTGTATACTTCTGTTGTTCTTCCTGTCGATATTAATCCTCCTGGTATTGATATTTGTATCCCTCTCGGAAGCGATATTCTTGCGTATCAGTCAATCGATAAAATAAGCGTCGGTCTCATTGGCCGTGTTTCAAATGTAGACGCTAATATCTTATTCTCATGCTGTCAACCTTCTGTTTCTTGTTGGTACGTCTGAGTTTGAGACATGTTTTTTTTTGTCGGAATGACGAAAGGTTCATCCTCTTTGACTTTTCTTTGTAGGCACACTATCACTGGTGTTGGCTCTGATTTAGACAATTTAGAAATGGGAGATCAGGTACAACTCACAGCCACATGCGAGAACTACGCTTCAATACCAGAAACTATCGAAGATATTCGTGTATACTTCCCATTCTCTGATTCTTATGGTATTCTCGAACCAGCTCAATTCAATTGCTCAAACACAGTACAAAACGTTCACTTTATTACCATGTTATTTACCATGCCTCTAGACTTTCAATGGCGGAGTTAATCAAGTTACAAATACTCTAGAGTTCAGAGCATCTTTAGCAGAAGGCGAATCAGCTTCATGTTCCGTTGTGGTAACTTTAATTGAATCTGGATTCATTGGCAACATTTCAGCCCAAGTCATTGTCCCAGATGCCGCTACTCCTTTATACTCTCATAAAGATGTTAATAGGTAAGCTTCGTAACTCTTACATTCTTGTACTAAACAACTACAGGCAAGGAAGACAAGAGTTTTGCTTACCGCCACAACCTTCTAGTCTGGTAGTTCAAATGCCTCCAACAACTCAATCACCAACCACAAGACCGCCTACAACGAGTCCACCTACTACAGCGCCACCGACCACTCAACCTCCGACGACAGCACCACCTACTACTATGCCGCCTACCACTCAACCACCGACTACTACTCCGCCTACTACAGCGCCACCAACCACTCAACCACCAACTACAGAACCGCCAACAACGCAACCACCAACCACTGAACCGCCTACCACATTGCCTCCAACTACGTTACCACCTACAACTCAACCACCAACTACGTTGCCTCCAACCACTGAGCCACCTACTACTACCCCTCCAACTACAGAACCACCTACGACAGAGCCTCCAACAACTCTTCCTCCAACAACGCTGCCTCCAACAACTCTTCCTCCTACAACGCTACCACCAACAACACTACCACCTACAACACTTCCGCCTACGACTGTGCCACCTACTACACTACCACCTACAACTCTTCCACCAACGACTACCTCTCCGTCAACGCCACCTCCAACAGAAGCTCCTACTGCCCCAGTATACGTTTGCATATCACCTCAAATAGTTAATGGCACTTGCGTGTACGTCATAAAATAGTAATCCTAATGAAACGTATACTCACAACAATTTACTCAGGTGTAATACATTCCCTTGTTTCACTTTACCTGGTACAGATGATATTAAATGCGAAACAGATGAATGGTATTGTTCATTTATAACACGTGCACCAGAATCTAGATTCCGTGTTAGTTTTCGCGGACAAGAGTGCTATTGTACAGTTTAAAGCAATCGCTCCAAAAACAAAAAACACAAGTGTAAGTAGAATCAATAACTAAATAAAATGAAAATGAATTTGCCAATCACTTATCATTGGCAAGTAATGGCTACACTCTGTGAAAGACAGACTCACGCATCTGCAAGCGCTACTGTTTGTACTCATAGTATTGGTCTAACGCCACATTGGCAATGAACAATGTTCAAGGGAAGTCTTGACTACGAGGTTTTTTCGCTCAAGATTGCGACTCGCATTATACACGTTCATATCTTACCAACGAATACTACTGGTATGTTGAAGCAAAAATGTGGTTTTGTGCTGTATGAGACAAAGCAATACACATTGTAGTTGGCAAAATAACGACATACCAAACAAACAACATCACTTCTGCTAAACCGCTTTGCAGCAGCTATAACATACTCTATGCATGGACCTGATATCGTTTGGTGCCGCTTGAGACAGCCGCTTCGCTCGTGTAAGCGCTAGTACGTACGACGTAATAAATTTGTTGCTTTCACGCCAAACGCAGTAGTTGTAGCTTCATTACAATACCGCAGTAAGCAAAAGCACAAATCATACGCCATTTGGTGCTGCTGTCTTAGGCAAAAGGATTAAAGTGCTGGAGGAACGTATGCACGTTGAAATTAATCTTTTTCATTGTTTTTATTACAAAAGTATTGATGTTTTTTTCTTAAAACAAACATCAAATAGCCAATGTAGCTCAGTCGGTAGAGCGTTAGCCTTTTAAGCTAATGGTCGCGGGTTCGAGCCCCGTCATTGGCTAGTTTTTGCAACCATTAACTAAACAGGTTTTTGCTCTTCCGTCTGATCGTATTGCCATGTTGTGCTTTTTGCACGCTCTCTGTATGCATTTTTGAACTGTCAACTACACTGCACGCCTTATTAATCAACAAAGGCTCTAATAAATAACCTCTACATCAAATTGTCGTTGAAATGGGTTGTCTGATTCGATTTTGGGCATCTCTTTTTGCTCTTTTCCCAATCTAGGCCTGCAACAACATTCTCAACGTCTTACTCCAATTTTATACTGTTCATCAGTGTTGCTACAATCACCGTAATGGCTGATTGGGACAGAAAGAGCCAAATAAGTATACAAGGCATGGTCTCTTGCAAAATTGGCAGCTTGAGATGCCATTGCCTACATCTTCCAGAGGCCAGCAACTTATTCACTAAATTGGAAGTTTTGTTTTCTTATGTGCCTATTGTCTGTTTCTATTTTTTCCTAGTAAATGCCATATTACTATCTTAGAAAAAAACACACTTTTGATTATTCAAAGGCAGATACAAGTTAAAACAATAAACACCAGTTAAGAAAATAAACAACTACGGTTAACATAGTATTTTTATGTACAAAGTAAGTTCAATGGCCTCCCTTTGGGGGTTTTGTAATTACAACAAGAAGTTAAAAAGCAACTGGAGCAAGCAGGCTTGTTCTTTTACAACAAAAAAAAAAAGACAAGAAAATACTACTATTGTAAAGAATCACCAAACTCTAACCAATCATCCACATTGGATCCAAAATCCACCAAGGGATCTTGAATGTTAAAAGAAGTATCTAATCCCAAATCAAAGTCTATATCTCCTGAAGGAGATGACGTAGACTACAAATTAATAAGTCAGTAGCTGCAGCTGGCTAAAAGCCCAAAAAAACAAAACAAAACATCATTACTTGAGAAGTGTCAAACATCACACATAGACGAACTGGTTGTGTAGATGTAAAGATACTTTCCAAATATTTTGCTTAACATGAGCGTACCTGTGTTGAAGGGCTTGGTGGTTGACAACAAGCAATGTCCGATAATGATGCTGAATTTGATATCTGATCAGATTGCGATTTTTCTTCTTCGATTGAACTAACTGCAGCAACAAAGCACCTATCTCTTGCTTTATCCCAATCTTCCATTGTTGGTGCTATTTTTGATGGTTGTGGAGCTTGTGTAAGATCCTCTGCAGGTAACAAACCTGCTGATCGGACCATCTTGTAGTAAGGTAAGAATAAATCAATAACTTTGAGAGATGAAGTGTACATACACTAACAGCAACTTTACAAATCGGCCAATATTTTCCTACTTCATCCATAATTGCAACATCTTTGCTTGCCATGTCAAATTCTCCCACAGCAGCGTGTACCTGTATTTTTCTGTAAGTAAACTAATTTCAATAGGAAGGCAAGGGCGGGTAAATAGCGTAGTACAAAACTAAAAGAAAATTTCTTTCAGAAATTTTGGTCATGCTTAGCAGCTTGAAGTAAGCTGTAAAAGCCACTTGTACTACTGACTGGTTGATAAAATTACTGTAGTAAATTACAAAACTTGGATTGACATGATAGAGGACAAGGTAAAGCAAAGTTGCGACAAGTATTTTCGATTTCTTACAAATAGAAACGTTTGCAATGTTTCGAAAAAAAGACGTGCCTCAAGCGCATTCTTTAGTGCGAAGCAAGTGAAAGGAGTATGTTGTGTTATAGGTCTCTCTGCTAGCGTTGAAGTAACTAGAGAAGCGCTCTAAGTGAAAGCAATGTAAGCCAAGGCAATGTTGTATTAAGTACAGTAAGAATAACTGCTGTGACGTACTTTTTTGGCTATCTCAGGATTACCTATGGCCAAATACAACTTTGCTCGTGCACATTCCATTAAAGGTGATATACGAGATCCACTAGATACAGCGAAAGTCTCAGAATGTAATCGTTCAGCGTGCATTAATGATCTCTTTATTCGAAAAAGTTAGTTTTGTTCTGGCTCAACAAAAAACGTACGAAACAATCATTTGTTGCACTCTCGCTTCTAAATTTACCTTGACTCAAAGCAAAGTCTACCTAAACACCATTTATATCAGTAAAAACGATGAAAAGAGTAAAAAACTAATGGAACAATGGGTACCTCTAATATACAACGAAGAATGTGAGCAAAGAATAATTGATTCTTTGTATTTAAACTCATTCCATCTCCATCTTTGTTTATATCTTCTGCAAGATCTTGTATTATATTCAACCTTGTATCATAATCAAGAGACTTCGTTTCCGAACGATATAATTCTATAAAAAACAACTCGATTAGCTAAGCGGTAGACATAATTCCGGGCAAAACTTTGTCCGGCCAAAATACAATTTACTAAAATAACAAGAAATCCAAAAGTGGACAAAAGAATTTTCGCACGTGACTTTTTTTTTTCTATCACTGAAAGGAATAGCAAAGTATTGTTATGGAAGAAATATAGAAAACATACTTGTAGTTCTTATAATCGCTGTCTGTTGAGTTGTTAATCGCTTATTTCCTTGCATAGTATGCAAGTATTGTATCATTGTATTAGCCAAAGAAATGTAGTACATAGCTTTATAAAAGTCTCCCTCACCAAATAGATGGTAAGCCATTAATAAGTATCCACCTAACGTATTTTTGTTAGTATTGTTACGGTGCATCACACTAATCCTAGAAAAAGAAATACCAACAATCCACCAAACACGCCGAAATTTTTCTCCTTTTTAGGATTTCTTTCTTTCAGTTCTCGCTAAATTCTGAGACGTACTTGCTACATCAAAGCTTGGTTTATCATATAAATCTCTACCCATTTCAAGTGCTTCTTTATGGAATATTGCAGAAACCTTCAAGTCGCCCATAGCCATTGCTCCAATAGATAAAACAGAAAATATATTAAAATTAGCACCAGTCCTCTCTCTACGCCACAACGACTCTATATCTATACTTGGTATCTCAACAAAAGTAGTAAAACCGGGTGTTTGTTTGTAGCAATTTACAAATCCGAATAATGCCGAAGTATTAGTCTACAACAAGCGTGTTAGCGTCTTATTAGTCCATCAGTGATTTCATGAGAGTTGATGAGTTTGAAAAAAACGAAAATGCGCACCAAATGAGAATTAGCTCCACGAATTGAAGGCGCCATAACGTCTAGTTGCGATTGTGCGAAAGCACGTTCTTGTAGTTGACCAAGTTGTTGCTTACAACGGTCGTGTTCAGCTTGCTCAACGCTCAAACGCGCTTCCAGCTCTCGAATACGCTCTTGTAGTACTTTGCGTGCTCCTAATCCAAATTAGTATTTAGTATTGAATTATACAGTAACAGCAACTCGGGCAAACTGTGGTGTGCACAAGGGACCAAAATGGGCGTAATATTTTGTCCGCAATTTTTACAAAAGCATTTAACGTCAGTATCATACCCTTTGGAGGTCCACGCTTCTTAGGAGCTAGGTAAACGCATTCTGCGCCGGTTCTCTGACAATAAGCACAGGGATTACCACCATCACACTTCTCGTGCTTTTTACGGCATGTAGCGCAAGCCCGGGTTACAGGCTTTGTTAATTTTCGCTTTTTTGTCGGTTTTGAACTCTGTACGTACATTACCCCAAAGTTTTTAATGGGCAATGTGCTGTTGCTGTTGTTATCGAACCAGTAAGTTCAGTTTTTGTTTTAAATTGGAGAAGAAGCCAGAAAATTGAAGAAATTTGTACAACGACCCAACTTTTTTTTTATTCAATTCACGTGATACATACAATGCAGCACCCTTCTTATTCCTCTTGAAAGGTAAGGCATTGAGCTTTTAAAATTTCGCTTGACGTCTGTTTGGTCTCCAATTAACTGGATGAGTTTCCTCTGTTGCTGAGGTGTCTTCTTTCCATATCTTAACTGTTTTATCAGCTTCAGCAGTAACCAAGCGTGTACCGGTTATATCTAAACAAAACCGTTAGCATAAATGTTTTTACGAAGAAGAAAAAAAAATTTGAACTGTCACAATTTTAGTGACATCTATTTCTCTATTTAGTTATTGACTTACCGAACTTGGCAGCGAAAATACCGGCTTCAGACTCAAGAGAACCTGGTTGTACAATAGTCTCTTGCTTTTGGAAATTATAACCGGATTTATAGTCCCAGAAGTGTAGTGTTCCATCATCACCTCCAGAAACCAATACATTATCGTGATTAACATCAACAGTATTAATAATAGCCTAAAAATACGAGCGTCAGATTAGAAAGTATCAAACAACTTCCAAAAAGAAATGAAAAAAAAAACTCTAAACGCACCTTATGACCAGGCAAATTATTCATAAAGTGACCTTCTGGAAGCTTCCATTTTTTGATATTATCAGCAGCAGCGCTCACAAAAGTATTTTCTTCAGGATGAAGTACAAGAGATCGAATAGACTTTTTGTGATTAGTCAAAGATACCATACACTTTCCAGCTGCTAAATCCCATAATTTTACAAACCTGTCACCGGAACCAGTAATCACTTGAGGATCTAAAGCGCAAAGTTTGTCAACAAAAGTACACAAACAGCAAAAAAAAAGATTCAAAAAAGCAGATCTTCGGCTTGTTTTTGAAAAATCTTGGCTAACACGTACCAGTAGCTTGTGTTCCTATGGAAAATACGGTTCCCTTGTGACCTGTAAGACAGAATACCTGTTGCTTTGTTCTGATATCCCAAACCTTTAGACAGAAAGTTAGCGAAAAAAGAACAGAAACATTTAATATCAAATCTTTTTTGTTCAGCAACCAATGCTTTTTCTTACCCTTGCGGTGGAATCACGACCTCCTGTTACAAGAACAGATATTGTTGGATGTAGTGCGAGACTGTAAACGGCAGACAAATGGCCATGGTAGTGTCTAATGACCTTATTGTACTCTAAATCCCAACACTTTACCATCTTATCTTCACCAGCTGAAAACAAGTATGGCGACTCCTTAGACACAGCCAAACCTCTAAAGAAAAAAAAATAAGCGTTTCGTTTCATGTAAAACTCAAAATAACAAAATCAAAAAGCTTTTCACTCACCTGACTGTACTGATATGACCTGTGAGCGTAATCTTAAGGTCTCCTGTTGCTGTATCCCATAATTTGATTGTTCTATCGGCAGAACCAGTACAAAACCATTCATTTGCAGGCTCAAAGCAAATAGATCTAACCCATCCTTGATGTCCTGAAATGACACGGAACATCTTCCATGGTGCGTGCCATTTTGGCTTGATAAATCGCGTAGGCTGTCTGCGAAGTGTACCAGGAGCGTTGAGTCTACAAAAAAAAAATAGTGTCAATTGGAGCTGTTTATGTTCCAGTGATTGAAAGGTAAAAGGTTGTACGTTTTAAACGGGTGAGTGTTCATTTGAGTCGTTTGTTTTAAAAAACGTGTTATTTTAGAAAAAGCGTTGCAAAATCGCTTGGAAAGGAGGTATTTGATGATTTTACGTAAAATAGGTATAAAAAAAAGCATTGCAGAATCGTACTTTGCTAGAGTCGCTTGTTTGTTCCTGTATTCTACGATCGCGCCTGCAACTGGCTCTTGAGCTCTATTCCGTCGTTTAGTCCAAAAATTAAATAAAAATTGATTAATCAAAGCGTACTTTTTAGCCTTGGTATGAGCGATAGACTCAACAATTTTACGATATTTAGGGTCGTCTTCGACAATTGGCATCTCTTCATCTTGTGCTTTTGTTTCAACTCGCTTACGCTTTTTTTTTGGGCGTCCGTTAGTGCCAGCAGGCTTTCTTTTAGCCTTGCGAGGCTGTACTGGCGGTTTCATGTCTTTAACGTGATTATATTCTGCCAGTATCTTAGCTGATAGCTTGAGCTTCCTTGTAGCGGCGAAATCCTCCGCATAAGGTTTATTATCGATAAATAGTTCTCTTGTGCGTTTTATTGATATCCTCGTTTGTAGTAGTATAGGATCAACGCTCGAAGACCGCCTGGAGCGAGTTTTGGAGCTCATGAAGCGCTGGTTGTGAAAAGCAAAAAATGGCTTATCAACTTTTAAGCAGAAGTGATTTTCATGCTGTTTTCTCTTCACCATGGCATCACAAATATTCTCACCATATCGTATTGTTGGTGTATACAGTTCAGATGTGCCATTTTCTCTATCGCATTGGGACACTAAGCAAACAAAGCGGGCTAACACTACTAGCCTTGTAATCCCTATTGGAAGAACGTATCAGCGTTTAGGGGTACGTACAAACGCTGTAACGCCAACTATGAAATTATTTGTTTCATGGCTGTTTCCTAACTTCTTTTTCGCCTTCTTTAACCTAATAAATGCGTAGGACAAATTACAGCTACTACAAATTGGTAAAACAGTAAAACTCAGCGTTTTTATTGACATTTGAGTAGGTCAAGTACATCCAAAGCGCGTGCGCGCCATAGTGCAGGAAGGAACGAAGAATTATGTAGCTTCTGGCAATACAATTTACGTCTGGCAAGCATCACAACCAGTACGCGTCAATACGTATATTCTGCATATCTAGGCGATATAAAACACTATTTATTGCTTTTCTGAAACATCTATCCTACGTTTATTACGTGTTACGTAACGCGTCGGAAGCCTTAACCGTGCTATGTAGGTAACAGCACTGACAGGTCATGCTGACAAGGTTACTTTTTTACTTTTGATTGGAAAAGATTGTATGATATCGTATGGCAGAGATCATACTATCATTGTATGGTAAGTTACTCATCTTATTTGTCTTGAACTTTGTATTGAGCACGATAACATTGTATCCGCGTATTGCATATTTCTCTCACTTACTAAGTGTGTATTTGACAGGCGTTTGGATGAAATGAAAATGCATCATAAAATCCAATTAAGAAGAGATATTAACGTTAATTGTATTCTACATCCAAGAACTTATTTGAACAAAATTTTGGTTGGTACACAAGGAGGTGTATTACAGTTATGGAATATAAACAAAAAAAAATTACTTTACACGTGCGTGCTATGATATGTGCTTTTCAAAACAAAGAAAAAAATGAGACTTAAAAATCCACTCGAAACTGAGTTTCCGTTTTTTGGACCCTTATTGGACGACTTTGGTTACTTACCCTATTTTAGTTTTGATGGATGGGATAGCTCTGTTGAATGTATTGAGAATTCACCAGTTTTGGATGTTGTAGCTATTGGATTGGCTAATGGCAAAATAATCTTACATAACATAAAACTTGACGAAACACTTTTTACACTATCCCACACATCTGCAATAACTGGCCTTGCATTCGATCCTTGTACGTTTTATATCGTATATTCTATACTCAGCATTATGATACTAACACCTAAGCAGTTAGGGATGGCGTACTTGTCAGCAGTAGTGAAAACGGAGAAATGGCTGTTTGGGATTTGAAGAAACAACGTCTTCATCATAAAATCAATGCACACAAAGGACCAGTTATAAAAATAGCGTTTTATAAGTACCGTCAACAGCTCATATCAATGGGAGATAACTCTATAAAAATATGGACGTTTGATGGCATGGATAGTAAACCAAACCTGAGAATATCTCGTTATGGACATACACAGCCTGTAAAGTTTGTAAGATGGTGGGATGAGCGAATATTGCTGTCTACAGGTTATGATAAGGCTGTCATGTTCTCTGATGTTCAAATTGGTAACTCTGTTGGAGTCAAACAAGTACGCCTGGTGATTTTTTTGTTCAACTGCAACAAAATCTGCAAGTTGACAACTTTTTTCTATTTGTGCAAGTCTCTAACTGATTTTTTAGAAGCAAAAAGGTGCTAGTGAGGTTGTAGATTTGGATTTCTGTACTGTAAAGAGTAGACAATGGGACGCTCTATTGACTTGTCATCAACGCGCAGACCACGGTGCAATGACATGGCGGTATGTTTTCTGACTTTATTTGAGCGTTTTTTGCGCGTATTTGTGTTCCACTGATTAAATGTTTGTTTTAGTGTTACAACTGAGGGTCAGGGTACTGTAGGAAAGCATGCTTTCGGATTACCTGGACGTGCACGTGTTACTGCAGTTTGTGTCTCAGCATGTGGTAACTACGGTGTACTTGGCGGTTCAAATGGAATGGTTGCTAAACATAATATGCAATCCGGTATGCACTTTCATCTTGTTGACTTGACGGCGTACTGACTTTCATACAGGTAGAAAAATACAGATGTTTCCTACACCGAAAGATCAAGCAGAAGGTATGCAGTCACAATAATATGAGTTTACTCTTTTGACCTCATTATGCTTTTAGATGCTCATCAAGTTGAAATTGTTAGTATTGTGCTCTGTTCTTTGAACAAAACTCTTATTACAGCTGACACTGATGGTTACGTTAAGGTTCGTTCATTTCTCCTCTTATCACTTTTCACTCCTCTCTGGAGAAGTACTGCTCAGTGTTTTCGACTAATGCTTGTTTCTTTGTGTTTAGTTTTGGGACTTTTATACTGGCACATTAATTGAGTCCCGAAGGATACTTAAATTAGCTGTTTTCACAATGAAGTTACAGCGTGATTCTTCACTTCTTGCTGTTGTTGGAGATAACAGAGTTATACATATTATTGATATCGAGACAAAGAGAACAGTGAGGATTTTTAAAGGTCATTCTTCTCCAATCACTTGTATTGTACGGCTCTATCTTTTTCGATTTCAAAAGGCATTTATGTTGACTGTTATCCAGGCTTTCAGCACAGATAGTAAGTGGTTAGTTAGTGCGGGCGATGATGGTACTATTCGTGTTTGGGATCTCCCAACAGGTCGGTGTATTGATTGGTGGGGTGTACGTTTCTATTTTTTTTATTGCCTGTTTTTTGGTTCTTGCTGATTTTGTCTTGTTAGGTTAAAGACGAAGTTGTTGCAATAGATTTCTCACCACGCGGTGATTTTATAGCTACTGCGCATGCTGGCAGAAAAGGATTGTACATGTGGTATGTTAAGAACCAGAAACAAATTGTTTTGTTTAAAGTTAGTATCACAGTTGTAGTAATTAACATACTTTTTAGGGTTAATAAATGCTTCTTCAGCAAAGTTTTCTTCAAGCCTATACCTAAAGAACTGGATGATATTCAACAGTTGCCAACACTACTAGGTATGACCCTCAAACGAGCTAACCGAGGCGAAAAATGCAATAACATAATGCTAACATTTAAAATGTTAAACACATTTCTTGCGGTTTTACTTTGATTTCCTCGTGATACAGTTCTGACACCTTCTAGTGGCACCAGATGAACTTGATGAAAGTGATTCTTCTGATGAGGATATGGATGTTGCAGAATTAGAGCAAGAACTTGCTATAAAACCAGATCAAATTGGAAAAAGTTTAACACTCTCAGAAAAACCAAAAACTGACTGGGAAACACTTGTAGATTTACCACAAATTATGGTACGTTAATAGCACTACTCTCTTACAAATGAAAACACCTACGTTTTAGTCCTTAAAACTAAGGACAATCACGACATATCGCTCTGATGAGCGAGACAATCAAACAAAAGATTCTCTAAAACTAAACTTTTTGTGTAGAAACGTTCTCGACCAAAGACTGCAATATATGCCACACATCAAGCAGCACCTTTCGTACTTCCAATGAAGCATACAAAGGATTCAAATAGTACTTTTGATATCAAGGTATGCTTGCTTTCTTTGAAACTATTAACAGAAACGCACCTTCCTTGCTAACACCCCACAAAGGAGGACGAAGATATCAGTGAATTACCTGCAGTAACAGGTGTAGCAACCTTAGAATCTGAGTTTATTAAGACGCTCAAGAGAGCAAATGAAGAAGGCAACTGTACGTCTTGCTTTCTTTGCATATTTTGCCCTCAAAGTCTTGATGTCTAACTTTTTTTTTAGTTAATCGAGTCACTGAAAAACTAAAGACTATGGGTCCTTCTGCTATTGATTTTGAGTTCCGTTTTGTACCTGAAGATGATGGTTTTGTATGCCATAAGATGATATTTACTTTTTTCAAACATCAACTCAAGAGGCGTAATAATTACGATCTCCTTCAAGCTTACCTTAACGTATTTCTTAAGGTACGCAAAAAAACTCAAAAGAAAAGACTTACAATAACTTTTCACAACAAACACGATTTACCATTTTTTAATGCTATACATACTCTACCAATTTCTGTACTTTTAACTCACTCAACTTTTTTTTTTTGGCCGGGTTTTGTCAAGTTTCTCGATCTTTTTCTTTCTCTTTTTTTCCTTTGTTTTCAGCAATCAGAAAAATTGTTTGTTGATGAATGTCTAGGCACAAGCAGATGCTATAAGCGCTAGCAAAGAACTCATGTACCTTTCTACTGAATTACAGACAATTGTAAAGAAGGATACACATGTTCAAGATATGATGCATAGTAACTTATGTCTACTAGACCATTTCTTAGACATGTAAATAAAAAAATTCTGTTACGAAGTCAGGTGTACTTAACCGTAATGAAATGAAAAATTGGAAGTTGGAGATCACGTGACTTGTATGGCATTTTGATTTAAGCAGCCGTGTGATTGTATTTAGTCGAGTGCAAAGGATAAAAATATTTCTTTGAAATACGTATAAGTCGGTACGGTTTCAATTCTTCGCGTTCTTGTACAGTGCATCATTGTACGGTGCATGATAAAATAGATCTGCGGTACCAAACAACTAGTCTAGGAAGGCAAGCTAAAGTATTAAACAATAGGACACGACTATGCCAGGATTAAAGCGAGTGTATCCGTATTGTATTGTGGGAAGTATACATCAGAAAAAAAAAAGATAAATAGAAAACAAGATAAAAGGCAAATTAACTAAAGGGAAATAAATTCGTTTATTTCTGTTCAAGCAGCACAGCTACAATCTCCGTTGTTTGGGAGAATTACATGATCATTGGCACCGTCACCGTCAATTAAAGCGTTACCGTTGAAGCAAAAGTGAAAGCCGTTGAAAACATAGAATCTGGTGAATCTCCATCCATCGTTGCTGAAATTCTTGACTTCAAGGCCAGTGAGAGCTTTTGAAGGGTCTTTGATTGGGGCAGCCATGAAGAAGTGGTCGATAGCGCCGGCTTGGAAGTCATCAATACGCTTGTCGTCAACGTTAGCACTCCAAGGTGATGTTGTTGTATCGGTGTAGACATATCTGTATCGAATTTGACCGTCTGTTTTATCATGCGTTCCAGTGCCGGTTTCGGTCATGATAAATGTATCTGCTGTATCTAGTTCTTTTTTGAGCGTATCTCCCGAAGCGCCTCCGTTGATCAAGTTACACTGGTTCATCATGAATAAGTTGCAGATGGAATCCTGGTAACTTGTATAGAAATTGCATCTTATGTCGTCAGTGCAAAGTTGCTCGCATTCTTCCTTTGTTACGAATGTGTCTCTAGGGAAGGCACATTCTCCAGGACCGCCAACCGAGTTACAGTGAGTAACTGTTGAGCCTGCAAAGGAGCCATCACAGTTAACAAAGCGGCCTGCGTGCATGTCTTTGCGACATCCTTGACATGTTTCGGTTGAAGCTATTGCAAGTGGCGTGTAAGTTACAAATGCAAAGGCGAGGGAGATAAGGGATAGAACAATGATGAGTTGTTGTGTCATGTTGTTCGGTGAGAAATTTATGCTTAATTGTGCGTTGGTGATGTGATGTCATATCAATTGTTGTGAGATTTCGCTGTTTTCATTTTTTTCTTATGGATAGAAGTACGTCAAAGACTTTGCTTCAATGCTTGTAGTGCTTTGTTTTTCCTTTTCATTTTAGAGACGCTAACTACGTTTCAAACCAGATATTGTTGAAATTCAGTGAAGTTTTTTCTCAACCACTCAAAAACTGTGTTCACGTGATTTTTTTCAGATCTCAGAACAACTTTGAAAAATGTACCCCAAACCACAGGCTATTAGCCAAGTAAATCAATAAGGAAAAGCTTGATTTGAAACTACAAACATACGTACTTGAACTCCGCTTCCATACCGTGTTTTTTCGTGTATCATTTTCTTCTCAACCAATTCGAACTATACAAAACTATCTATCTCCTAGTTCTAGATGTAACGAAACCATACTTATTTATTATCTCACATGAAACTTTGTTGTGCACGTTCTAAAACGAAGCAATCATTGATTATAAACTGAACGCTTGTGCACTATAATAGTGTTGAAACTGGTAAAGCGGCAAGTTCTAAATTGCATTTCGTGCTAGATTTCATATTCGCCAAAGAGTTTGGCTATCTATTGGCTAGTCATTGTATGGAGCATCTAAATATGTCCACAATGAGACCACAATCAAGTGGTGAGCAGTGTATCAGCTTCGCTCGGAACCTCTTGTGTGGACCAACAACAATACAAACCTTTGAGCAAATTATGAAAATTGTTGCAGACGTGGTGTCTTTAATTTAACCCCTAGCCTAGTATATCCGGGAAGAACAAGAGCTTGGATAGCGTGAACTCCATCTCGCAAGCCACAAGCGGAGGCATGTTGATGGTGACCTTCCTGTCACGCGTTCAGAGACGCTACACTGTTTATTTAAACTAGCACATAGCACAACAATTTTCAAGCAGAAATAAAAAGCCAAGACCACCAAAACGTTTACATGCTTGAATATTGTCCTTACTTACAGTACAAATTATGTACGCTCAATACCGAATGTTATTGGTTTCATGGTACTCTTTCTTTCTTGAAATATAATCCCAGTTATCACAATCATGTTCCCGGACCATCATACCGTAAACAATGACATCGTTTGGATCTTTCACTGCGCAAAATATTAGAATAATTTTACTAGCAAGGTTTTTTCGTTTTGGTATTGTTTGCTTACCTAGCCATTCCATCTTTGTTCTGTCAGTAAAATTTTCATCGATTCTCAGGTGTTCTGGCCAGTGCCTATTCTTTAATGTATCTTTACCACACGCGAATGAGTCTAAATGATAAACACGTGATGAGTTAACAAACGATGGAAGCTAAGTGTAATACCTGGTTTAACACGAACTTGAAACACAAGTTGTCCCCATCTGTTTTCTCCAGTTTTTTTAAAAGGTGAGTACACAGGATGAGCAGCGAGCTCAATACTAGGTGTAAGATATATAACTCCATCGTTACAAACAGTACTAGCACCTAAGAACATATTAAGCGTTGCACCTGTAGAAAGGAAGAAAGATTACCGGATTGTCCGTGCTTGACAGGCAGCTTATAGTCTTCTACTATTGAACCAGGTTTCCGTATACCATTGCGAAGGATAAGGTTTATAGACTCGAATTTTGTCCCGTGGTACGCTACACACCAGTTTTTGTACTTTGACTCAAAATCCTTCACGTGTATGCCGTATCTTGTCCAACCTCTGCAAAAATAGAGTTAGGAAGTAATCGTTTTGATCATTTTAGTTGATTGTACCTTGGTTTGTAATAAGGCTGACCTCCGCGCATTAACTTCCAGTTACTATTCATACTATATATTCTATTAAAAGTTTCATGGAATAATGATGGGTCAACCACGAGTGTTTTTCTTGTATCGTTTTTTAACATCTTTGCCTTTTTTTTTGTTTAAGTCAGTTTTAGAAGAATTACTTTTGGTTGCATACCTGCTTCTCAGCGAATTTTTTTGCTTCTTCGTTTTTTAAGAGGAACTCTTTGTATATCTCTCTAAATCCTTTACCATCTCTTATCTCTACATCCAATACGAGCTCCATATTCTTATCCAACTTGTTTAAAATATTATTATCAGCACGCCTTAACTTCATTCTTGTTTTAGGGATGCCATAATGAATTGTCACGTGTTGACGTATTGTAGAAGAAGTTAATGGTATCTTTCCTCTACAACAAAAGAATATGTGTCCATATTCTCCAGGTAACTTTACCGATAAAGGAGCAACATTACAAAGTTCAATAATATCACCTTCTTTAAACGAATAGTCTTCTATTTTCTTGAACGGATCAAGCACTTCTCCGCTTGTCTTCTTCTTAATTGTTGATAAAAATAGTTCTTCACGTGGTAGACCCCATACTTTAGCACATTCTCGTATACTTGCCAATAAAGTTTTAGGTGTTACCTACAGACTAGAGTTTTAATAAATAAACAAAAAACTCATAATTTTGTTTTCAGTACTTACTTTAACTTCATGAAGCTCGCTTCGCCATAGTAAGTATAAAGAAAATTCTGGGAGTACAGTTAGTTTTAGCTCTTGGTTTTTCTTCAACTCGAACTCATGAGGAAGTGGTGTATCGCTGTTAATGAGCGAAATAACTTGTCTGTGGATAGGTATTTTGCGTTTGCTTCTAATTTCGTTGCAAACCTTTTAAATCAATAAACAACTTACCACGAACGTGTATCATACCTGTTTAACATTCGCAGCACCTTTGACTGTAAAATGATTCTTGTCGAAACAGGAACTCACAATTTTGACAGGAACTCTTGAGGTTAAGGTCCTATTTGAAGCAGAAAACAAAATGGTGTTTTCCTTCAAATCAACACTTTTGTCGGATATGTTCTTGTCTCGCTCTCCTACAAAATAATTAATCACGTGATTTACAAAATACTATTAGTCATCATGTATAGGCGTATTTTTTCAGGTCCTTACGTACGTATCTTTCCCTTTAGGAGCTCTTTGACCTCCTCGCTTGTTTTTCCGGCTACTTCCCTTGGATTTAAAGGTATAGCTGCTGTGTCTTCGTCTGACGTTAGAATAAGACTGTATTCAGCATCAACATTGTTTTTAGGCTCATTAGTAACAAGAGATACTTGTGATAGCCCACAATTCTTTGCGCAGTCTTGTAGTAAGCCTAAAAGTAAATCGTTCATAAAATTTACAAGAGAAGCTTTAATAACGAGTAGTAAACGTTGAGTTTGGGAACTTTCTGTGAAAGCAAACCAGAGTCAGATGAAATAGTGCACACCAGTACTTTATGTCATGTTTATAAACCACTACGCCAAAAGAGTATTTCCACACTCACTGTCGGAGAATAACTTCACAAAAATAACAGCACTAGCATCTTCGTTAAAATGTTTATGAGTTTAATAAGAACAATCTACAGCCACCTTAGCACTACAATGGTGACTGAAAGGAGAGCCAGGTGACGGTATACAATGGAGTGTTTTAAGACTGCCTTTGATGTATCTGGGGCGGCCGTGCCTGTGATTGGAGCGGTAGGAGAAGTTGTTTCATTTTTACATAAAAAATCTTGACATTCTCCTAGGTTCTGCACCTGAAACACAGCCTCACAAGTGTTACTACGGCGATTAGTGCATCTGCACAGTTTAGAGGATCCTATTGGTGTTATTTAGAGCACAAAACATTGTCCGCAAGGTACCCAAGAAAGGTTTGCAACAAAAAAAACACTCTTGTCCATCTCCAGCATTGGCACAAGCTTGCGCTTGTGATATAGAAGGGCAAAAGTTATCCGTACAATTACCTATTACCCGTTAGCATAAAGATCGTTTTGGGCGAAAATTGGTGTATGTGTTTAAAATCGCACCTGCGGAAGCACATATATCTATTGAAGATGCAGTGGGCATGGTTGGTTCGGGTGTAGCTACATCATTGCCACAACTGAAATTTTGACACTCTGAGGAGTTCTGCGCCTGAAACACAGTACTACAGTTATTACCACGGCGATTAGTGCATCTGCACAGTTTAGAGGATCCTATTGGTGTTAATTTGAGCACAAAACATTGTCCGCAAGTACCCAAGAAAGGTTCGCAACAAAAAAAACACTCTTGTCCATCTCCAGCATTGGCACAAGCTTGCGCTTGTGATATAGAAGGGCAAAAGTTATCCGTACAATTACCTATTACCCGTTAGCATAATTTTAAGCTTAAAAGCTTGGTAGAGCGAGAACAAGAGCTGTTGCTGCTCTTAATTTTTGGTTTAACGTGCCTGCAGACGCGCATACATCTTGGGCTGAGGCTAGCGAGTGTAGTAGTGAAAGTATTAGACAAACTAAAAGTAACTGGTACATTGTTGTATTTTATTTTTATGATTATATCACGTGTTTACCAATGATGACTTCAAGGACTTGAGAGATGTATCTAAATATTTTCGCTGTATTTATCGAGTCTTAAAATGGTGTTCACTGTGAAATATTTCAAGTTTTTAGCGACATTTACAAGCAGATTTCAAGAAAAATTTTTCTGGATAATCAACATCAACTGGATGATGATATTGTTGTATATTACATATACGCACGCGATATTTTGCACTTTTTCGTTAATTACTTTTTTGTATTCGAAGTACAGTAAATCGCCCTATTACCTACTCGTTTGTAATGATACCATTAATTAATAGGCAAAACCAGGGTCACGCTAGTACCTTATGAAGGTGAATGGTACTTTTTCGCACATCAAGAGCGTGGCCTGAATCGCTTGAGTAATTGTTGATTGGGCAACAAGTCGTGCTCTCCAATAGAGTTCGATGAAGCCACCTGGCTTTTCTTATCCAGCTGTAGTGACCATCATGGTTCCAGCAACTTGAGTAGTATCAATAAAACCACAAACTTGTCAACGCACCACCACTCCACCACTCTCCTTGTATTGTTACAAAAGGGTTTTACATGTACTAAAGTTTAGCCCAACGCTTCTACCATTGATTACTTTCACTGTACCTCTTCCCTCTCGCTCATGTGTGGTCCAGAGACTGGCTAGGTTTCCTCAATAAAAAATTTTACTTTTATCAGTTATAATGTCCTAGTTACTTTATTATACATGATATTTCCGAAGCAGTTGGGTTAATCGCTACTTAGTCATAGGTAATAGCAAATATTGAGTGGATTTTACTGCTATTCAGGTGGATCTTATGTTTCCGTTTAAAGGTAGTTTTTTTTGTTTTCTCTTTCTCTTTCGTGTATTTTGCTCTTGGGCATCTACCTTGAATGATTTGGTGTACCTACCTAATCTTTTGTTTATCCCTTTGCTTTGTTGTTCAACCCTGACATTGGGCACATTTGTTGCAATTCTTGAATAGAAGTTTGTCAAAGTTGTATACTTCTTAAACAACGTCCTTTTGAGTGTTTTTCTGTTTGTGTCTTGACTACGTTTGTGCGAATACACCTGACTGTGGAGACATTACAGATGTATCTTCATGCCTCGTTGCTAACTTAGCATGTGATATGAGTCTTTTTGAAACAATCATAGGCTTAATATTCGGGTTGACCTCAAAAGGCAGTTTCACGCCAGGCATACAATATCGTATTGTAGCAGCTAAAGTATCTATGTCACCACGCCACCTAAAGGAGTATTTAGCAAGGTGTACTGTAATATGTAATAGGTACCAGTAAGGTATGTATATTAACGTGATACCTACAGAAACGAGATTAGTAACAACGGAACAAAAGCAAGCGTTTTTTAGTACCTATTTCTTTACACAAGTGCATCTTTTCGGCATCACGCACTTGATGCACTATTGTGGGCTGCGCTTGTGGAAGCAAATCGTGGTAGTGATGCTCTCCTGCTTACAATGAGTATAAAACTAATAGGTAGACTTTTTCTTACCTTGGTATTCAAAGCCTAGTTCATACTTTGGCACATAGATATCTAATGTCATTGCAATATTCGTAGATGGTCTCAATCCAATAGCGTGTTCTTCTTCTATTGGCATACTTGAAAACAACATTTTTATACACTTAAGTAGCCACCTGTTTGTACAATCAATACAACTTTATCAACTAAATAACCCTGATCAACAAACTCAGTTTGTTGGCGCAGAGTCCTTTCGGATTATGGACGTATGGGTACTGGTTAAAGGCTACAGCGCATTCATTCTTCGACTTGTTGATTGGAAAACTTGTAATAGATCTACGTACCTTTGTTCTGATTTTCTAAAAGCAGGAAATAAACTCCAGTCCCACTTAAGACCAGGATATACTGTTTTTAATATTCCTGGATATGTAGGAAACATCCCAGAACCACCAATACCAATTAGTTGTGCTTGAGATACATCATACCTAAAAAGCTGTATAAATATGACTTTCCTGATTGATGTTCATAGTTAATTGTACCAGTGGTATGGTGAAGTTATCTTCAATGATTTCTCGATATGATGTATAAAATTTGCTTGGTTACTTGATTCCTCCCAAAACCCTACAAAGATCAAACTTAGTTGAGCATACCTAAAACACCTTCTTGCTAAGAAACAGACCTCTTGGTACTGTGCTAAACCTCCATGGTACCCAATTATATTTTGGGTATAATGTCTTCAGTGCTATCGATATAGAGTCGTTATACCTACGTCAGTAAGAACAATCACGTGGCATTCAGAAACATAAAAATCTAGTAGAAAATACCTATTCATTAGACCTCGTATACTGGCATATGCGCCTGTTGCTTTGTACCAGTCGTCTAGAGTCTTTATACCCATTGACTCTCCTACCATATCAAGCCTTGCTTTTTGATTTTCGACATTGCTCCAGTAGTATTGAGGAGCATTCCTTCAAACTGTCAACAAAAAAATACAAAAAAACCTTGTCATTTGTTCTTAAAACTTCTTACACGAACTTCCAAGGTTCCCAAGAGCGTTCTGGAAACAGTGTTGAAACAGTACGATACACTGAATTGCCATGACTGAGAGTTTATGAGGAGATAAAAGGATAAAACTTTTTTGTACTATGCAAGAACAGAACCACAGCCGTTATCGCGTACAACCTCCTTTGTGATGTTATACCAATCATCGTGCTTTCGAAAGCCAAGCTTTTTGGCGATTAAGTTCTCAAAGGCGTGTATCTGATTTTCAAGCTCCCAATAGCCGTCTGGAAGCTTTTGGCCACGCGCTACGAACGTTTCACGCGCAGTTGGAGCACCTATCAGTTAAAGAAGTCAAAATATGCGTAATTCGCCGTGCAATGCGTGGTAAACGCTAAAAATTAAATTATGAATTGATTTGTACGCCTACGTCGCAGCTTCTTTCTTGGGTTCCTGCGTAGCCTTCCAGGGTACAATCGCATTCTAAAACGAGCGCAAAATAATACAACTGACACGACATAGTTTTTAAGCGCGTTGACTGTTTTCGTTTGGCAAGCCAATAACCGATTTTGGGATCAGACCGAATTTCACGTAAGTTTGCTCGTTCATGAACCAACAGTGTGTTTGCATAGAGAGCAAAATATGATGTAAATACGCTCTAGATGACATATAGGCAAGGAGCTTCTTGTATTCATGACGTACCCTAAGTGTCATGCAGATAATAACCCAAATGTCAACTTGATCCAAACAATGGTAGGACACGCATAAAACGCCTTGTAGTAGAAATATCAATCATAATCACTTTTGCGTATTACCCAAAGTCAGTGAATTACTATATCTAAAACAGAGTACGCTAAGATTGAACGCGAGCTCACAGGTACAACAACATTACAACTAGTTTTCCATAAAGCTAAAGTACTTTTTTAAGGCGACTACAAAACCATAAAAGGACCAGCGTTGTACTTCCTTGGTATGAGAATCTCCAAATTCTTTATACTAATAAAAACAAAGATGCTCATGAACAGGTCTTTGGAAACGGCAAAGTGACCAGCGAAACAGTTGGGTCCAACTGATTACTTAAGTACAAGTGATGAACAAACTGGTAAATTGTCAAATTAAAGGTCCTTTGCTATGGTTCCCAGGTAGGCACTGTCTTTTAAAAAACCTGATTCTACTTTCCCTTATCTACCAAGAGGGAGCAATTTTGGCTTCGATTTAAGACCGTATGATAAAATAACAAGAGACTGCTCTTCCACTACAGCACACCCAAAATATCAAAATCCTTGGTACTGAGAACGGTATCATACGTGTTGAACAAGGAGAAGACTTGATATATCTAGCCAACAGAGCTGTTGAGGAGGTAGAGAGAATCCGTAAAAAGATTGCTTTGGAAGATCAGAAAGCGTAATAATCAGGATAAGGATGGTAGTTTCCACTTAAACATGGCACGTGTTTATTGCATTTACACGTATTCTAATGCACAGCAGGTTGCAAGGATCCAAATGGAACTCTGATAGAAGTTGAAGACAAGGTATCAAAGAAGAAAAAAGCAAAAAAGAATGACTCTCAAAAGGTATGTTTGAAGAAAACATGTTTTGTGCATTTCGCTTTTTCCAGGAGCTAAAAGAGAATCAAGTCAGTGCCTTATTCTTTTACTCACATGGTATAGGAAAGCATTTTCCAAAGCGAAGATGATCTAATAAAACAGATGCTTAAGATAGAATATCAAAGAGCATTCTTTATTCCACCTTACTGTGACATTCAATTAATGTACAAGAAACCTGAAAAATAAGTTTGAAAAGATCACTCGTATTGACAGAAGACCTACAGAACGTGCAGCTCAATATAAGCATGTGGAACACTTCGAAAGATTGATACTCTACAGTACAACATTAACCATGTGACTCTTTTTTGTTAACACTATGTTTTAGATGTGTATCACAAGTCAACAGTCGTATGTATTTTTTACCCCTATATCAATTGAAACATTTGAAAATCCTGCTTTGGATGTACCTTGTTATTTCTCTTTTTTTTCTTACAATGGCTTGAAGTTATGCTCACTATTTTTGTAGAAGAAACCTCTACTAAGAAATAAGTAAAGGCAAATCGTGCTGATAAGTATGACTTCAACAAATTCACAAAAAAAAGTGTCAAATAAAAACACCTCTTTTGTTATTGGCAAGTTGTATGACCTAAGGTAGCCCTTATCCTACAATATACGTTTAACAACGTGTGGCGATTCGCAAATACTTGAACCCCTTGCAAGATATTAATAAAAGAACATGTTTGGCACTCACACTAAGCTTGACCTGAAATGAAGTTCTAAACAAGTGACATTTACAACTTATCAATGGCATTAAACATCACACATCTACCGCCCGAGATGCTCCAGCGCATATTGGGCCATTATATGGTATTCATTAATTCTTTAACAACTTGTAGACTGTTCCACGATGTTATCATCAACGCACCGTACTTCAAGGCATGTACAACTAATATATTAACGTTACAACAGATTTTATTCGATAACACGTGTTTTTTATTTAATAAGCCTCAACACTATCTGAAGTTACTTTGTAGTTCGAAACTTTCATTGAAGCGTTTAACAATGATTATAAAGATGCTTTGCGAAAGTTTGATGCAATGGGCGTTGGAATAGACTCACCAATCCTTGGTTACTTTTTGATTCGTGAGAACAAGAACTTAGACCGAGAGCAATTTACGAGGTGCATCATTAAACAAGTGCGTACTGGTTTTTTTTGGATTGCAAGATACAATCAGCTGTTTGAAACATAAAACTGCAAATATGTCCTTCAATGAGTTCATTAGGCACTTCAATCTTTAAACAAAATAATTGTTACTTTTTGTTTGAGTGCAGCAATTTGTAGAAAGAGTTGGTCATGACAATACATTTAGCCATCAATGCTTGGTATGATTTTATCACGTATGAACTTTAAAGGTCGAACCATAGTACAAGCTTTCGCGTCTGTGTGCAAAATCATAACCATACCAGGGGAAGCTTATAAGATTGACATGTACATACTTTCAACAATTAATCAACTGTTTTTTGGTCTATGTTTTTCAATATAACTTACTCTCACCATTTTAGGATTATGACTCATCTTAGCAAAGCATATTTTTGTCAGAACCCTGATATATGTCCAGATGCAGATACTATATATATCTTCTTATTTTCTATAGTATGTCAACCGTTTCAGTTGGTTTTAGTCTAGTGCTTAAATAAGAAACACATTATTGATTGATTCTATAATCATTTCCATTGTTTGGAATTCTCACAGAAGTAATGTTTTGAACTAGGTAATGATGGATCTCAATGCATTTGTTTTCAAACAGATAACAAAACATCAATTTTCAAGGCGATGTGCGGGTACTTGGGTACACATGAACTTCTTTGTTTCTTTTCTTTTTTTGACACAGTGTATGAGATTTTAACACTTACAGTCTTGGTAGGGGCCAAAGCAGGAAAATCCCCCTGAAGGCTTTACAGATAAGCTATACGATGAACTTAACCAAAACAGTATTATTTTTTATCCAAGCATATCATGGTCAGGCGTCTTGACTATATCTTACCGCAACAAAAAGTTTAGCACTTCACAAGTTTTTTGCAAGTGCGATGTAAGAAAAGGTTGTATAAATGCAAGCAGTGTTGATTATCTAGACTACTATATTGAACTAAAGGATGTGGTCGTTAAGGCATGTAATGTTTTCTTTCTCTACTAACTTAGGCTCTTTACAATTTTGACTAAAACTAACAATAATAGGCAACTAAAAGACTATTATATTGAAGCATAAATATGGTGAAAAAAAGATAATATTGATGAAGAATAAAAAGAAAAAACAATGTTCTAAGATTACACTTATTTTTAAGACTGTAGAGTCATGTACCGATTGCTTTAAAAGCATTAAAGAATGTACTGTTTGAACAAGCCTTTTTCAAAAGGTAATAAAAGGTTGTTTATTTTGGATAATGAGATGACACAAACAACAGATTTTTTTTTGAAACGGATTTTAATAACATACAATTTGGTGAGGCGATTTTTAAGAGTTCCAGAACTACTTGAAGGGTACCATTTGTATGGGTTTCTAATAGCTCATTGTAACTTTATCTCTTGGGCATGGATCTGCCAAGTAATAACCGCAATTTCTGATAGCATCGCTAAGTAAAATAAGTGAGGAAAAAATCTCTAGCAATTTTTTTATTGCTTTATTTCTGCTCACCTGAGCGTCGTGTGATATTTTGGAGTATCTTTGTCATGCCTTTTTGTGATGTAAGAATATTCTCCATTTTCGTCATCCTATTGTTGGTTCAGTAAGTACTTGACAAGTTGACACAAACGGGTAAAGTTTTTTAAGGAAAAAGTAAGAATTTAAGCTTACTTTTTGTAAGCTCATTCTAGCGTTCTCTATCTTTGGTACACCGTTCTTTTCTGTCATGTATGTTACTGTAAATGGGAATCCAGGTCGTCGCGAGGACAATCGGATGAGATAAAATCCAGAATCACGGTAAAGCAACCTACAATAAAAATATCAATATCTCTCACTGTATACTACAAAAAATCTTCTTTATACCTTGCGTGCGCTGTGTCATAACCAATGTCTCCGTGGAACCATTTTTTTCTGTACCACTTGTTCATCTAAAGGAGTAACATGAGTTTTTTACTGACCAAAAAAAAACCAGAAGATAAAAAAGCTACAGCGTGTTTTCTTGTTTTGTTTGGTTAGGATGTAGTGTACTCACTTCACGTAATACGCTAATATTTTCTTTACGAAAGAAAGGACCGAATAAATTAGTTGTTAAGTTAACTCGCTCAATGGTGATACAGTTAGCCTTGTTCTTTTGAGGTTCTTTGTTCTCCCTGAAAAAAAAGATTAGCCACAGTAAATTATTATTAAACTCATTCTCTTACCATTGCCAGCACATAATAGCACGTAAACCCTATGAAAAACGTTAGGCCATTGTGGGAAAAATACCAGAACGCGTAGACTACGCGTTTGGAGTCGAAAAAAAAGCAAAAAAAAAAAAGGAGTTTAGTACTTGTAAAGTTTCTCTTGTAACGCCAAGCTTACTACGCAAGAGACGTGAAAAGTAACTCCACTCTATTTTTTCGTCGTATTCTGCCTAAGAATGGCAAAAATTAGTTCATAGAGGACAAGCAAGCGCGTGTGGTAGCGCCAATAGAGCAACAAGAAACAAAAAAACTTGTAAACCAAAGTGTACCGTATCAGTGTTCATGAAGTACTTTTTCCAAAAGCGACGTGCATAAGGATTATCAAGGCTTGAGTCTACCAAAAACGCGTTTAAATCAGCTACTACGCGAGTAAACTCTGGACGCCTCTCAGCGTCCTTATGCCAACATTTGTTCAATAGAGGGACCAGTTGTTCAGGCTACAAAAATGAAAAGTTAGGGTTTTTTTGTTCAAAAAAGTAAGATGACATACAATGTCATCAAGGATTTCTGGGCGCTTGTGCAGTTCGCATATGAATTTTTTATATGTATCAGCAGTTGCGTATTTAGATGGTGGATCCCATAATTCTGCTGTCAGTATCTCCCAGAATATTAAACCGTAACTACAACAGAACTTTAGCATCAAGGAAGAATATAAAACAATAAAAAGTATTTTTCTTTTTTCGTTTTAATTCAGCTTGTCGTGCAAAAAACTTAAAATAAAGTGCGCATTTAGCAGCTACACAGTGCAATATACAATAAAAACACTGTTTGGCTTTGGTTCCATTTAAGTACCTGTAAATGTCTGCCTTTTCGTTAAATTGCTTCATTTGCATAACTTCAGGAGCCATGTACAATACATTTCCCTTTGGCTTTACTTTATCTCTAATCATATCGCCTGCTGATTTTTTTATCTGACTGAATCCAAAATCCGCGATTTTAGCATTAAGATGTTCGTCAAGCTTAAAGAATATCAATTTAAACAAGTTAATGCACTTTGCAAAAAACTTTTAAAACATCCGCCAAAAAGCGCCACTACGCACCAGGATATTACCGAGTTTGAGGTCTCTGTGTACTATACCAACGCTGTGAAGCCAGTTTAGACCTAAAGCAACATCTTTACCTAATTTCACTCTTTGACTAACAGTCGTCCTGGAATATAGCGTTCAATATGACGCAATAGAAGTTATATTAAACGTACTTATCATAATCAGGCGATTTTAAAAATGCCTCAAGATCTTGGTGCATTAATTCTGATACGATAATTACCTTATCGCCCATGCGTGTACAAGCGCCCATAAGCTACAGGATTTTATAAGTTTTGTACATCAACTAATCAACAATATCTAACCATTACTATATTGGGGTGAAACACGCGTCTACGCTCATGTATTAGCTAGTTACCATAAAAAACTGGTTAGTTTACCTCATAATATTCACCTCACGGATAAACTCCTCCATATTTGTTACTCTTGAGTTAGGGATTTTGACGGCTACTTTTTTACCGCTAAGCGTTGCCTTACGTCATCTTTTAGTTTGGGTACAACAGTAATTACTTCGTACACGATAAACTTTGCCAAAAGAGCCTTCACCAAGCAAATCTTTGCTTTTAGTGCCGCTTGAAAATTTAATCGATTTAGGGTCAAGCTCTGGAGGTCCTGTTGCTACAAAAAGTCATTGATGCATCTATCTACGTTTGAGTAACTAACGAGCTGATCTAGGTAAGTTGAGATTAAATCTTTTAATTCCTTGTCTAAAGCTTCTAATTCGCCTCGCGTGCTCTCTTTATCTTGTTTCTTGGCTTCCTTGATTTTTGATTGTTGTTGGTACAAAACAAGCAACGCGCATTTGACTGCATCTGTGGCACCGCTTGAGCCTTGTTGCTTGGCAAGGTCTATTGCTGCTCTAATGTCCTCTAGCGAATCGTTGGACATGCTGTCACGAGAAGATCATTCACAGAAAAAAAAACCTAAAAAATAAGCCAATTAAGTCGTCTGAAGCGCTTTACGACCTACCAAAAGCGAGTCTAAGTCAACCTCCACGCGTAAAAAGGCTGTTTAGAATTAAGATAGTCTGTTTACAGGCTGTTTATGCTTTCGCCATTCTAAACTACCTCTGAACGCAATAAGGACCTAGCTTGGCTCTATTGTATTGATATTACCGATACTACTGTAAATTTATCCTAAATGACACAAACAACATCCAACACATGATTCTTCGCGCACCATTAGCTATTGAGCGCGTTATTGTAAACAAATTGAGCCAACAGCTGAAAATTAAGGAACTGGATGACTGGTACAAGACGAACCAGGATATTTTCAATTCTAATGGCGTAGGCAGAGTACTGTACAGGTTGGTAATGCTTGTGACTCAAAAACTTTTTGTGAAAAAAAAGCAAACACGTTCACGTGAAAGCACAAACTCACGTGAACACATGTTCCGCAGAAAACATCTAATCTTCGTCTTCTAGATATCGAAATTCTCTTTCTTTTATGCTTGCAACACATTATCCTAAGCACCAGTGGGACCCAACACGCTTTTCGTACGTTTTCAAAACAGGTTTTTTTTGGCAAAACACTTGCTCATTTATTGTGACAGAAAATCACCTCATAAGCATTGGACTGATGCTGAAAATGTTACAATAAAACTTAATGTCATTGGTAAGAAATTAGGTGTTAAGGAGTTAAGCGGATGGTATTCAAAGATAGCTAGTCATGTAACAAACGCAGGAGGGTTTTCACTTATTGCAAAGTACATACAAAAAAGCTCTAACGAGACCAGTACTAGTACCAGTTTTGATTGACTTTGCTTAGGCACGATTGCTCATTAGCAAAAACATTGAAATACGCCTTCCCTGACTACAAATGGGTTTCATGGAAGTTCAAATCGGAAATAGCTCCAAAAGGATATTGGCAAACTCTCAGTAATCAAAATCGGCTTATTGAGAGTGTTGGTGAGAAACTAAACGTTAAGCATCTTGATGATTGGCAAAATATTAAAGCACAGCACGTTTTACAAAACGGTGGCCAAGGTATTCTAAAACACAGGTAACAAACTTATACTCATTCTTGAAGTCATCATTTTGCTTCCAAGAATCTAAATTTATCTTGTTTAGAGAGCTATCATATGTTTTAAAGAGAGTTTATCCTTACCATAAGTGGCACCTAGCACCTGATAGAATACATAAGGGATATTGGCAGAGTAAAAGAAATCAAAGAAACTTTCTTAGTATGGCTGCGAAGAAACTCAACATAACTTCAAACGAGAAATGGTAGTCAACTTTCTTTTTTTTTTGAATTGCCCACTTTCCACTTTTTGGCAGAATTTAAGCTCAACATTACTCATGCGAGTACTATTAGGTATCGCGTATCAAGGCAGCAAATGTTGAGTTTGGGTGGGTCGGGCATTTTAAGGTTTTTCCCTAATGCTCTTGTACATGTTGATCCAACATTCAAATGGAATTGGAGCAATTTCTCTATTACAAACAAAAAATCAAAGCAAAGGTACAACTAACCAAAACACTACTTTTCTTTACAATATTGATTGATTTTGTAAAGGCTATTGGTTTCTCTAGTTCAAGAAATATTCCCACAATTGAAGATACTAGAGGAGCATTGTATTGGGTTGAAGTATTTAACTGATAAATGGATTAGTGTTGATGTATTTGTACCAACACTCAACCTGGCTCTTGAATACCAAGGTACATAAAATTTCAACAAACAATCACTTGCTGATTTAGTGTTATTTAGGTGAACAGCATTACTATGACAGTGTGACTTTTAATACACCTTCTCACGTCATTCAATCAGCAGACGCCGAGAAGAGTTACCAATGCCAGAAAAGTGGTATGTGTTTTGAAGTTTTGTTGATCTTGTCAAAATACTCAAATTAATATTGTTGTTTAAGGTGTCACGCTTATACCAATACCGTACTGGTGGCCGGGAGATATTGATTCATTAAAAGCTACACTGGTGGTATATAGACCAGAATTAAAACTTAATGTACCAAGATATGTCAGGCCGCTGTTAGAAGAATGGAAGAATAATTTCTTAGCCAACAAAGGTACTACATAGCATGTGGTGTTATTCTTACTTATTCTTACCACTATTCAAGGCTCAATTATGTCGCCTGCTAGTGCTACTACAATATCTTGATAGTGACTAGATAGTGCTACGCATTCTGTAAGTTTTTGAGCGTTACAATGTAAACTTGATATTTGCTGATTTGGTTATTTTCTAAAGTGTATGCTCATAAGGGTTCTGCATATTTAGCAAAGATTGTCCCCTCAGTACCTCAAACATTACTGGTGTAAGATAGCTTAATTGATGTGTAATTCATAGTTACTTAAACGAACAAGTTGTACTCTACAGTTTATCATTGAAAGTGGTAATGCGTCCAACATCTGCGTTCTCTTGAGATTTTGTGTATTGCTAAATCACGTGTGCCATGGAAAAGTTCAGAACTCTGAGAGCGAAATTGCTGGGAGATTATTATTGAAAGGAAGATAATGCAAAAACCCTGTTTGCAAAGAGACACAGGAATTGTTTACATTTTTTATTGAAACTAACAATAAAACGAGATGGAGTTACTTTTTGCTTTCCTGAAGTACAGTAACAAATGTTGATAACTCTTTACATGCTTCTTCAATAATATTAGCACTTGCTAGACCATAAGAAAGCCTAAAATGCCCTGGGACATCAAAAGCAGTTCCTAAAAAAAGCAGTGAGAATTACCTTTTGTAGATTTTCTTTGTGTACCTGGTGTTAGCACGAGACCAGCTGTGTTCAAAACAAATAGGCAGAAATCAATATCATTCTCGATAGGCTTTTTAGACGCAGGATCAATACAACCATAGAGACTTTTAACACAAGGAAAAATATAAAAAGCACCAGTAGGAGCCTGTAAACATAAAATGAATCAGTCACATGCTAAAAATAAAATAGCAAAAGTGAATTCACAAGCTTTGGATTTTGTTGGCATCAAACACTACTGACGTACAGGAACTTTTAAATCTTTCAATCCAGGGAGTGTAGAGAAAAGTCTAGTACCATAAAATCAGATGAAGGTTTCTTTTTGGTTCAAGGCGTACTTAAGAAGCAAATCACGCTTTACTTTAAGTTGTGATGCAATCTTTTTCCTATGTTCCATCTCTTTTTCGTTGTTCAAGAATGAAGCATAAGCAATTTGAGATGCCATGCTAATACATGTAGAAACCATTCCTGTTGCTTTTCCAATATACTTTGCTATTGCCTTTGGCGCAGCTGCAAAACCGAGTCTTGTATCAAAAAGTAAGAGTTAGCCAGAATGCTAGTTTTTGTTGTACCGAATTCCAGTTCCTGCAATCTCCTTTGATATTCCTCCTAGAATGATAGTTTGTTGAGGAAGAAAATGAGCAGGGCTTGAGTATTCAGCATCATCGTATATTATAGTACGGTACACTTCGTCGCTGACAATAGCTGAAAGGAACATATTAGCGACGCAAGTTGCTTCGTCACGTGTACCTATTTCCGGATATTCTTTTACTATATCTGTTATTCCTTTTATTATTCTCTTTGGATACGTAACACCAGTTGGATTATTAGGAGAGTTGATAAATAAGACGGCTATTTCGTCGCCTTTCTCTTCAAGCAATGCTTTAAATTTTTCTAGGTCAGGAAGAAAATCTTCATCCTTTAGTTAGTTAGTAGCCCACTATTGACTAGAGAATCAGATGGTACGTACAACAGGAGAGAATATAGTGCGCTCTCCAGTGAGCAAGAACGGTTGCTGAGCGAATATTTCATAACTAGGTAAAAATGCAACTGCTCTGTTTCTCTTCTTAGAAGGATCAAGAATGGCCATCAAAGTCTTGTACACAGCATCCTATTGATAAAAAAAATAAAATTATCACGTGACATCGCAATAAAAACAAAGCAAAAATGCGTGAATACCCTTGGTCCAGGAGTAACAACGATCTGATCTTCATCGAAGCTCAAATTAAAGTTGACATTCAAATCATTGCTTATTGCTTTACGAATACTTTCAATACCAATCTCACGACAATATTGAGTCTTCTCAGAACGTATTGCATCTATGAAAGGCTCCACAAATGATTTTGGAATCTTGTGCGTTGGTGTAAGCTAAAAAATCACGTGAGCATTTACAGTAGCGAGCTGAAGCGTTAAAACAAAGTTTTTCAAGTAAGTGTACCTCACCAATTCCAAAATCGTAAGTCTTTAATCCCTATTCTGACATTAGACAAATGTCTAGTACAACTAAAGCGCGTGACGCTTAAAAACTCGTTAAGGAAAAGAAAAGAGGTTTGAACCTTCGCTTTTCTATCAAATGACGTGAATAACACGCTATGAGGTATGTAAGTTGTATGTAGGAGCGAATGTAAGACGTACGTTAGCGTTGGCGATGGAGGTAGCGTTGTCACGCGACTGGAGAGCTCTATTTTGCATTCTGGATCCTTAGATGCCATTTTGAGGCGTTATTGACAACTCAGTTGGTTCTTGTTTTGTCAAGTCCAGCGAATTCTCAATTGCGTTACACTCAACCAGATGCTTACTGTGAGCCAGGATGCGAATAAGCAAGTACGTTTTAACTATTCTAGTTCGAAAACAACGAAATGTACATCAGTAATTTCGTAAAATCATTATAAAGCGTGTATACCGCAGTATTCAATACCCTTGCGCGCAGACATAACGATAATACTAGGCAACATTGCTTTTCTGCAATTTTATTCGCCATTCTCGAAAACTTGATGCTGTTACCAACATACAAGGGCGGTAAGGCTTTTTATACTTATTTTTATCTTATTACACCTCATGAACTAAAACGAACTTTTTAATTTTGAAATTCTACAGCACGTGCTTTAAAATACATAAGCAAAAAGCCAATGTTTTGTATTGGTTGAACTGTAGGGTGTTTGTTTTAAAGTTTTTGGTTTATTAATTTGATTTCTAGACAGCGTTGGGTATCTATTACAGATATTAGCTTCTATTGTAGTAAGATAAGGGGTATGGTACGCTCGGTGCTTAATTCGGAAATAACAATCTTTTTTTAATAATACGTTGTCATTACTAGCGCGGAGAGGATGCTACACCTGAAGTAATATGGTCTTATAAAACTCGGAATATTACAGACGTCACAACTGAAAGAATTCAAGAGAGTAAATGGGGAGTATTTGATTGCGTTAAAGTAACAGTCAGAGGCGAAACTGATCCTGTTTATCTTTATTCGGTCGATATTGTATGATGTTTTCTTCCCATTTTTTTGAGTTCCTCAGTCGTCACCAAAGAGGCGAATTGTTAACTCTATGTATTAGCAATTACTTCAATGTTTGACCAAAGCGTTAAAGTATGCAGTTCAATTATCTCTGAATCAAACGATACAGCTCCCAGAGCATTTCGTAGGTGGAAAACTTAATGTAGAAGGTACTAACTCAAGATTTTGCACTCTTTCCTTTCCCACACGTCTCTAACGTTTATATAGTTGTTCGTGGAAAGAATCTACATGGAGCAGATGTAACAGGATTCAGTGGTAAGGAGTTACAAGGATATTTGAAACGGGTTTTTTTGAAAGTAGTGAATTTTCTCTCATTTTGGTTTTTCTTTTAGATCCATACTGTGTTATAGTAGTAGAAGAGAACGCTAACTATACACATGCGCATCGTTCAACTTTGAACCCAAAGTGGAATAAATCGTTTACTTTCCGTACGTGATGCTTTGGGGTTTCCTTTGTTTTCACCAAACACCCATTTTCATGCTCTTCTGTTCCTCCTTCTATGATATTCTTTTTTAACGTGCAATGCTCGCTATGTCTTATATATCTTTAGCTGTTCTTCTTCCTTCTTCTACAGCATATTTTTCAGTTTGGGATAAAGACTCTTTCAACGATGATGTAAGAAGTAAAGTTTGACGTAAATCACTCACGTTTTTTTAAGGATTTTTTGGGATATGTACAAGTACACTTGGCACAGTTACCTAACGGTTCAAAGACTACTGATTGGTTTCAACTACAAAAAAGGGAAGATACAGATAAAGTGAAAGGATCTATTAAGTTACAACTTACACTAACCTATGACTCTATAGTACGCATCAAAAAATTGTTCTTTGATTTTCGATTTTCTAAGAAACAATTAGCAAGACGATTCTTTTCGTCCTACATTCTTTAGCGTTCCACTTTCACAACTTGTTTTACGTGATGGTCCTATTATACCAGCACCAATGCGTATTCTTGCAGCTGACCTAGATCGAAGCAAAGGTATTTACACCAGTTAGTTTGGAGTAACTTTGTGGTTTGTCCTCTTTTTTTTGACAAAATCGTTTTAGCGTTCAAAGAAGTTGGGATTTTCCGCACAGTTGGTAGTACTACTGAAATAAATGCTCTAAAGAAAGCCTTTGATATGGGTTCAATAGAATCAACCCTTGATATTCCTAGCGGATTACGCGCTGTTAAAACTATTGCAAGTACTTTCAAATTGTACGTTTACATCTTTTGTGGATTGAAAACTTTGTTTGCTTGCTGTATTGACTCGTGCGCTATGAACTTGCTGTGCTTGTGGTGGCTAAATGTAAATATCAAAATTTCAAAGCATAGCACGTTTGTTGAACTTGTGATGCATAAACAACAGATCCTCTTGAAAAAACATCTAATTTGACTAAACTATTCGTGTAGATATGTTCGATCTATTCCCGATCTCATCCCTGAAGATGCACTTGACACATTTTATAAAATAGCTGGTATGCCGTTTACAAATGAGGAAGTTTAACTGATGATTTTGCAAATAGAAGCTCATGATAAGAAATCTCAATTTCAAGCATGCCAAGCGTTCCTTTCTAAGCTGCCAAAGGTAAGTCCACCTTAATCAGCCCATTATATTTAAATACTCTTTATGTCAATAACAAAAATTACCACGTGTTTTATGACTGTTCCTTATGTTAACTCTTCATCAAAAAGGCAAACAGGACAGTTATTGGATTTCTTTGTTTGATGCTTCAAAAAGTTGCAGCACACAAAGAAGAAAATAAAATGGATTATTCTAATCTTGCTATTGTGTTTGGACCTGCGATGGTACCTTCACGTACGTAATATGTGTTACATAAATGCACAAGAGCCAACTCAGTTTCAATCACGTTTTTTTTTCCAAACAAAGACAAAACTTGTGAGTGCTTCACTCCAAGCCTGATGACTCTTTTTCTATGATTATTGCTTTGTAACGAACCTTATTTTATTATAGTGGATCTCTCTAAGACACATATTATCAACTCAGCAACAACGAATATGTTAAAGATTTCTGATAAATTATTTGATGCAGAATTTATTTCTACCATTGCAAGACAAAGACCACGAAGCACAAAATTTCATAATCCTGAGGTAGAAAGAACAAAAAATGAAAAAGAAGTACAAAACAGCGCATTGAGCATATTTGCAAAAGCAGCTGCAGCAAGTATAACAAGGGATAGAGCCAGGACAACAACGTAAAATGATTTTCTTTCAAAAAAAAAATATCCATGATCCACAATCTATTTTTTTTTGGAACTTAATTTTTGTCTAGGGACATGCCTGATATTCAACCTACGAATATAGGCACATTCCTTGCATTTTCTCTTGTTAAAAGAACCAGAAGCAAAAGTATTTCTAATAAGGCAAAGAATGTATGAAGAGAAAACTGACTAAGTCAAAGCTGTATATTAAATTTTTTTTTAGAGCTCTGGCGCACCTATTGTAAGGCCTGTACCTACAGAAAGCATACCACAAAAACCTGATCATACACCACCACCTCCTCCAACCAAATCACCTAAATCACCGCCTACAGAGTCTGTACAGACACAAGCCAATATAGACTAGATTTATTTTGCAAGGTTTTTTTTTTATCTCCAGAAATAAACTTGCCTTCGCTCACCACGTACCATTGAAAATAATATTATTTATATTCTTACTTATAGACCATCAAGAAGTTTACCATGTTTATGGCATTAACATTGAAGTAGTTAAACAGAAAGAACAAAATCTAAGGTTCACTAAGTTTTACAGAGAAGTTAACAGTACTACTCTTGCAGCTTGGGCCTATGTTGGTGCGACCGCAAAAACACGAAGGCCAACATCTACCTGCAAAGCACGTACAAGTTTCAACGATTTTGTGGTAAGAAGACCATATTTGGTAGACTAGTTCCCAAAACGGAATATTCCTAATCCAGAACACAAACACACCACAATAGCAGCTTATCCCTACACTTATTCACTAGCACTGTACACTAAATATACTATTTGAAGTACGTTTAATCCATTGTTTCGCTTGTTGCGCTCGCTAGGTGTTAATTTTAGTGTTTAGAACATGCACAGCACTTCTATCGCTCTTGTTGTTGTACTAGTAGTACTACCACTTTATATCGAGCGCGCTCAAGCTGCTTCAAACGCAAATCCAATAGATGTTCACTCTTGTGATGTCTACAGGGACTGGGGATGTATAGTAGAGGACTGGCAGCTTGTTACAATAAAAAATGATGCCGGCGAAATAACCAAACAATACCGAAATAGACGCAACTGCCGTGCTAAACCAGAGCCACCCATGTCTTGGGTTACCAGAACGCGCCGAACAGATTTGTACCGTATTTACGCAGGTTCTTCGATAGACAAACAACAACAATCTTATGTGCCTGGAAGCGTAGTGGAAGTTACTCTCTTGGTAACAAAGTACAAGGCAAAGGTGCGAACTTTGAATTAATTACTACGCAGAACTTCGTTTTTGACTTGATTTATAGTTCCGTGGCCTTCTTATGTACGCTGAGGATGTTAATAAGACACATGTCGGAGAATGGAAGTTGTCTAGTGACGCTCCAGGTTCGACAAAATCGGATTTGAAAACCTTTACTAGCAATCATTGTTAAACGTTTAATTAGATTTCTGGCAGTTACCTTGGGGCTCCAGTTCTTCTTGTAAGCAAAGCGTTATGCATAATAGCGCAGAAATCAAAGCGCTTGAAACAAAATTCACTTTTATTGCTCCACCTAAAGGAACTGGAACAATATGGTTCCGTGCTTTAGTAAAGAGCGGTGATGCAAATACTGGAGACTTTTGGTGGCCAAATCCAACCAAAGATTTCTCGTTAACTGAGTCAAGTGAATCTCTTCAACCTCAAACTTGGGTACAAACTAAGGCACGTGTCAAATTTAAGTGGGAAAAAAAATGGAGTTTCTAATGTAACAGTGTAGGTTGGACAATCATGTACTGATAAGTGTGCTGAAGATAATCTAGTTTGTGATGTTGTTGAGTTAGAACGTATGAATAGTATCTCACGATTACAAGAAGAGTTCACAAGCTTCATGTGTAAAAAACCTTTTTTGAGCAACTGCTTGTCAACAGGTGTCTCTCAGGGTTCTAACGGCTTATGTTATTACGATGACAGTCGTTGCATAGACCAAGGACGCTCTTCAGACAGAGTCAGTTGCGATGCTTCAAGCGACAACGATGTAAACGGGTATGAGTTTAAACAAACACATTTCCTTGGTTGGAAGCGGCTAACTGGTTTGTAGAATGCGATTCTGTAAATGTGTCGAACCAAAAGCTACACTTGCTCCAATAGAGCCTGAAGAAACCGAACTCCCTCCAACACCAAAACCAATCCCATTTTCATTCACGCAAGCTTCTCCTGCCTCTAAGCAAACATCATCTTTGTTGCTCCTTTGTTTATGCATCTTTGGTGCTAAATCGTTCAACGGCGGACATAATACACCAGCTGTCTTTGCTGTGTTCATCTTGATGGCGTTGATGGCGTTCCCAGTCCCTACACAAGGCCATAACTGGATGAAGAGTTTAAGTCGACGCTCCTTTGCCAGTACTGAAGCTCCTTGCCCTGCAAAGTTAGATGACACGCCTCATGCCCAAGTCGGACCTGATCAAAAGTTCGAGCTTGAGTGGACAACCGGACACAAAGGATTCTCATATTTCGCGATAGTACATGAAAAACACGCCGATAAATTGCGCTTGCACGATTCACGAGGAAAGTTGTTTAAAAAATACTTTGCAGATGCACCAAAAGGAGCTATTTCAACATTAGATGTTTACCATAGACAATACCGAGCTAGGAAGGTTATAGACGGCGAAAATGCTCTATATTCTGGTGAGATTATGGAAGGTTCAAGCAAGTTTTTACCTAGACCTGAAGCGTTCGGTACTTGGAGATCAGATGCTAAACTGTTTGGTTACAAAGATAATGTACATCCAGATAACTATGCGGAGTATGAGAACCCAAATATGACTTGGATCGAAGCTGTCTTCAGAGCCGATAAAATAATAGACAGGCCTGCAGATGCTGACGTAGTAAAATTGAAGATACCTGGGAGAGCTGGCACAGGAAATTACATTGTTCAATGGGTCTGGGGAGGATACAGAGATTGTACCGATGTTTCTTATGTTGATTACCAAGTAGAAAATATCTATGGTACACCATCAGAAGAGCTACACTTCACGTACGTTTTTTCAAGACTTGCAATGACTTTTTTCCCTAGTATTTTTTCCTCTGCTAACTTTCTTAATTAGCCGTGTTGATCACTGCTACTTTCCAAGAATATACCATGTTCCGGTATGTACACGTGTCTATAATGATATATCCTTTTGTGCACAGTCTTGTCCTGTTGGTAATACTTGCGCTGGTTTTGTTGTAGCACCTCTTCATGTTGATTCTCCATACTTTGAAGAAGCCAATTTGATACCAGACAAGTGTCTACAGAAGTTCAACTTTTCTAAACCACTCGATGCACCTGCTGAAGAAATATTCGTTTGTTATTCCGTAGTGTCTCATCAACCATCAACAACACGCGGAGTTATCCAGAGAGTACAACCTGGTGACCCAGCATACCATTCAACGTGTTTTATGAAAGGAACAGGAAGAACATTCTCAGGATTTGTTGCACCAACAGAAAACAAAGTTGACTGGCGTCACGGGGATAAGTGTATCGATTGTTATACATTAAAGAAGAACACACCTTCGAAGAGTCTTCCAAAATGGCCTCTCACGGATGATTGTCGTAACTGTGATCTAGAGCCATCACTTGAACCGCTTCCAGTTGATAGAACAATGACAAAGACAGATAACAAAACTGTTTGTGACGGATATAGAGGATACATGAGGAGCGCAAACAGCCATAACTGTAGTACTAAGGAGGAAGCCGCTAAAACATGCGTTAAGACTATAAAGAAGCTTGGTGGTCATGGCAGAGGAGCTACAATGTACAGAAAGGAGTGTGCGCTCCTAGTAAGCATGGATCCGGAATGTACAGATATAATTATGACTCAAATTGAAGGTACACAAAAGTCTTTAACTTATCTTGGAGAACCTGTTATGCATTGTCACTGTATGACAAATAAGGAATGTTGTCAAGGATGTACTAAGCGCGGAAACAACAAGGCTGAGATTTGGAAACTTGATCCAGTTGGTGATCACGATGTTGGTATTCAATAAACTAAACGCAAGTTCCATTAGACAATTGTCTAACGTTTTTACAACTATTTATTGTTCTCCACAGTACGGGAGCGCTGTTTTTATATGCTTCAGTTGGTATGCGTGTATGCCTTTATCTCAAGTAGCGGGAGGCTTGTTTTCTTTGTCATCGTTATCGTTGTCATGGTCACCCTTTACAAGTTTTATCCTAGTTCGTGGTTATTAAGTTTTGTTTTTTTTTATAACTAAGTTGGTACTCTGAGCTGTTGGGTTCAAATACCCTTGCCGGAAACAATCCTGATTGTGGCTTTCTTCGCAATTCTGCCACCTACTTTCGATTAGCTTATGTCTTTGCTGATTAACTCTTCGTACTTGGTTAATCACTGCTAGCCAATGTTGCTTGTTTGCCTCCGAGTCGCAGTACAGTGGTACGCCGTTTACAATAAACATCCTGGTGCCTAGATTGCTCTTGAGAGTTGTAATACTGTTCAAACAGTACCTGCGTTTTCTATTTTCGCTTGAGCGTTGATAGGCACAGTGTGTTCGACAACTCTTTGCTATGCCTTGTTAACGGCTCATAAATGTATTACTGGTTACCTTCTTTGTTTTGTAGATTGTCAATCTTCCGTTTTGTAGTTTGCCGGTTTGTCTACGTTTTTTACTTGCAGCTGCCAGTGGTCCGACTAGACACTAACAACTAGTTAAAGACGAAGAACTGATCTCGCAGTACTCCTTGAGCCGTAGGTATGCGTTTCAATTTCTGCTTTTGTGCATTCTCAGCCATGGCTTGTCGCAACGGTGAGTAGATAGTTTTGAGAGTAGGTAGTTGCACTTGTTAGCGCCAGTGCGAATTCCAGATTGCCTTAACAGCTGGCTTAACGTACCTTTTCAAGAAAGCAAAACGGAGGTGACACCCACTATGTCATTTAGCGTTCCACTTGTTCTAGCGCTTCTTGTAGCTATTGTGTCAACACAGGTAGCCTTATTAATTCTTTTTTATATTAACAATCTTTTTTTGAAGACAATATTCCCTCAACCGTCTTTCGAGCTCACAGGAGAAACGGTGAACCAAGTTAGCCCTGATTTGCAAATTGTAGACTCCAGTGGCGTTGGTGAACCGTTAACAGGCGCTATTAAACGTTATGTACGCCCACATCGTCAATTAGTTCCTTTTGCCTGTTAGGACCTAAAAAGAAAATGCCTTGTACTTATCCAACTCACAACAACGTTAGAACGCCCTCATCTTCTACTTGGGCCAGTTCAGATCATCTGGTAGTGCTGATAATGTTATTACAACATTAGAAATAACGGTACAAAACACAAACGCTCCATTAAACTTAAACACAGATGAAAGCTGTACGTACATTCGTTTTTTAAAAAAAAACCGTTGTGAATTTTTTCCAGGCTTATTTTTTGATTTTTTGAGCTTCTTTTCACGTGTTACCTACCATCACCATCTCTAATACGGTTTAGACACCTTGATAGTATTAGCGAAAACTGCTACCATCGAAGCTGCCACAGTTTACGGCGCTATGCGCGCTTTGGAGAGTTTTTCTCAGCTCGTACGTTTTATTTCGTCACAAATGCTTTTTTATTGTACTGTCGCTAATCTTATCCTGCTAAGGTGTACTACAACTCCTCTGTTAGTATGTACACTATCCATGATAGCGTAATCAAAGACGAACCAAGATTTAACCACAGAGGCGTTATGATTGACACTTCAAGACACTTTTTGCCTTTGATCACAATAATGCAAATGGTAGATGCCATGGCATACAGGTACTATAAAGCGTAATAAAAGCCGCTTTTGGAACTGTGTTTTCTTTTCTTTCTCACTTTTTTATCCAGCAAGTTTAACGTGCTTCACTGGCATATTGTTGATAGCCAAGCTTTCCCATATGAGAGCAAGGTGTACCCACTGTTGAGCCAAAAAGGAGCATGGAGTCCAAGACACGTTTACAGCATACAAGATGTAAAGAGCGTTATTGATTACGCTGCCGCAAGAGGAATCAGGTAAACCTTTTTTTTTTTTGATTCCAACTTTTTTCTACTGGTTGCTAACACTGGATATCAAACAGAGTTATTCCTGAATTTGATTCCCCTGGTCACACTTTAATATGGGGCAATGGTTACCCTAACTTGTTAACTCCTTGTTACGCTGTACGTCATTTGATTTTCAAAGGAGAAACTTTGTTCCGCTGGATTTTATCATTTAACTGTTGTTGACTTCTTTTAGAATGGAAAGCCTACTGGCGCTCGCTATGCTGTTAATCCTATTTCCAATTACTCTTATGAGTTCATGGGCAACCTTTGGAAAGAAATCAGCGAAGTTTTCCCTGATAACTACGTCCACGTTGGCAAGTCACTACCTCACGTTTTTTTGTTGTAACTATTTTTTTGTTTGACAAACAAATGTTTAATTAGCTAAATGCTTATACCCTTAATAGGTGGTGATGAAGTCTCCTTTGGATGTTGGCAAAGCAATCCAGAGATACAAGCGGTACATATTTTGAAGAAAAGCAACTTATTCTTTATTAAGTTTAGCTCACTTCTTTTACTAGTTCATGGCAGTAAAAGGATGGACTGATTACGCCCGTTTGGAGCAGTACTACGAAAATACTCTATTAGAGCTAGTAGGAAAGCTGGATAAGGATTATATTGTTTGGGAGGATGTATTCGATAATGGAGTCAAACTTCTACCTGCCACAGGTATGTCAGCCACTTTTTTCTTGAGGATTTTTTTGTTTGTTGCTTATTTTGATACCTATAGTCGTACATGTATGGAAGGGTACATGGCAAGATACTGTCGCAAAATCAACTGCTGCTGGATACAGAACAATCCTGTCACAACCTTGGTATTTGAACTACATTTCGTAAGTGATTTTCTTTTTTTAATTGTATTGACTACAGTCTGACTTATTTTTTTTACCAGATACGGTTCTGACTGGAAGACCTATTATAAAGTTGATCCAGAAGATTTCCAAGGATCAGATAAACAAAAAGAACTTATGTTCGGCGGCGAATGCTGCTTCTGGGGAGGTAATCAAAATGATCTTTCTTTTTCTTTCTTTTTTTACTTCAAAAAAACAAATTTCTTTACACTCTTATTTCAGAGTACATCGATGACACAAACATTGTATCTCGCGCTTGGGTCCGTGCATCAGCTATCGCCGAGAGGTACAAAGTCGACTTTATATTCAGGTAGTTTGCGCTGACGTCGTTTTTTTTCAGACTATGGAGTCCAAAGACTACAACTGATATTAATGATGCAGAAGCCAGATTACATACTTTCAGATGCCGTTTACTACAACGTGATATAAATGCAGAAGAACCTAACGGTCCTGGTTTCTGTGAGCACGAGTTCAAGCCTACCTACAACCCTCCTTGGGAGAAGTAGGCCCATTGTGTAACTTAACAATAATAAATATGTTATACCATCAACAAACGAAAGAAACTACCGTCATTAACACCGTTCACGGCCATTTTGGCCTTGCTTTTTTGTTTACGATTACATCTATATCAACGAAACTTGCTTCCTCATGTATAGGTGGCGGGTTAAAAAGGAAATTTTGATTGAAAAGACAAACTCGAATATCGAAAGGCGTAGTTTATTTCAGAAGGTGGAGGATTAGTCTATCTCTCATGGAAGTGTTACACCCTCTACAGTGTTGATTTCTAATGAAGAAACGCCTGATTGTCTCTCTTCTGGGTCAAAGAAGACACCACCAGCAACACGGAATCCGAAGGTTCTAATCTTTTTGGTGTTAATATCTTCTGCGTCAGGGACAGGGCGACCTTGTAAATCTATTAGCAAACTGTAGTAAAATCTATATTGTATGTACCTCTTTGGAATGCGATAAAGTCCGCGAGTGGCAAAAGAACATCTGTGAACTGACCATCGTCGACCAAAGTGAAAAACTGTTGGTATTCAAATTCTTGGTTTTTTGCGAATAAGACAACAGAGAATCGACTGCTGTTTCCTTGAGCGCGAAGATTTATTTTCAAGTGAGTGTTGCTGCTTAGGTTCCACCTTACTTTAGTTTGTCTGCTCGCAAATGCGGCGCCGTCTACAACAAACGTGAGTTTCAAAATCACAGAAAAACATGATTTGATTGATTTTTTCAGAAAATAGAAGTTTGGAGGAATACAGTCGACCGTAGTGTGCGAAATAGAAAGGAAATAAGCGATAAAAATTTGTTTTAGGCGAGAAAAAAGGAGTGACAAAGATTTAGTTGCTTTTCGAAAAAATCACATGATTGATTTCTAGCTAACTGCCGCAAAGACGAACAAAACTCGTTTACTTGGTTCCCATTTAAAAAGAGCGAGCTCCATTTGACTTATTTCGCTGGGAGCAAAGTTTTTCAGGTCGTTGAAACGTACTTGGCTGAGGGTTTAATAGAGCGAAGAATACAGCTCTCTTGAACTGGTCTGCTGTCTGGGTTCCAATAGTAGCGAAGGACAAGCCTAGAGTAAAGCGTTAACTCAAGAATCCTTTGCAAGTGCTTATCTAGGCGAAACAAAGAGGTGTATACGTACCTACTGATCGTACAGTGTCGCTGACCTCATCCCACTTTTTAAGCTTGATGTCGTCGGTGTTAAAGTCGAGTAGCACCGAAGCGTTAACAAAGTGAAATAAGGTGATAGATAAGAGTAAGAAGAATAGAGCTGAAGATGCGTTCATCGTTGTACTTTTTAGTGATTGACTTTCAGATATTACCTTAATAAGTAAAATGCGACTTAGTTATTTCCTAAAACACCAGGAATTTGCCTATCAAATCTTCGTTTTACTCCAAATTTGGCCTGAAAAGTTTTCTTGTTGCGAGTTGTAGTCGATTAAATTAGCTCTGGGAGAACGCGGATGTGTTAATAGCCTTTATGGAGTACTCCAAAAACTGCATGTCCAGAAAACCTACCTAAAAAGGTAAAAATAATACGTAGTTTTTGTATCATTTTTCTTGACAATCGCGGCTACTGCTTAAGTTTAAAGTTGTTCTCAAGTGTAAGATACTATCACAGTTTAGCGTACACTAAGTATCATCTTATTATTGAGCCTTAGAGTTGATATTTGATGGGTTTTTAATGTTTATTTTTGTATTTTATGTACAGCTTCCCCAGATGGTGCCATGGTGTTTAGTAGTACTTCTATAAGAATGAAATTAGTATTTAGTATGAGCCTATGTAAAACAACAATATTGAAACGTACTGGGCGTTGATGGAAAATTCAATGGTTTAACTCCTAAAAATGAACAGCGAAGTGGTAACCCTTCGGCGTGGCTTGCAATAGTTGCTGCTAAGCTTGGAAGATCTCCCTCCCACCTAACAAATATATTATGTTACCTTTTTAGCCAACCAATAACAACGCACCAGTAAGGTATAGGAACAAGTGTAATCCCTAAAGAAAACAAAAGAGGTAAGCACAAAAAACTAACAGAAGGGAGCTACCTTTCGATTTACAGTACTGTGCTTTATCTGAATCTTTTATTGCCTGAGCTACAGAAGATAGAGCATATCTTACGCCATCATCATAATGTTGTTCTCCTTGGTATGAAGTTAGAAGTTGAACAAATACTTTTGAGATATTTTGAATGCTCGTAAAAGTGTACTACTGACCTTGATACTCAATAGCGATGTTGTATTCAGGTATGAAAACATCAACAGATAACGGTGCGCCACCATCTGTGTCGATGTTGATACTCAGTTCTTCAACCACAACTGTATTTGGTAACAACTTGTTTACACAATTTATCAAGTGCCTAAAACAATATTAATAGTTATGTATGCTAAACAAAAAGTCATTTCACCAAAGGCTGCGTGGCGGAGGGTTGGTAGTAGTATTTGCGTACTGTTGCGTTGACCGTTTATTCATCGAAGAGAAGTCACTCCATTTCCATGGAAAATCAGGGTGAAGATGTTGAAGAGCGTTAGGATAAAAACTCCGAACAGAGCGACCATATCGACCACTTGCGATATCTGCAATTGAGACACGATACCTTTATATTAGTGAGTTAAGTATACGTTATTAAATAAAGAACAGGTTACTAATTTACCATTGTAATGGGTCACTGACATCTAGAGTTTCACCTAACTTTTTGAGGAAGCTAACTTGGTTTGTAATATTCTTCCAGAATCCATAAGGCTTGTAGTCTCTCCTTTCTTCGCCAAAATATAGTGGCGACCAGTTGTGCTCTGGATACATAAACTTAAGTGCATTGGGAAGGCGGCTCTTATGTCTATGTACCAAACTCAGTATGCAATAACAAAAGAAGTCAAATACTTGTTTAAAATAGTGCGAAGACTAAAGAGTTTTTCATGTGTCACTGTGAATTGTGTCCATTGGTCAAACGTGTGAAGGCGCTCTTCTTTACTGAATGAATCAAACACTATTCTTTGGTTTTCCCTCTCCTTCCAGTAACCGGATGGAACTCTCCTAGGAACAAAGTTAGAAATACACGAAGAAACAAAAAAAACAAGAACACGTGTCAGATATCTACCTTCAATGATATATTTTCATTAGTGGCTGTGACAAAATAGAGCATTATGGATACAAGTACACAAGAGTGTAATACATGGTTCTAAGCAGTACGTACCGAAACCTCCAAACATCTATCTTTTTATTTGGATAAAGACTTCTTAATACATCTGACATGGAGCTATTATGATACCTATCATCTATGTCAGTACTCCACATACATGCGAATCACAAACACTCTGGAGTGTTACGTGTTCATCGAAAAAAAACTTGTTAGTAAACTTAAAACCGTACTTCTTCAGGATGCCGTGTCCAAGAGGTTCAAGCAACTCACGCGCAGTTACTTTATACCAGTCATCCCATGTTTTAATGTTTAAGATCTCTGCTGAGTCCTCTAGGCGCTTGAGGCGGTTGGCTTTGTCTAACCATAATTTTTTAGCAACAAACCTTTTTAAAACGGGTTAGTAAAGAGAACAGTGCATCTTAACGCGTATGAGCATGTTTTTGCGTGCTTTTCTCTTACGCACCTGAAATTCCATGGTTTCCATTCAAAGTCTGGATAAATAGCGTTTAGTGCTTTTGGAAGAGATCCTTGATACCTACAACGATTAGCGGGTTATTTTAAAAACGTAAACTCTAAAACGCACTTTTGTATTATGTTCAAGCCACCATGTCTTACCACGTCGTCTTTCTTTATGTCATACCAATCATCTATCGTTTTGACATCTAAACGTGCTGCTACGTTTTTTTCAAAGTAACTACGCTCGTATACCTTGAATCGCAAGCGTTTTACACTGTTTGAGCTTAAAAGTTAACATTTACGCTGATTCTCGTCTTAATAGTGGTTATACGTACCCTCGGTTGCTATTATTTCTGTAAGACGCAGCCTTGGCGCTGCGCATCCATTGGACAGTAAAACTACAAAAAATGTCGAGTTTTCGCCAATTAAAAGTACATTTGGTTAACGAGCCTAAAGCGCAGCCATAGTGTGAAAGCTCTCGACTACTTTCAACCAATAAGTCATGAAAGCGACAACCAGCAGTAAGAAGCGTCAAGAACTGGAAAGCTAAAATTGCTACAGCATAAAATTACTTTACATTATTTCTCAGCATCGACTGCTTCCTCAAACATGGAAGAGATAACTTGCTTGGCCTCACCAAGATGTAAATAAAGGTATGAGCAACTCTAGATGGTATCACATTGGATAACAAAGTACAAGCATGTTTGTAACACAAAAAAAAGTTTCAATTGCATTTTTAGCTGTTCAATGAAGAGCGGTTAATTTTGCACAACTTTTATGCAAAGTTCCCACAACACAATAACAACACAACACAAAATGACTAAAGTAGTGTCGAGCATACAAGAGTTACCTCCAGAGATATTAACAGCTGTTTTGTGTAGTTTAAGCAGAAAACAACGTATTAAATCTACAGCAGTCTCTCACGTATTTAATAGCATCATTCGTCAAAATATTGGCTTTGATTGTATTAAATTACGAAAAGCATCAGATTGTAGAGTATTTGAAGGCAGCCCGTTGCTTAAAAACACTAAAATAGTGTGTCGGAACTTGACACTATCTGAAAACGATTTATCTTGTCTTTTTGGTGTTCACACCATCAATCTCTGGCATGCGGACATTACAGACGCAAGTATACTTGCACTAGTACATTCTAACGAAAGGGGATCAAACGAGGACACCTCCATTTACGACATCAACTTGAAACGCACATGCATTACAGATGTTTCTTTGAAAGCACTCAAAGGAGTACATACAATAAACATCAGTATGTGTACAAGTATTACTGACGATGGATTGAAATCAATAAGCGGAGTACGCTGTATCTATATCGCTGGTTGTGAGCGTATAACTGTTGAGGGTATAAAAGCAATCAAACATAATTTGCATACAATTGCTGTTGATTTTCCAACAGACGAATGGCTTGAACATCTTTCCAATGTACATACAGTTAAAATAGATGAATACAATCAAAAGCTTACTGTGGAAGGCATAAAAGCACTAAAAAATGTACACAAAATTATATTAAGCCATCCAAAAGATGAATGGCTTACGCACCTTTCCAATGTCCACACAGTATGCCTATATGAAGACTATTATGGTAGACCAAGCTCACTCTCAGATGATGGAATCATGGCACTAACAAATGTTAAAAGCCTTTCATTATCGTGTTGTCTATCTGTATCAGCGTCAGGATTGAAGCACTTGGTCAATCTTGAGCATCTTGAAATGTATACTTGTCACCTTACTTATGGCTCATTTTTGAAACACCTTAAATCTCTTAAATCCATGATAATATCTGATTGTCCTTTGGTGACAAAAGAAGAGATAGAAGAAGCTGAGGCATTGGGAGTTAAATCCGACTAGAAGCCATACACTAATACAGTAGAAAAATTAAGTTTAGAATAATGAAGTGTAGAATAAATAAGTCGAATAACTCAGTTGCACCAAAAACTGATTAGTTTGATTTGGAATGCATTATACACGTGCGATTGACCTCTTAACCAACTGTTTGTTGTAGATATAAAACAAAAGTCAATAGGAACATAGCGCTCATTTGAAATATCCTTTTGGATGGATCGCTAAATAAAAATAGAAAGGTTGCTTTAAAACACTATTTAAAAAGCGGGCACTCTTAAGAACAAATGGATTACATGCTCAGGATATATTTTGATAGAATTTACTATTGTATGACATAACAGTGATGCATGGCTAAGTAGAGTTAACGATTATAATATAGTATGATTCAAATAAGTTTCAGTAGCACTGTTACCAAGCTTTTTAGTATGGCAATTGTGCCTGTATAAACAAAATACACCTTCTTTATCAAAGAGTTCAAGGGTAGAGAGTTATTTTTCCCTTTGAAGATATTTACTAACCCATGATGGGGATTGAAGGATTTGGCCAAAATATTCATATTGATGTACTTCTTCTATCTTACCATTTACAAATGTCATACGAATTCGGAGACAACCAATGTAACTCCACTCCTTGAATTCTCCTTCGCGCTTACCATTGATGTAAAAACAATATTGGTGTAATTGTCCATTATCATACCAACACTTGTACTCCCCTTCCTGCTTATCATTGATGTAATAGAATTGTTCTTTCAATTGGCCATTATCATACCAGCCCTTGTACTCTCCTTCTAGCTTATCTTTTATATATTTACATTTACTCTTAAGTTGGCCATTTTCATGCCAATTCTTGCTCTCTCCTTGAAGGCTACCATTGACGTAATTGATTTGTTCTTTCAATTGACCATGTTTGAACCATGATTTCTCTTCTCCTTGTCGTATTCCATTTACAAAGTTAAGTTGCCTGAGCAATTGGCCATTTGTAAACCAAACACTGCGCACTCCTTCCAATTTACCATTTATGTATTGGTGCTTGCTATATAATTTCCCGTTTATTCTCCACTCAGTGCGTGTTCCGTGACGCAGACCGTTCCTAAAATACTCTCGAACTTGCGCTTGCCAGCTGTTAAAATAATATTTTACCCACTTTCCATGTTTTTCCAGGTCGCTGTCAAACCTTGTCAATGCCGTGTACTTGGATAAAAGTGGCCACTTGATATTAACTTCAAAGTCTAAATCTAAAATATCAAGCTGCAGCTCAACTGGAAGGCACAATAAACCATTATCCACTGTTGTGGTATTAATCTGATGATGCTATTAGTATGATAAGGTATTAGACGCAACTACCTCGTGTGTTAATTCCATTTGGTGTGACGTGGATATAGAGTGGCAGAAATACCGGTCCGAACCCTTTATGTGAAATGAACCTGTTCTGGATATGATCCGGTTTGAAACGATTATCATAATACTGTTATGGGAAAAACCTGTGTCTTGAAACCAATATCTGCCACCTCTACATGGATATAATTCTTTTCATTCTTTGATTAGTAGAAATGTAGTAATGACATGTTGTTAAAGAGCGTTAATAGTACTTCTTTGAATGAAAAAAAGTAACGAACAAAATCACGTGCGCATAGCTAGCTTAGTAGTGGGCAGCTTTTATTTCTATACATTTCGATTCTTTGCTACGTTTATGGGATATTTAGCAGTAGTTGAGAACTATGTGATTTTATGATAATTACGACGAAAGTTGCCAAGCAATGTCGTGTTTGGAAGAAATAGTTCCGTTTTTGAGATCAAAGTTTCCTTGTCTCACATAAAGTTTCATGTAATCATGCTAAGTATTTTCTAAAGACCTGATATGGCTGTTTACAATTTGTTTCTGATGACTAGCACGCATGGACCCTATTGTTAAAATACCTGTCGCTGTGTTACAGTCGACGACCTTGGAACAACAACTCAAAGTGTAGATAACGTAATGAGAAAGCACCAACAAAGCTTTAGAAGTAACAAGTTTATTTAAGAAAAAAGTTGATGCCAACGGAAATTACTTCTTGACGGTTTTAGCAGGTTGCTTTGTCATTCTCAAGTAAGGCTTCAATGTTTTAAAGTCCTATGATATACTTAGAGGTGGTTTGAAAGAGGCGTACGCGAGTAAAAAAATAGTTAAGAACAAAAAAATAAAACTAATAAAATCTGAGAAATGAGGCGTACAGTGAACATTTCTTTTGCTTTCTCATCGTTGATGCCTGGAAGGATCACAACATCATCTCCTTGTTTCCAGTTAGCTGGTGTAGCGACTTTAGAGCCATCAGTCAATTGTAAAGCATCAATCACACGAATCAATTCATCTGTAAAAAACCATAAGCAAACAACAAAACAATTCAATCAAATCTCGGTTACTTACCAAAGTTTCTGCCTGTAGCTGCTGGATATGTAAGAGTGAGTCTCAATTTCTTTGCAGGGTCGATAATGAATACAGAGCGGACCTAGAGAGGCAAAAAATTAAGATTCATTCCAAAAAAATACGAGTTTTATAAAAGCGGTTGTTTCCGGAAACTTACGGTTAGTTTTCCTTTCATTGTGTCTTCTGCGTTAGGTGCGAGCATACCATAGCTGTTGGCAATAGCGCGTGTTGGGTCAGCAACGATTGGGAAGTTCATCTAAGCGAAACATGAGAAAACGGTTTTTTCAGTCAGGAGAATGTTCCACCATTTTCTCCTTTAACACCGTACCTTGGTGCCCTGCGTCTCTTCAATATCTTTAAGCCATCCGTTGTGAGAATCAACTGGATCAACAGAAATAGCAATAGGCTTTACACCGCGAGCCTTCCATTGGTCTTTAAGTAATTTAGACAATGAATAGAGGCGTAACAAGGTCTAACGTACCACCGTATTTTGCGACTGTTCCCAACTCTGTCGTGCAGACCTGAAAAGTTTTTGAGTTCACAAACGGAGTAGTATGATTGTTTTAAAGACGCACAGGTGTGTAATCAGCAGGGTGAGAAAAGAAAATAACCCATGAGTCTCCAGCCCATTTGTGAAAGGATATTTTACCTTCAGTACTGTCTGCTTCGAAATCTGGGCACTATAGGTGAATTAGAAACGAGATAACGCATAATGACGTTTTAAAAACTGAACCGAAATAAACGAGGTTAATAAAGATACGTACTGCGTCGCCGAGTCTTAAGTAGTTTGCTTGAGCCATGATGATGATGTGTTGTGTTGATGGGACAAATGAGTTGAAAAAACTTAAACACGATCTACTAAAAAGGAAAGTAGAGTGAGCATGCGCCACACAAGTTTCAAACACGCTTCTTTTATTTGTCCTACAAAGTAGATGTAATGTTAATCCTCTATAATCTCCTATTTGGAGCTCACAACATAAACGTTTAATCGCGTTTTTCAACTTTCAGCAAACCATGCTCCAGTTTAACAATAAAGTCTTGTACCATTTCTGAAAGTGGTAATGAACGACAGCAACAGTTCAGAACGGCATCCATATTGTTATTTTATTATCCAAAGTCAAAAGCAGCAGAAAAGTCCTCTAATTGTTACGAGGGCCTTTGTCGCGCGTAATATTTTCTCGTGCGTAGTACTAGCCACAGCAAACCCAAAACTGGCAAATGCTTTCAGAATTGAACGGAACAATGAAACATAATTCCCCGCAAACCTGGTTAGTTCTACAACGCTGAACAGAAGGCAATAAAAAAAAAGAATGCAAGTTACACCTCTTTGTTTTACAAATTGATGCTATAGGACTGTACTTTCAATTACTTGGCCATTTCTATCCCAACTTTTGTATTCTCCATTTCGTTTACCTTTGATGTAATTGGACTGCCTCCACAATTGGCTGTTGTCATACCATTGTTTGCGCTCTCCCTCTAGGTTACTATTGACATAGTTGCAGTGCACGTACAACTGACCATTTATATGCCAAGATCTGAACTCTCCATCTAGTCTACCATTAACATATTTACACAGATAGTGCACTTGGCCTAACTCTCGCCATGTCCTGCACTCCCCTTCTCGTGAGCCATTTACATAATTACAGTGAAGTCCTAATTGGCCATTACTATACCATTCCTTGAATTCTCCTTCTTGTTTGCCATTAATGTAATTACACTTCACCCTCAATCGACCATTATCATGCCATTCCTTGCATTCCCCTTCTCGTTTACCGTCTATATAATTACTTTGCTCCTTCAGTTGGCCGTTGTTGTACCATGTCTTGTATTCTCCTTCTTGTTTACCATTAATGTAATTACACTGTACATTCAATTGGTCGTTATCATGATATGTCCTGAACCCTCCTTCTCGCTTACCATTTATGTAATTACATAGTACCTTCAATCTGCCATTGTCATGCCATGTCTTGAGTTCTCCTTCTCGTTTACCATTGATGTAATTGCACTGCACCTTCAATGAGCTGTTGTCATTCCATGCCTTGTATTCTCCATGTAGTACACCATGTTTCCAAACCTCTTGAGTAACAAAGTTGTTGTTTCTTCGTTTTTGCCATTTTCGGTGCTTTTTTAACTCGCCATCAAATCTTGTAGTCATTGCTGTGTTTTTACAAAGGAGTGGATATTGTACATACACTGATGTATCTAAATCGATAATATCTAGCTGAATTTCGACTGGAAGACATAAAAGATGGCAATTGTCAGATTTTACTGTAAATGTGTCTTGTTTGGCTGCTAGGTGCGTCATTTTACAATTTTCAGGCGTTTACGTTGTAACTACAACACGTGGCTATTCAGCTTTTAGAGAGCACTGTGTGCAGTCCTTAATGCATTAAGTCAATGTCTACAACGAAAAATTAAACTCTGCGAGCCGAAAGAAACCCGAAAAAATCGCTTCAACATATGGGAAACAAAGCGCCTTCGTATTCTTACTTCTTATTTGAGTTCACTGGCAACAATGATGACGAAATGTGGGAATTTAAAGCGAGTTGCCGCGATAATATGGATAAAATTGCGCGAGTATGGGATAGCGATTGCAAAGTACCAGGGTATTCGGGTATCGTATATTTGGTGCAATGTAAGAAGAAGTTCAAAGCAGAACACGCAGAAATCATTTCAAGCGCGCAGTTCGACGTGTACGTCAAGGAATGTCAGCGATACGACCATACTAGCTGGTAATAACCTGAAATCTGTAAAATGAACCACCAATACATTATATGTTTACAGGGTACCAAGGGGGTGGCAAACCCGTTCCCCTTGAGTATTATATTCATTAATTTCAAAAGTTTTTTGTTTGTGATATTTCGAAAATGACGTCACTTAGACTTGAGTCCATTTGTACTGAAAAGGCAATTGTTCATCAATTAACAACTACGAAAATAGAAAAACAGCGGAAAAATTAGTATCATGCCTCTAGTTCAATAATTTGAAAAAACTCATGACTGTGATGCCAGCGTCAGCGCTTGAGATCTTGTCCTACCGGTGTAGCGTCATAGTTGTAGAATTACTAAATGAAGAAAACAAAATTGTTTACACTTTTCTCGTGTGATGGAGGTGTTAACAAAGAGGCTTATAACTTAAATAGATAGAAACCATGCTATTGAAACCACAGTAATAATATTATCACAACGGTTTTTGGTGTCTGAAGGTAAGTTCTTATGAAAGACATTACGTTAATACAATTGTTGCCGTGTAAACTAAATCACTTTTTATTGCGGTTGGCTCTTTGCCCCATATTGATCTTCCAGCTTCTTTTTAGATCCATTCATTTCTTGAATACGTGCACGTGCCTTATTTACATCAAGCTTGTCTTTTACAACTAGGTCTTCACTACAAAAAGTGTTAAAGAATTGTGATAATCTCATTGGACCTTTTTTTGTCGTACTTGTTTTGATGCGGCATCTCGATGTTATGGAGTTTTGCTAGCTCGGCTAGTTCAGTTTGAATTTTCCCAATCTCCTATTGAACTGGTAAGTTTATTTCTAATGCATTGCTGCAACCGAATAAAGTAAGAAATGAAAAAAAAAACCAATCGTTTTTCTCTGTCCTCACGTGATTTACGGAAAATAATGTATGATTGTATACATACGCGAGTGGTAGTATATAGATCATACGTGGTTTTGGAAATAAAATAAAAAGGACAGACGCTGTACACAGCGTTTTAAAAAAGAAAAAATTCTCACCTCCAACAACCATATCTTTTCACTTAACTCCTTCTCTTGCTCTACGATAAAGTTATATATCTCTTTGGTTAATGAATTTACATACCGTTATACTTGGCTATACTTCGTTGAAGTTCGTTGATTTTGTTCTTAACCTTTCCACACTCCTTCTTAATTTTTTCAAGTTCCGTAATCTGTTTTATTGTCAGAGACCACAAAGAAATGTTGAAGCTTCTATGGTACCTCTTTTTTGAGAATCGCAATCTTCTCTTTAAGTTCTTCAATAGTCTTGACAAGTCCTGGTTTTTCTTCTCTTGCTTTTTCAGCTTGAGGTTTCAGCTCCAAAAACTCAGGTTCAACGTGTTTCCTTGTTTTTTTCTTAACAACACATAAAAAAAAAAAAAGATGACTTACAAGTTCTCAATCTTATTTTTTAGTACTTCTATATATTCACGAAGCTCTTCATTTGTATCCAATAGTAACATAGGAGTTAATGCATTGGCCTGAAGTACTAGACAGGAACAGTTAATAGCTCAGAAATATAGAATAAATAAGTAAAAAAGAAAATAAATTGTATGTTAAAAAGACTAATTAAGATTCAAGTGGTACCATCGTTCATAGGCAGCATTGATTGGCGACTAGACTTTTCGTGCCAATCATCCATGTCTCTGTTACGTTGCTCGCACATTGTCCTAAGTCTGGGGACTTTCAACACAGTGTCAAACAGTTTCGTTAAATCGTATTCCATATCAATAACCTTTCTTTCTATTTTTGCAAAAACAACCCTCGTTTCCTCGCGCTGTTTCTTTAAGTCCACAAGAAGAGCCTAAATTGAAGATAAATATATATTTTTTCACATTGTAATAATTTACGTGCCTTAAAAGGTCTTAACTTAGCGGCAAGTTCTTCGCATTGTTTCAACTCTTGTTCTAATCCTGTAATTTTCATTTTTAGTTTCTTAACTTCTTCAATCTCTTGCTTCATCGCTAAGTATTACAATTAATATAAAGCTACTCTCTATGTATCTATCACCTTTATTCCTTATTTTAATATTCTCTAGCCTATCTAACTCAGCGATCAAGGTGTTTTTTTCTTTAGTAAGTTCAACAAATATGGTATGGCTATCATTCTTTATGGGTTCTAGTTTAACCCACTCTACCGGAGTCAACTTCGCCTCTATGTATCTAGGCTGTTGCGCATCTTCTGCGGTTATATCGTCAAGTATATGAGGAGCTTGTTCTACGACTTTTTGGCGCAAAGAGTCATATTTTTGTTTAAGTATGGCAACTTCATCTTTTAAGGCAGAAATTTCTTCTTTCAGTTTAGCATCGATTAAGAACTTAAAGTCGACCTTAACATCATCGCTATTACGAGGTTCAACAGGGTGTCAAATACAAAGTGCCACATACCTTTTCTCTGGTGATCTTTTAGACACAGACTTCCTGACAGCTCCCCAAAGTCTGCGTGTTTTGGGTGCTTTTTCTTCTTCGTTGGGTTTATCCGGTGCTTTAGGTTTTTCTTCTTTGACTGGTTTATCAGGTGTTTTAGGTTTTTCTTCTTTGACTGGTTTATCCGGTGCTTTAGGTTTTTCCTCTTTGACTGGTTTATCAGGTGTTTTAGGTTTTTCCTCTTTGACTGGTTTATCAGGTGTTTTAGGTTTTTCTTCTTTGACTGGTTTATCAGGTGTTTTAGTGACTGGTTTCTCTGGTGTTGGCTCAGGATCAGGTTTAGGCTTCTTTTCATCTTTAAGCGGTTCCTTGGTATCTTTGGAACCCTTTTCACCCCATAATTGTCGGTCTCCTAGCCCCTCATTATCTGAAAGTTCGTCATCAGACAAATCATCATCACTGTCTTTTGCAGTGTCTAGTGTAAGTTAGTTATCGACTTCTCTATAATTGTTCTACCTTCTGTAGATGGTTTCTGAGCATCACTTTCAGTGTTTTTATCGCCCCATAATTGTCTGTCACCCATACCTTCATCGTCAGAAAGGTCGTCATCAGAGAAATCGTCGTCAGAAGAAGTTGTCTTCGGTTTTTCTTTTGGTGACTTGGATTTTTCACTAGGTACTTTCTTCCCTTTTTTAAGTAGTCTCTGTTGTTGAACTCTCTGCTTTCTCTCCTCAAGTTCTTTCTTTTTATTACGGCGAGCGAATACTACATATTTTGGCACTATTTGAGACTCCTAGGAAATAGTTAAACAACAACACTATCGAGAACAAATCTAAAAATAAAAATACCTGGAAAACAACAAGCTCATCGTATTGTGCTCCCTTTCCACCATTATGTATTGTTCCCTTATTGTTAACAAGAACTCCATGAGACTGGTAACCCGATATACCTATTTATAGAATGTATTAAGCACGTGAAATTCATGCTAATGTGCTAAAAAAATACCTGGATTTCCAGCTAACGAATCAGCGCCCTTGGCCTCCTCAATGGTAGGATATATATTGCCAGGTATCAGGTAACTTATAATGAATACTTTAACTTCTTCTGTAGAGTACTTTGATGCATATTTAGAGTCACCTGTAAAGTACATTCCTTTGTGAAAGTCAAAACTAGTCAGGTTGTACCGATTTTTTTATCGTACCTCTTCCATACCACCCTTCATCAACAGTTGCCAATGAAGCAAATCCGGACTGACATATACTCCATACAGCAGCTTCAGATGTTCCATGAACACCAAGAAGAAGCTTCATCTAGATTACGTATAAGGACAATCAGTAACTTGTTGTTGAGCTTACTTTTCTGTTTTCATTGAAAGAAAAAGCGTCTTCTCTATCTTGCATGTACTGATAAACACGCTTTCTCTTATCAAAATCAGGAAGCTTCTTCCAATGATCCCTATTAAATACATAAGTAAACTAGAAGAGAACAAATAAAGCAAACTTGTGTACCTCTTGAAAAGCCAAGGTGTTTTCTCCTACAAACTACGGTTAGTGTACTTTTATTTTGTGAAAAAGAGTACCCATTTGTTTAGAAGAGTGTTATACTGCACTTTAAACTGAGATTCCAGTTCTGGGTTATAAACCGCATACAGTTCATTTATATCAAAAGTTCCACCTCCCAAATTATTGCTAAAACACGTGAATATTTTGTTGAAAAACAGAAAAAAAGAAGAAAAAGTTGGACGGGTTTTTTTTGTTTTGTTTAATTGTCGTACTTCCAGAAGTCCATGAATTTATTGTACTCTCTATTAACCCAATAACCAATACTTTTGCCATCAAGTTTATAAACAGAGTAAGGATTTCTACCGTATCCTTTTGCTTCCCATCCTTCTTGATTTATAAACTGAGTAGAGAATCCCCAAGGTCTTTGCAAAGGCTCTGCAGTCAAAGAGATAGCAGCATGGTTGCTAAAAAGAACATTAACATAGATAGATGAAAGTCATGTGACGACAACAAATATCCAACTATGCAGTCACAAAGTGATGAAAAGAAGGCTAAAACAAAGTTGTTACAAAAAAAAAACTTACTTCATATCAATGTGTGAGTATCCCAAGTCATCATACTGAGCAAGTTTCGAAAAATTAGCAAATCCTATATCCTCTATACCCTTTCCTAAACCCAGAAGACCCATGTTACTTTCACCTGCAGTATGCAATGCGCCGGATTCATCAATAGCGATAATACATGAAGGACTTGAAGCTATTTTAACAAACTTTGGATCGCCTTGCTTGTGTTTAAACACTTTTGGGTCATCATTAAGCTTAGTCCACCAATAAACGTCTCCCTTGTCTAGGTCGTATTAGACGTATTCTAAAGGTACGCTTGACATGAGTGTCACACCTGTTATAGCACTACAAATTGAGTAGTAGCTTGCGTGAAGGTACACAAATTTCTCTTCGCCTTCAATATACTTATCAAGTTTACAGCCCTGGAAAGTGCCAATAGCCCCAGAATCTAACAAAATGATTAGCTTTATACTTTTTACCGACCAGTCAACGCACCAGACAATACATAGCTGTGTCTATCCTGCAAAAAAAAACAAAGTCAACGGAATAATGTACAAACAAAAGAAATCAAAAAGCTCTTCTAGAAATTGCTCTAAGCACGTGATGTACGTACACCGCCTTCGATAGTAACTAATTTTCCAAGATTATGGTGAAATAATCCACTAAAACAAATTAGAAACTCAGTAAGAGATAAGAATCAACAAAGATACCTGTGAATAGCATCTCCAGCTTTTCCGTAAATATAAAGACTTCCCTTGCAATCCAATAGCATAGTAGTCAAAACACCACAAGATAATGATGAGTATATGATCTTATCCTTTGTTGGTCGAAGTTCAGGAGAAAACGATGGTTCTTTATTCGGCCAATACTACACGTTTCATTGTCAATAAAATTGATAAACTCAAATAAAACAAAGTACCATTCCCCATATATGGAGCTCATGATCTTCTGTCACAGCTGCGCTATGAACATATCCTGCGTTGATTAACCTCACATTACCAGGTAACGAAATACGTTGAGGTGTGCTGAAAGCGAAGCGCTTAGTACCAACGCCAACTCTAAGTCATGTTAAGAGAAAAACAGTAAAATCGATTTTGTACGCACTGTCCTTTGTCGTTCAAACCCCAGCCTAGTCCAGTACCTTCCTCTGTCAAGGCAACACAATGCGCACCACCTGCTGATACGCTTTTTATTTTAGTCGTAAACAAGCTTGTTACAAGCCTTGGACTGAAAGTGTTCTTCGAATTTCCATGACCCTAAATTTACTGTCAGTACGTTCGTTTCGATAAAGTCAAAACACATTTTTGATTGACAGCAAAGGTTTGTGGTTAAATCAATACAATTAATAGTATTATACAATTTGTGCAAAAAAAATTGTGTGGACACAAAACCGCAAGATAAAAAACACAAAAAATAAAACGATCTCCTTACCAAAATTCCGTTAAATCCTCCTCCCCATGTAGACAACCTAAAACAAATTAGCACAAAGTTATAATGTCTAATAACACCTGCTCATCTGATCCCGGCTCTAAGAAAGAATACGTTAGTACATAACACGTGAGTTGGAAGTATAAACCATCAATAAAATAAAAAAAACACAAATATTAATATGGTCTTACCTTATCCTTGATATGCTCTAAAGCCGAGTCTATGTCATACAAGAACGGCTTCTCATTTTCCAATGTAAACTTAGCATGTTTTGTTAAAAGTCCAACTGCAGGGAAGAGATCATGAGGATATTCAGAACCGATAATACTACGACAACCAAAAAAGCTTCCATTCAATGTAAGAAATATCTGTTGAAAAAAAAAAACGGTTAAATCTCGTTGTTCTGATTCTTTTGGTCTTACAATGCCTGTCTTTGTATCCATACCAATGCCCACAACGACATCTTTAGCAGACCACGGGTGTGATATTTGCTCTGCATTACCGTTATCAAAGAAGGTTCCATCATCACCATGCCAACCTTAAGAACATTAATAAAATGGATGTGAACTCCATCGTGTTTCTTTCTGCGCACCTAATGTGTTGTCTGTCCATCCAGGTAAATTATCAACTATTTTTATATCCCTTGTAGCTAATCCTATAGCTACGCAAACATCCCCTGACTCCGCTAAATCTGTAACTTTGAGCTAAAAAAATATTTTAAGTAACTTCGCTTGTAATCTTTCTAACGCATTCTAAAACGATCTTACCTCACAGTACAGTACTTTTTCGTCATCTCCGAGCTTCCAGGGAAGATAATTTGTAAAAACACAAGTTACACCTTTACCAGCACGTGCAGACTCTTAAAATAGAAGTGTAAACACAAAATTAAAAACGTAAGAAGCGTTGAAGGTACCTTCAACGTAATAAAAGAAGTTTCTTCCTTCTTCTTTCAAAACGCCGCTTGCCAGCAACATATTGTTTAGAAGCCTTGCTGTTAGGGGCAATAAAACGTTAAAACAAAAAAAACACAAAAACTACGTCAAACAAAATCCGAAAATGTAGGTACGAGAATTTGCAATTCCAAACTTTTGATTGATGTAAACTGTTATCCAATTAATTGTTATTAGTTGGATATAACTCCTTTCCATAAGCTCAAGCTATCACTTTTGCACCTGCCAAAATGAGCAAAATCGCGTACTTTAGCAAGCGATGATAAATCATACTATTGAAAAGACAGTCTACCTCAGTCATAGTTTGTAAATAGTTTGAGAACATTTCGAATGAGCGCTAAAAGGATGAGTAGTGGTTCTTTTAACGACGCAATGACTTCAGACCTATTACGTTTACCAATAGAGATTATTGATCATTGTACTAGTTGGTTAGCGCCACATCATGTCATTTCTCTTACTACTTGCTGTAAAACACTTATGCTGCTATACCACAATGTTGTACGTTACCTTTTTGACAATTTAAATATAGTGGTCAGCTAAGAAATGGTCAGCTAAGAAATAGCGAAATCAGAATATTTTGCGATTTTTTTGCTTTCAAGGCAGAAAGTTAACTCCAATTCGCAGATTACCTGGAAAAAAATTGCTAGGCGGTATTTTGTTACTGAAGGCCTCGATAAGGTTGGTTTGAACTCTGAACAAGCACGGAGGATGGTTAGAAGGATAGAGTATCGTCATTGCGACCAGCATGTCTTATACATAATAGCATCAGTCAAGACTTCACCTACTGTTCTTGGTAACTGAAACCCGTTGGCACAACGATTACCTAACACTACTAGATTTCATTTTTAAGACACTTGAACCTATGACGTGGAAGAGAGTGATAATGGTTAAAAACGGGCCTGCACAAGTTGCTAGTAGTAAAAATGCAAAGAGTAGAGAAGATATCATTTCAGACGCAAAGAAAATAAGTCCTGATATATCAACTCTGTTACTTGACATTAACACTGATGATAGCAATGAAGACAAGTATACCATGAAAGTGTCTCTACTCCATGAGGTTAGACGATGCCAATCTTGGTTTTTTCTTTTTTTTTTGGCTAGAGTATTGCTAACTTCCTGTTTAGGCACTCGCTCATGTATCACGTGACAAAATTCTTATGCCTAACTACTGGTGTTTACACGCCGAAATGAAGCTCAAAATTGACGAAAAAGACTACAACCCAGACGAGGATCACATTAACATTTTTTCAGAAAATTCGGAATATCTTGGAGAATGTCGGATGATAGACGGACAAAAGATTCTTGGTTTGGTGGTTTCCACGACAAGTTTATCTCAGAACTTGGAAGGCGTGCAGCTTTAGAATTAGGAAGTTCAGGTCCATTTCTTTTTAAAGCCATATTAACTTATTTTGACTATTAGAGAATTTGTTGCACGAACGTATCTCTATTGGAATGAGTGAACAAGACTTTAAGAATACAAATTTTGGGAAGAGCTGCACAGAAGGATTTACTAGCTACTTTAAACCATGTATGTCGGTACAACTTAAGGGTAATTAGCTAAATCATCTAATGTTCTAGATGTATTCTTTGGCGTATGTGGTAAATACCGTGCTGTTGTTAAAGACAAAAAGTTGATCTGTGTGAGATTCCAATGCGAATGCTACGTTGATAAAAACGTTTCACAGATGTTCATTGAAGCGATGCTTAACAAAACAAAGACTATTGCATGCTATTCTACCAATCCATGTAATCTCTTAACATAGAAATAGATGGCATCTGTGAGAAAAAAGGAAGAAAACGAACCTACAATTGTTAAGGAATCAACGGTGCGAATTTTGGTTTCACTTGTTAAAATAGTTCTAAGCCTTAGGCATTAGGTTGTTAAAGCAATACGGGATTTTGAAGAAACCATTACAATGTTCGAGAAACGTGTTAGTATATACGGATGGAGAATGTTCAAGAATCAACCACCTATTGCTCTAGAGAGAGCTGAATGGCCACGAGTATGTCAAACTAGTTAAAGAAATTATGAAGCTCTTTATGTTAACTCACTTACGTCCTCTAGACTAAAGTAATGATGTGGTTACATGGAAGCAAATATGAAGGAATTTATCGACTAGTTCTCGCTTATAGCAAAGGATCAACCTAAGAGGTTTTGGAAACAAAATATTTCAACCAACTTACACAAGAGTTTTTGTATAAATAAGCTGGTTACGCTGTTTCACTTTACAAAAAAATTTGGAAGTAGAGTTGTGTTCAATTTCATACTATTTAATAAACAAAACCTTGGTAGGCAACCACTTGTAAACCAAAATAAGACAAACTTGCCTAAATTGATGGAGATTGCAGGAGTATCAACAACATTACAACCGTAATACTGCGTAGATGGTAACTTGGCCAAAAACACCTAGCACATGTGATTTTAAACTGCAGGTAAACATCGACGATAAAGTCATCACCATTCTACCTTTGTTGTGCATCGTTCGTGTTAACGCTTGCGCTGACTTGCCACTCAAAGAAAAATGGGTGACATTTTGACATGATTAGCAATTTTCAACAAAAAAAAAAAGAGGTATTAAAGCTTGGCATTCCTATTCAGATTTTTGCTTCTAGAGCTTTTGGAAGCAATCAACTATGATTGTGGATTGGGAGAATGTGGAAGAGGTTATAAAGGGACTTTTGTTGGAAAATGAAAAAAATGGTAATAATTTAGCAGTGGAATCACAAGTTTTTTTTTTAATCTTGTGATTTGGCACGTGAGTGGCAAGTCATTAAGGGAACCAGACAAAGAGAGGTAGTGAGAATTTTTATTATACAAATTCGTGGTTTTGACGACACCTTATATAGAAAATTGGGCGTCACACTGTCAAGAAGGAAAGAAACTTTTTTTCTTTCTCATTCTTTTTTTTGTTTTTTTTTTTGCCATTTTTTTCTTTTTGATTATCAGCAAAAAAAACTGTACATACATTATAAGACAATTTAAATTACAGTTGCGGCAGGGTTCTTGAAGCTAAAAGGTAGCATACTAGAAGCACCATCCACAATCTCATCAAAGATAACCTTCGCAGGAGCACGTTTGCACATACGGTATCCCTGACCCACAAAAATTGGGACCATGGATAAGTTTCCTAAAAAGAAAAAAAAGTCAGACTCGGAGATCACGTTACGAAAAATAAAAAACTCGGTTCAAGCTTCGTTCATGGTGTAGTACGTACCTTGTTTTACAGCTTGCCGCATAGTATCAACGACAAGATTATGTTGTATAGGGAATACAGGTATCATATGTTTTTCTTTTTCAAGTAGTTTTACATAAGAATTAGCAATAGCCCGAACAGGCCGACCTGTGAAAGATCTCGTAATCAAGGTTGTTACACCTTCATCCATGACTTGCTTATAAGCAGAGCTTGTAGCACATTCATTAGACTTCATAAAGGCAGTACCCATCATAACACCTATCAAAAAAGTAAATATCAATCTCAACGTAGAGCTCGCTAGAAACGACAAATGTACGCATTGGCGTACAAGGAAACGTTTCAAAGCCATCAAAAAAAAGTTACGAAATAAAAAAAATATTACGGCAAACGTAAAATCAACAGCGAGAGTCGTATACTCGCAGCGTTTTGTTGTTTTGGTCAGTTCTAAAAAACGTACCTTCTGCACCCAACGCCAGGCATGCTACTACTCCTCTAGCATCCATTATACCCCCGCTGGCAACAATAGGTATTGTAGTGATTGCCCTAGAGAGCTGAGGAACTAAAACAAAAGTCCCTTGTCTGTCAGTCTCTTCCAAGTTTTTTGATAAAAATACAGCGCGTTGTCCGCCCGCTTCACTTCCTAAAGTAATAGCTTAGCATTATATCAAAGCATATAAAGTGGTAGAGCAGCAAGAGAGAAAGAATAGGAGATATAATAGGCCGACAAGACGATATTCGTAAAAAATATGTAAAAGCCTTACCTTGTACAACAAGCATATTAACACCTGATTTCTGTAGCAGCAAAGCTTCTTCCAATGAAGTACATGTACCCATTGTTGTGATACCATTCATCTGACACTTTACAAAAAAAAATGTAAGCTCAAGAGATCATGATTTAATACGAAAAGAAACGTTCACATTTTTATCTTTTAAAAAATCATACACAGCCATGAAACGAGTAGTTACGAGTACATGCTAGTATGGATACGCAAATATGTACAGAAGGTTTTTTAAAAGGCGTAAAAACAAACAAAATTACGAAAAAGCGTAAAAACTGTAAACAAGTTTTAACCTCTAGACTCAAAAACTTTTTTTCACATTTTTTTTTCAAGTTTTGTTTGTGGAATTACTCTTTTTTTTTTTTGTGGTAAATTTTGTTTTGTTTTCATACCTTATAAACAACGTCAAATGTTGGTAAACCAAAAGCAAACTGAACAACAGTTACTTTTTCTTCTATACAAACATCCAAATGCTCATGATAATGAGGGAACATTGGTGTATCATAATCGCGCTTCATCCTCTTATTAGGTCTTTCAGCAAGCGTCGCTATAAGAAAGAAACACATAAGTACACAATAATGGCAACTAAATAAAACTAGAAGCTCGTTCACGAGCTTAAAAAAAATGTGATAACCGACAGCAAACAACAAAATTTACGTAAAAACCGGTAAAGCGTAAAAAAAGGGAGCGCGAACCGGAGCGTTCTTGAGGGTTGTAATACGTACGTTGTGCATCCATGTAACGAACAACACCTTTACCGTTATTATCCCTACAAGCTCTTTTTGTAGGTGCATGAGCATGACGAACATCAAAGTCATTATCATTGCCATTTGCAAGGTCAATTTTACCAAGCAATTGCTTTATATTAAAAATCTTTTCGTCCATTCCAACCATATCTCTTGCGTCTCTTTCATATGGTACAAGCAAATTTACACCGAATGGCTAAAACGGAGTTTAAGAACTACAGAAAAGTGCATAAGGAGAAATTGATTTTTTTTGTTGTAATTTTTTTCCGATAAAAAGGCAAAATTCTCATCTCCATACGGTGGAATTTGAATAAAAACCACTCTCATACGTTTAAAACATAGGTTTTTGTTTGTATGATGGGTTATAGTATAATACACAGACTTGGAATTGAGAATCGGATAAACACACCCAGAAAGAAAACTATACGCTAAAACCAAGTCGTACCTTCTTTGTTAACGCTTTAATTTGTCTTATATTTGATCGGAGCTCGTCAGGCGACAAAATGCCTGCTCCAAATATTCCTAATCCGCCAGCGTTTGAAACAGCGGCAACGAGCTGTGGTGTGCCCATTAGTTCATTCTACATGGTGTTAACTTTACACTCTTCGTTTTCGTTTAATCGCAGAAAAAGGGCGTTTACAATTCTACCCACCGGCAACGCAACGCAGAGTGCGTTGACAATTGCAATCAAACGTCAATTGAACGCAGATTGTTGTGGAATACAACAACAAGTTGTTCGTAAGTTCGAGAGAGCAAATTTTACGCAATGAGTTTGTTATACCGTATTATACGGTGTTTGACGTACTGTTATTGCCTGATTCATTGGTGCTAGTATTATTGGGTATTCAACGCCCAGTAGCTCTGAAACACGCGTCTTAGGCCATGTGCGAAGCCCGCGAGGCACATTAGCTTGTGTTGAGGTGGTCATTAACAAAAATATGAGCTAATGCGTTGTTATCCTACTTAGCATCGTATAATGCAACGCGAACTGCAATCATTTAATACGCAGTCGTAACTTAAAAAAACCGCGCTTAACGTACAAACCCGGCTGCAAGCCCCTTAAACTACGCGCTTGACGCTACTACCTTCACGAACGAGCAGTGTACGGAGTACAGTTTACGCTCGTAACCGCGTAACGGATGTCGGAAGAATTTCTGTACTAGACTCTCAATACGCTTTAAACACGCTCCTTTACATGACATATCGTATTTTCTATGCTAGATATTACGGTGTATGCTCATTCTTACACTTCTCAACTTTTTTTATGTAAAATTGGTAAGTTTTTCCGAAAATTTACAACGGCTTTTGAACTTAGAACGGTTTTTTGTCAAGTTGTACAACCACTTGCTGGTACACATTGAAGGAGTTTCAATTAAATCAAAAAAATGCACACAAAAACGGGGAAATTAAAAAACTTTGCCCAAATCAGCTTACCATACTATCTATAATACCGCTGTAGCTAGTTGCTCGCGTGTACGGATTTTTTCTGCAACAATGCTGCGTTTAGTCAGGGTGAGGCGTATTTGCGTTCACAACGCTGGTGCCGTTTGGGAAACAGTATATATTGCTTGCTGGCGAAAAGTTTTTGAGTTTGGTCTAAGCGAGCAAGGAGGCTGACTTAGGACTGTTTGAGGTTTTTTTCAGTTTACACCTAAACTCTTTTGTTTTTGCTTGTAATAATGTGGCAGTGGAGTGACGATGCTGGTGGGTGGAGGGATTATGATAAAGAGAGAAACAAAATTATTGAAACGGCGTTTCAAGCGAAACAGCCTTCAGCAGCTTTAACAATCAATGGAAACGCGTATAACGTTGTTTTTCAAAAAAAGGTGCTTATGAGAGTCCTCTGGGAGGAGTTCCTATCAAACCACTTTAAAATCATGTAATTACGCCTATTTAGATACGTCAAGTCCGTGTTGATGATAGTTTTTACTACAGAGACGTTCGTCGGTTAGTAGAGCAGGTAGGAACTAGAGGAAACAAAAAATAAACGTGATTTAAATAATTAAAGGCTGTAGGGTGAGAAGACTGTTGTGTGGGTAGACGACAACCCTCACAACAATGAAGGCCTTGTAAATGAAATTACAGCATCAGGTACTTAAAAAATTATGTTTCGCACGTGACTAACAAATTGTCCAGGTATTAAAGTAGTTCAGTTAAAATCAACTTGTGAAGCAATAAAGTACTTTCAACGCGATGATCTCAACACAGAAAATATGCGTGTTGTAAGTGATATGGCACGTGATGAGTTTAGTCCATCTTCAGACCGTAAAGAGATGATTACCACTGCTGGTGTTTTGCTTGCAAGACGTTTAGCTGTAGAACTTGACGTTGACGTATGCACTTTGTATTTTTTTTACTCTTCGATTTACTCAGTTTTGAAAGATACCTTACTTGATTTTTACTGGTGACTACTGGCAAGATATTATTAAAGAAAGATGGCCATTCATTAGATCATGCACTACAACACAAGAATGTAGGGATTTCATTACCTTCAAAGACTTGAGCCTTAGCGGTTTAGTAACGAACTTTGAAATGTGTATGTGCTTTAAAAAAAACAATAAGAGAAGCACAACTAACACGATTTTAGACAGAGATCCAACCAGGAATGATAAAGAAGATTATCCATCATATTGGACACCATTCAGAGTAATTAAAACCGAAAACTAGCACTCCACTTTGAACTAAAAGACTTTTTTAGGAACATGCTGATGTAGTAATCGACAACGCAACTGAAGAGTTTAAGTGTATAGATAGATTAATGAATGGAACTTTGAAGAAAAATCACGCGTATGGTGCGTACAGACGTGTGCCAAATGACTTACACCTCTACTTTTTTTGTTGATATTAACACGTGCAACCAAAACAGGCAAGTTAAACAACACGTTTCCATCAAAATATAAAGTGACACGTGTTGTTCGTCTGCAAGATGTAATGCAATGGAAGTTATATAATGTTCAGAGAGAGAAAATGCAAAGACAGCATAAAAAATACAGAGATACTCCAGGTACACCAACAAACATATCACCATCTGTTTAACAATTTCAAAAAAGGTTACAAAGAGACTTGCAAACTACTTCGAGATAATCCTATCGAGACATCAAAATATAGCCAACAAGATATGAATAAAGATATAAGAGAAGTATACTTATTCCACGGAACAAATATATCAACTACAATGAAGATAAAGGACCTTGGTTTTGATAACCGCGTTGGCAAAGTATCAGGTAAAATCAACTTTTTGATGTTTTTTGGATTTCTTGGTTCGAACGCTTAGATCCAATGCTCTTTAACGCACCAGCAATATTTTAAAAACCTATATACAAGATTAAAGCATCCGCACTGTATTTCCTAAGCGTCTTTACAATAAACCACGTGACTAATGTTATTTATTAAAGGTATGTTCGGCGGAGGCGCATACTTTGCAGACGTTTCTAGTAAGGTAAGTCTAGCATTATATTAAATGATCACAAGTCAAATTAAACTAAATATACCCAACAGTCAGCACAGTATATACCTTGTTCTACTTGTGAAGGAGGCAACTACTTTAATAAAAAAAGGTGCACTTGCACGTGCAAAGAGGATCAAAAGGTACACAAGAAAAGAAAATACTAACCACAGCTACATTCAAAGAGAGCGTGGGCTATTACGAATACTAAATGAGGTGCTAGGATTTGTGTATGATTGTTTCAAGGGTTTTACTTGGAGACTTTCATCTCGTTAAGAAGTACGATGAAAAGACATATAAAGGAACTACAAAGCATCCTGTGCGTATATTGACGTGCTTTTTAGCATCTATAAATAAAGATGACGTTCATTAACGGAAAAAAAAACTAAAGCAAGCGTTAGGTTCGTCGTCCTCCTAACAAAGAGGGTTTAAATGGTATCACGTATGACTCTGTAGTCGCTGAGAGAAAGGAATGGGACGGATGTGTTGAATGGAGGGAGTTCGTGATTTACGACAGGTGCGTCGAATTGACGTGCTTTTTTTTTTGTTTTAGCGTAATTTATAGCGTCAACGCACTCACCGAAATGCTGTAGGAACCAGGCTTACGCCGAATACCTCGTTTATTACAAACGAGTTTTGTAGCGTTTCAAATACGTCTTGAATGTTTTCTTAAAGTAGTACTAGATTCAAGGATAACAAATATACCATTGTTTAAACGATAAAACGTAAAGTAACGTAAATTTTGAACCTTCTTTTTTTTTTTTCTTTATTACGGTAAACTACTTTTGTCTTCATGGAAACTACCAAACGACACATTCCTAAACTCCTAATGCCCCTAAATAATCAATTAAACATTACTACTAACAAAAAGGAGGTTGCTCAAATGAGGTTTTTCGGGTGAAATGCGAATTCGACATGCAAACCTAAATTTAGAAACCAGGTCAAAACCACTTACAGAAATTAGATATCACAAGACCTTAGTACCAATTTTAGCCTTGTACACACCCTCACTCATAATATTATACCAAAAAAGCCTGTTTTGATCATAAAACAAGTTCACAAACTCACCAACCGTCGCAACAGGCTAGAATCATTTTATTTATTGTATTAACGCGTGGATACAAACGTACTGCTTTAAAATGTATCACAAGAAGATATTCAGTGGCGGTGGACGCGTTGGGCGTATAAAACACACGTCAGTAGACGCCGAATACCACAGTGCAGACAAAATATATGCTATCAAAAGAAAGGCGAAAAGAAAGACTGTATCGGCACAAAGAAGAAAACTACCTTCATATATACTCACAGTAATAGTACAGCAAGGCGTTAACCTAATGGCAAAGGACTCAAACGGTACGGTCGGAGTGTAGTAACAATATTTCTCCATGATTTTCTTGTATTGCGTTTTTCGGGGTTTTTTGCAACCTTTACTGATTTTAAAATAGGGCTGAGTGATCCTTTTGTTAAGCTATCAGTTGGTGCTATTAAATACAAGACAGCGATTATCAAAAAATCATTAAATCCAGTTTGGAAAACTGCTTTTTTTACATTGTGCGTACAAAATACAGACTTGCATCTTTTCCGCTACCGCTTTTTGACGCTTATAAATTACTAATTCATTCTCTTTTAGCGAACTTGAAAAGTTAGTAGGATCTCTATGCTTTACTGTTTATGATTTTGATAACTTTTCTCGAAACGACTTTATGGTACGTTTTTTTTTGTTGTTGTGCAATTACAATCACACGTGCTCTAATTGTTGGAGCTTTTCAAATTTATTTGTCTCCTAATATTAATAAAAAGGGAGAATATATAATCCCTTTGGAGAAAGTGAGACAATACCAAGGTGTACGTTATCTACACCTTCTTTCAAGATCAGGACAAAAAAATCAAGGATATGGTCAGCTTAAGGTAAAAATCAAGCTTGATGGTTCTGCAGATCCGGAACCTATCCCAGAGATGACCCCTAAAAGACCAACACGTAAACTGCAGCTTTTACCAAAAGCACACATAGATGCAAAGAAGAAAAAGAAAAAAAGAAGAACCAGACCAAAAAAGAAGAAAAGTACTCCACGTGAAATGTTCAAAGCACAAACCGCAGTGAACATGACTGTACGATCTTCGCTAGAGTTCAAAGGTACTATATATACTACATTTTAAGTACCATGAGGCTTATGCTGGGGGTCTTAGTACTGTTTGTCGGAGACTACGCTGTTGGGAAGTCAACTTTGTGTCAAGTTTTAAACAACGAGATAAATGCAGCTGAGCTACCAACGGCAAAGCCGACTGTTGGTCAGGATTTTTATGTTAAAAAGTACGTGGGCAATCCTATAAATAGAAGTAACACTCTAAGACCGTTACCTAGGTATTTCGTTTACAATAAGTTTATAACCGTTCGTATCGTGGATACAGGTATACACTTTTTTTTTTCCTTTGTTTTCGTTTTGTAGTTACTAACCTACTTCTCCTAGCTGGTCAAGAGCGATTTAAGGCAATGTGCCAACAATTTTATAGAGGAGCACATGGCGCTGTAGTAATGTATGATATAACCCGCCTTGACTCTTTCGACAACGCCAGAAAGTACGGAAAAAACAATACAACGAGCTTTTTTTGTTGCGCTGCTTTAGGCTAACATTCCTTTCCAAAGTTGGATAACTGACGTGAGAGCTTATTCTGGAAATCCGTTGATACAAATTTTGCTAATTGGGAATAAGGTATGCAGTTTTATTGAAAGAGTGACGCGAGACTTTTAACCTTTTTTTCTTCTTATTAAGTTATTAGAGTGATATGGCAAATAAACGTCAAGTTCCTTCTGAACGTGCAAAGAGATTTGCACGTGAATGGCATATTAATTTTGTAGAAACAAGTAGTTTATCTCATGCTGCAGCAGAAATAACCTTTGATGTGGTACTGCAAGGTAGGTTTTTTAACTATTTATATCTTGTTTTCTAACTGTTTTTTTTCTGTTTAGATATTTGGTCTTTGTATAGTAAGATCGGTCTTCACGCCTTAAATCCTCAAGAAATGCATATGGATAGGGCTGCATATGACGTATCAATGATGTCTTCGGAGGCTTTGGAGTTGTCTTTTTCAGACGATGAAGATAACTTGCCAGCGTTCCGTGGTCCTAGCCTACCTGAGGCTCCTCCTTCTCGGTTTTGGCATCCTAGACCAGAGACTACAAACGCACTTGTTGTAAAAAATACGCCTGAAAAAGAAGAGGAAGTTCAGTATGTCAAGTGCTGCGCAAACTAACTTATTTCAAAAAAAAAAAAAAAGAACTGTACACAAAAAAAGATTGTAAATATTAGTCTGTTCACGTTATTTAGCGGTAGCGAGTACAATGAAAATTGCGTTCTCAGTTGCATTACCATTTCCACTTCACAACCTGAAGTATTGTCACGTGATAATGACTTATAGAACTCAAAAACTACCTTAACGAATTTTTGAGATATCGCCTGCCAAAAACCAGCATGTCGCTGGAAAAAGGCAAGCAAGGGCTGCAAATAGCCCAGCAAAATCTTACATCTATTGTGAAACAAGATAAGCATGGTACAACATACCAGGGAGAGGACTATTCTCGCCAATTACTACACGAACAAACAAGTAATGCAACTCCTGCGTTCGTATACACAACAACCGCTCCGCCTGTACGATCATTTGCCCGTGAGGCGCTTTTGAGTCACCACTACCAAAATCAGCCGTTCTTTGACCACAACTTCACCAATTGAATCAAAAGTTACCTTACGTACACTACATGTATTTACACGAAAATAGATTGCGTCAGGACACCCAGAAACAATGGTTGGCGGTAACTTATCATTAGGAGGTCAGCAAGGTGGTTTCCCGCACAATACAGCGTACAATCAACATGCAGCGCCAAGTACGCCAATTCTTCATTTCTCTATTCTTAACGGCCTGTTTCAGCACAACTCCTTACCCATCAATACCCTACAACAGTACGTGGTTGTATTATTACCGTGACAAGTATCTAAAATCGCTTGCTGGCCTTATTTTGTTAGTTTTCTTCTTTTATCTAAAAATCTTTAGATTGCAGAAGACACAATGCCTTTAAACCCAATTGATGATACAGCAGCTATGGATGATGGTACGTTAAACTATATTCTTGCTGTGTTTGCGTTATTTAATGGTTTGGTGGTTAGAACTGAGCGCAAAACAACGAAAGAAAAAAAAACAAGAGAATCAAAAAAAATTGATCATGATTTTTCTTCGTGCTACGACTAAACAGACTGATGAAGCGCGGAATGTGGTATCTTGTCAAGAACAGAAACGCCCTCCTCTAGATAAAGCTAAATTATTCGGCATATTCAGCCGTAACGTATGCGCAACATTTTTAGGGTTTTTTTTCAGTTTTCTAAAGGTTTTAGTTTCGTACTACACCTGAAATCTCCAAATCTGTTTTCTGGCGATACACTAAACAGGTATACACAAATAAGGCTGTTCATAAGGATAGGAAAACAGGTGGATACAAAGGTACGAAAGATTTTGTGAAAATGAAAAAAAAAATACCAAATGATCATTTTGACATTTATGTGACATCCTTGTTTTGTTTGACTTTTTTCGCTGTAATTTTGCTTACCTGTTTAAAAGGTTTCAGTGGGTTATGTTTTCGTAACCCAACGGATCCTCATGACTTGAATTTGATGCGTGACCATCTAACAAGAATAACGGCTTTTCTTGGCACTACTAAAGAGCAAGTGATTGCTGACGTCATTGCTGCTGCACAGTCTCATGCAATGAAACAAGAACAGGGTGCAAGACGTACATATGGTAGTGGCGTGCGCCAAAAGCGCCAACATTCTGCTATGGAATCTTACGATGAGATGGTAAGCTCGTTTTTCTCTTCACTGAATATTCTGTTGGACTCTTTTTTAATTTATTTCACCAGGAAGAGCCTGAATACAAAAGACAAAGAGTTGATGATTACGAGGGAATATCTGCTGCGCGTGCGCATCAATTAAGACAGCTTTTAACACCGACAGCACTCGAAGGACTAAAGTACAAAAAATTCAGACACAATTCCTGTTTTGGTTTCTTACGGGTTTTACGTTAGGCTTTTAAATGATCCAAATATAGTCGCCGCTTTGCGAAGTTATAAAGAGGAGCTTGACCCCTCTGGTAATCTTCTCATACCAGAAACTAATAATGTGCCCCAACAGGAGCCTATGCGCGATCTAGGGCCTCAAATGGCTCAGACGTTATTGGATATGCAACAAGGTACAGATAGCGTGTTTTTTTTAGTGACGCAAGTTGCGAATTTACCTTTTTTGGTAATAACCCAAAATCTAACCTCTGTTAAGGTCAAATCAACAACACAACACAAGCACCTCTTATACCAGAGGTTGTTGACTCGAGTTCAAAGCAACAGACATGATTTTAAAGCCTATTAAGCGAGTTAATCGAAGAAATAATAATAGTATCAAAAAAAAACTTGGTAGCTACTTATTAATGCAAGACAAAAGAGTCACATCGTAAAGAGGCGTGTAGGAAAAGAAGGAGAAGAAAGATTCACAACTAAAAAAAAAAATTGCCTTATTGTAAAAAAGGAAGTGACTTATTCATATCGCGTTATCGGTTTTTTTTTTGTAACAACGCACAACACGGATTTTATAAAAAAAGCTACCTCACGTTCTTATTGTGGCTATGATAAAAACGTAAAACGTTCATCCCCAAGCGGCGGAAGTTTCACGCAAAGAATTGTTTTTTTGTGTAGATAAAGAATTGGATTTGTGATGCAAGATTATGAGTTTACAGCAATAACGGACGCTTTTGATGTTTTTGAAGATTCAACAGACGCTTTTCACAAATCTCTCTGTATGTTCGATGATACACGATTTTCATACCCTGAGAGGCGTGAGAAGTGTACTACAAAACGGAGACGCGCCACAAACTCGTACGAGAATGAAAGGGTACATAAAACGCGAAGCTGTAGAGATTTGAGTACAGGGTACGTATATTTAGACGAACATATCTTTTTTATTCTAATGGAAAAAAATAGGCAGAGGCAAAACAAATTGCCCAAAACGGCTCGTCGCCGTCAAAATCGTGAGAGAGCGGCAACAACAAATCGTAGACGTAGAAGGCTTAGTTCTGATAAAAAAAGAAAATATCCACCTCAAAATCGTTCTCTTCGCACTAGGCGTAGTTCACGTAGTTTCGATGGGTTCCTAAACGCTGAAGAAGAGACTAGAGAGGAAGATGTGGCAGCAACATACGTCAGATGGCCCAAACAAAGAAAAGTATTATCAGCCAGTGCTACACCACGTATGAACAAATCACGCGCCACTGGACGACCCCAAGCATCATCACGTAAGGGAAGGACACCCAAACGGCCGAAATCACGATCGCGCAGTAATTCACCAAAACCTTCGAAGAGAAAATATGCCACTAAACAGCGCGCAAGCTCATCTCCTGGACGATTTAAAGCGGTCTTTACAAATATAACACGTTTTTTAAGTCCAAGGCGATACAGACGTCACAGAGCAGTCTCAACGCCTACTACAATCAAAGAAGAACGTGAAGAAGAAAACCATGAAGAAAGTAAAATCACGGCAAGCGTGCGCCGATCTCGAAGTGCTGGCGATATCCGCGCTCAGAGGCGCCAAGATGGCCTCGTACCTATAGTAGTGCAGCAAATTGGGAGGACATCACCAAGAACACATCACGTTAGTAATTACCGTAAAACTAACCACCTGACGATGAACTCGGTTCCCCGCAGGCCTAGGCGGCGTAAATCAATAATACGTAGACCCACGCGTGAGTCTGGGCCTCTATCACTTGATTTGAAGTCTGTAAGTAGAAGCAATACGCTAGGTACCTTTTACAAACAAATCTTTCTTTTCTTATTGTTTATTAAGGTCCTATACGTGTAAAACAATCACCTAGAAGAACATTCAGCCCAGCAGAGGCATTTTTTAGCTTTGAGTCACTGCAGAGGATGGAAATACATAATTTACACGTTTAAACATAAAAACAAAATAATCAATGGTGTGCTTGACGTTAAAATACTACTTGTCTCACCTCTAGTAGAATGTAAGAATAAATGTAGAATAAAAAAAATGTAAATATACAAAATGAACACTCGTTTTCGTTCAAGTTCGCAACTGACTAGTTTGGAACATTGTTCTTCAAGTTATGGTGTTACGTTGTAAGCAGTAGTTCAACTCTACGAAGGCAGTCCCTGCAGACAGTCAATTGCCTTGATTAGTAAAAAGGAACTTACTAATCAGGTAATTGCCAGGTCAACCGTTTTCGCCCATGTTTTAGAAAAGCGTACAACAAAGCCGGAGTGTGCCATCTTGAGGTTAAAAGGCGTTCATTGTTCTTGTATTAGTGGCAAAGAGGCGGAGAATTGCTCCCAATGGCAACAAAACGCAAAGCATGCGTTTTAATCATATAGTAGTCCTATTTAACAACTATATAGGTGAATACTACAAAATCGGGTTATGTTAACCTTCTACAGCTTCCAATAGAGCTACAACTTGATATTATCGATCTAGACTATGAAGTGTATACAAAGTGGCCTGTCTTATGCTCACAAGCGGCAACGAATACAAGGTTTGATGGCGACTTAGAAAAACACGGAAAATGGATGAAAAAGGGATATAAACAATACTATGCTAACACTCGCACTCAGTACACAAATACTGTGTTTAACCTTTGTAAAGATTCAAAAAGCTTTATGGAAACCATGAAAAAACGTTTAGAATACATACCTGGCAGAGGAGGTAAGTTTGCTGAATCAAGACATCCAAAAATCCAAGACATACTCGAAGAATACTGGAGACATGGTAAGCTACATGGAGAGTTCAAGGGATGGCATGGACGAGAATATGGTATTGATGAAGATCAAATACTAGCAGAGCAAGGAAGTTACGTCGATGGTGAGCTTGATGGGGAGTATAAGTGCTGGGATGATGAAAATTTTGTGGTGAAGAAGTGTTACTTTGTAAATGGTAAACTTGAAGGAGAATATAAACTTTGGACTCCGGGTATTAAAGCTGATTGTATATCACAACGTGGTACTTTTGTTGATGATAAACTTAATGGAATATGTGAGTATTGGAATGGAGGTAGCATTAGTAAACAAGTGCACTATGTGAATGGGAAAAAAGAAGGATTATATCAGCTTTGGCATGATAATGACCAATTGGAGTATCAGACTACTTATATCAATGATGTAGAAGAAGGAAAGAGTAAGGGATGGGATTATAATGGCCAATTGACACTTTTACAGTCTTTTTCTGGTGGTCATTCGCATGGAGAGTTTAAGAAATGGCATAGCAATGGATTAAAGTGCATGGAGTGTAGCTACATAAATGGTCAGCTAGATGGAGACTACAAGACGTGGAGTTACACTGGCCAACAGACTGTGCGATGTAATTACAAAAATGGTAAACTAGAAGGACTTTATAACTGTTGGAATTACACTGGTGTGTTAGAACTTCAGATCAATTATGTACATGGTGAGCCAGATGGAGATTACAAGTGTTGGTACGACAATGGGCAATTAAAAAAGCAGTGCCATTATGTGAATGGTAAACAACATGGTCATTGCAAGCGTTGGTATGATGACGGGCAATTGAAAGAGCAGTGCAATTACGTCAATAATAAACTAGACGGTGAGTACAAGAGTTGGGATGAAGAAGGTCACTTGAAAGAGCAGTGTAAGTACGTCAATGGTACAAAAGAATGAAGCACATAGCTTGTGAGAGATGTTGTTTTATTAAGTTTAAACACAAAATAAAGGTAGTATTAGTTGTATCAGTTGTTTTAAAACTTAACAGCAGAGGCGTATTCCTTACAGACGAGGAATTTATCCAAAGATGGTTGATCAAGTGATAAAATTAATTCATCATTGTTGACATATATTTGCCTGCAATAAGCAGGCAAATGTGGTTCTGAAAACAAGGTAGCTTGTAACTCCTTTATAGATGTTCCATTGCTATCTTTAAAATTCGTTCGTGGATCAAGGCAGTTGTTTGTTATTTCTACAATAAAGTAGGTTAAAAAAAAGAGGAAAAAAGAATGGATTTTCTTTAATTGTGCTTACCTAATAGTTTTTTCGTCAATAGATCGTTGTTATGTATCAATGATATTCTCCAAACGTATTGGCCATAATGAGCTGTAGAACCTAAAGTTACAATTCCACTATGGGCATGATTGATGTAATCTGCAACAAGCCTATTTACTAATAAGAAAACACAAAAGTAATCAATGAAAAACAACTTCGTTGATGTTTTGTTTTTGTTTTGCTAGCAACCCTTCTCAACGATCAGTCACGAAGACATGTTTCAATGGCAACTGATCTATTGAGAAACAGCGGACAATACAAGAGGTATTCAAAACACGTGATCTTGAGCATTAAGAGATCTTTGACTAAATTCTCAAAAAAATTTGGTTTTACGACGTACTTTAGAAAAGCTTGTGTTTGAGTCTCTTGTTGATACCAAGATACGTTTACAAGTGCTTCTAGTTTATGCAATGATCCCCAATCCTTTGAGGTAACTTTTTTAGGTAGCTTATTTGTTTTCCAATACCCTTGAATGTAATTCCATAATCCATTCTTTATTCCTTCTTGGGCATCTGGATAAGATAGTGCGCGATTGGCAATAAACTCTTCCCATGATACTGTTTGAACTTGATTTTTTCCTGATGAGTCTGTAGCTAATTGAATACCATCGTTTACCTTTTAGGACATAAATACTAAGAGCAAACAAAGAAAAGGAAGCAATTCAATCCAAAAAAACCCAAGACATCTTCAAGAAGAAGACTGGATTTACATTGAGCGTCACACTTTCAAATGGTTGCAAAAGGAAATTAAAATAGTAAAGTTGACGGCTGTCACCACGTTTTGAAAAACCAAGCTCGGAGGCCTCTCAGCACATTTTCTGAAAAACAACTGGCGAAAAACTTGTTTTTAGAATTCGCACGTGATGTTTTTAATTAAGGATTTTATTGGCACGTACCAAAGTTAAAGATGTTGCTATGGGCCCTCCATCTGGTAACAGACTAATCAAAGAAGTAAAAATCGAGAAGATAATTCCAAACGGGTTTGTAGATGGAGGAGGATCTTGTGCTGTAAAGATACTCTGAAAAGCAATCAAATTGGCAACATCTACATGGTAGGAATATTCGAATGCTTGCCTTGGTATTCATGTTAGCACATTGCGTAGCATAGGTGTTGTGACGTACATGAAGAAGTTTTGGAAGAAATACGGAGCGTCAAAACTTGTGGATGCTCTCAGTTCTCCTAAAACGCGAGAAAGGCTTTCATTTAGTAGTTGCTTCTCTTTTATCATATTAGCGGATATCGCTGGGCATTTTTTCGTAGAGATGGATAAAGATCCACCAATAAAAGCAATCAGTAATAATATAACAATCTCAAACTTCATGAAGATGAACAGGACACGTGGATTATGTAAAAAAAAAAAAAAGACGAGAGAAGAAAAACTGTCACAAATTCCTTCAAAGTTTCTCGTTTCTATTGTCCTTACTCGGAACAAGCTGTATGTAGACCTCTAGCACCCTGAAAAAGAGCATGACCCAACGAAAAGAGCGAAACAGGTTTGCTGAGGTGAAAGACTTAAAATGAGGATAAGCACGCTTGAAAATCGCTTTTATCTGCTCTATTACAAATGTTGCGGCGCGCTATATCACTAAACGTTCGCAATGTTACGTTGCAGCGCTGTACAAGACGTGTACCAATATTAATTTATTACTACCTGGTTATAACTCGTATTAGGCGCGGTTTGTTCGTAATAAAGTCTATTTGTCGGATGAAGTGATTAAAATACGCTCAACAAGTACGTACCAACGCAAATCATAGCGCTAAGTACTTTATAGCCAGGTTACAACAAAAATACGCTCTAGCCATGGAAAAAGACCAAGAAGCTGGTATTAAACTCTTTAGCTTTCTAGCGCCAAGAGTTTATGACAGTGAGTTCGTTACGCGGGAATACGAACGTTTCACCACGTCTGGCGTAGAATTACCTCTAACGTTCTACAACGCCTGCATAACCAGCTCAGACACTATAGAAACCGTAGATGCGAGAATGGACGCTCTACGAAAAGCTGGTCATAAACCTAACTCATACACATTCAGCGCGCTTCTGAGGGCTCTTTGCGCGGTTGATGCTAGCTTAGAGCGCATTGAAAAATGCTGGAAAGAGCTCGAAGAAACTCTAGACATAATCGATTTTAGACACTATAATCACGTTATTCATGCTTACGGAAAGCATGGCGACTTAGCTAAAGCAAAGGAATTCTTAATGAGAGCAAAACAAGAGAAAAAGCTTAATTTTACGCTAATAACGGCTTACATACGTCATTGTCCACCAGAAGAAGGTATGCGTCTTCTTTATGAACACAGACACGGTGATGACTGCGGTCCAACTGAGAGATCTTATTGTTATATCGTCGAAAAGTTTCTTCTTAATAATCAGCCTGAAGAAGCTGTTGAAGCTATTGATACATCTATCAGAGAGGCAGGCGGTGTTCGTCTTGTTTGTATTGAGAACATGATGACCTGGTACGCTGAGAGAGGTGATAGTGCTGAATGGTATAATATGTTCAAACGTCTTCGTGTAAAAGATGCGCGTGTTACTTTTATTGGGTTGAAGTCTTTTAAGATCTTGGTTGATAAAGTTGCTCCTGATTTCGAGTATAAGCCTATTGATGCAGAAGAGAGACATGGAGTTAAAATAAATAAAGAAACGATGGATGCATTAATAGTCAATGCAAATACACTCAGTTCTCACCTTGCAAACAATTAAGGAAAAAAAAAATGACGAAGAAGTCTTTCCTCCATTAATAAAACAATTCAAAAAAAAAAACCTGCGCATGTTGACAAAGACGCTACAAACCTGTGACTGAAAACTTGAAACGACACTTTCCTTTATGTAACAATTTGACCTTAATTGGAATTTTGTCGATTTTTTTGGGTGTTCAACTCAAACGAGTAGCTCAATTTTCAGCGGCACAGTGCTATTGATTGCATACATCTGTACTGGCCAATATTCGTTTCGAATATTATGCAGCATTTGTAGATACGGTTTTACTAGTGCGCGAGTAAAGGAAATATTGCTAAGCCAGATAATAAAATCTGGTGCGTTATCTACAAGCCTTGAAAAGATATCCCGTCATTGTTAAAAAACTGCAATGTACGATCATCTTTACACTCTATTTACAGTGTGCCATTGTTGCATTCTGTAGTTAAGACTTCGAAATAGTTCGAATTGGAACCCCAATATAAAAAACCACCCATTGTTGGTAACATGTAGAAACATTACTTTTTATTTTGTATGCCATAAAGTGGCTTTAACATTAGAAAATGTTCAAGGGCATCCACGGAAAGCAAGTCTGTTAGGACCTCTTGGGTCAGAGATTTGGTTCAAAGTGGCGGTATCGATGAGTTCCTTACGGACTTCTTCAACACCCCAGCTTGGGTTATCACCAACAATGAGAGCAGCAACACCACATACGTGTGGGGAGGCCATGGAGGTACTGCAAAGAATGTAAGAAAAGATAACAAGCGAAAAAACAAAAAAGATAAAGACACTTACCCAGAGAGAGTGGATGAGGCAGTGTCGCTTGAGATACCGCATGAGACAATTGATGAACCTGGAGCGTATACATCAATACCATCACCCCAGTTGGAGAAAGATGAACGAGCGTTTGTGCTTGTTGTGGAACCAACAGCGATAACAGTTGGGCAGTTAGCTGGGTAGAAGCTTCTTACATCAGCGTTGCTGTTACCAGCAGCAGCTACGAAAACAACACCAGCGCTGGAGGCTGCAGCGATAGCAGTGCAAGCAGCGTTACCGCCAGTACCACCGTATGACATGTTGACGACCTAAAAAGTACAACGTCAACTATTGTTTTAAACAATAAACTGTTGGTGTGTAAAAAAAATCACGTGATTTTTTGCTTGATTTAAATATTTAGAGGCTACGTACCATAGGGATGCTAGGGTTGGATCTCTTTTCGTTGAGCATGTAATCGTAAGCAGCGTTTGTTCCGGATGTTGGGCAAGAACCGAAACGTGTGCAGACTTTACCAGCGTAGAGTGTGACTCCTTTAGCAACACCAAAGGTAGTACCACCAACAGTACCGGCACAGTGGGAACCGTGACCGTTACCATCACCTTCACCTTCGTTGACAAAGTCTCTGCCGAAGATAGCACGTCCACCGAAGTCGTTGTGGGTGGTACGAATACCGCTAAGAAAAAATGTTAGATTTAAACAAAAACTTCAAAAAAAAAAACTAAAGGAAAGCGTACGTATCGAGAACGTAAGCGCGGACACCGCTACCATCAGATTCGTATTCGTATCTGTTTGGGAAGCTGCTTACTTTTGAGGAAATACGGTTGAGGCCCTGGTAGAAATGTCATTAGATAGTTCATGAAAAGTTAAAACTTCGGAATAACTCTTCACCGCAGTTGGCGTTTGTTATATTGCAACGTACCCATGAAGGAGGGTTAGATTGAGTTTTGCACTCTTGTACGATGTATTGTACAGTTTCACGTTCAATGTTCTCGAGCATGTGGCTCTCTTCGAGACGCATGAGGTCAACAACTCTAGAGCCACGTGAGTTTAATGAAAAAAAGAAAAATAAAAAAAAGCGTACTCTTCGTCTAGGACAGCGGCGAAACCTTTGAAAGTGTGGTGGTAACGGAAAGACTCATCAATATGGAATCTGGCGAGGAATTTTGTGACTAAAGAATGTAAACAAGGAGAAATGTAGTACGAAAGGGAAACGACTCCAAATTTTTGGACAGAATATAGTAGGCGCTAGTGGGAGGCGTACCATCATGTTCGCTGGCACCGGCCTTGAATCTGACGATGTAGTGGTTTGGCATTGCCGTTAGGGAGTCCTCTTCGAGGATTGGCACGAGTGCTACACGGTAGAGTTAATCACGTGATTGGGTTGGACAAGTTATAAAAGAGATAACTGTTGGCAGGTTTTTATTACTTGGCCACGTACCTGAAACAGCAGCTACGATAAAGCAAAGGACAATAGCGGCTTTCATGGTTGTTGTGATTAGCTACGAATGACTTTTTTTGGTTAGAGTTAAGGTAGGCGGAAAATTCGTGAGCTATGGAGAACAGTGGTCAACAATTGAGGATACGTGTATTAGTTTATAGTTTATTACGCGCACCAATGAGTGTCGTAGTTTATACAGCAGTTTTTATTTTGTAACGTGATGTTACTTTACTTGTTGATTTGCTAACTACTCCTCTACGCGTTACTGTAAACTACAAACCAATTCGGAAAAAGTATGTTACCTTCTGCTTTTGTATTTTTTGCGCAACAATTTTTTTTCTCTACCTGGACATTGTCACGTTTTTGAAGGCTAGTCCAAAATGCACGCACGTGCGCGCTCAGAATAAGGCACAACGCACGCTTTTGTTGAATTTTCTTTTTTCGTCTCAACAGGTATAAGGCACATTCTCTCACGTGCGAAAGAATAGTCACAAATCTGATACTAGCGCGGAACAAAAACTAAGAAAAGATTTTTTGCACAATGTTATTACACAAAGAGTGATGGATTTTATTGATGAATTTTCTTTTTATCTTCGTCAAAAACATACTTTTTAAACTTTAGATGAAGTTCTTGTCTATTATTTAAAGATCCATCTTTTAAATTACCACTTCGAAAATTAACTTTAACTTTTCCGCTTTTACCAAAACCAGACTCTATTGTACCTTCATCTCCTCTATCCGAGAGTATGAGTTTCTTATTAAAGAACGCAGATAGATCTGTGTGCTTTTTGAAAAGGTCCTTTGCTATGAGAACATTATCATTAACGACTCTGTCTATATGTCCAATCCTTGTCTTCATTTTAAATACTTTTATCGTCTTAACACTCTCTGCTGGTACTATGGCATCAATTATACCATGAAATGCTATACGACATTTCTTTAGATCTATCAACAAAAGTTAGACAACGCGAAGAATAACCAATACGACACTAGGACCGTAAAGAGAAGCTGCTAAAAAAAATTGAAAAAAAATCGTACTAATATCAGTGTCAAGTTTAGACGCAATGACGATCGCCTGTGGAGGTGCTGGAATAGGATGTTCAAATGAAAGTAGAGCCCATGTCTTTGAAACATCTCCACGTGAGCTGATACCCTCCACATACTCATAATCTCGCTCTATATCAAAAACCTTGGTACTGGTGCCTTTTTCACCATCTTCTTCTTCTTTAAAAAACATCGCAGTGCAAAGCACTGTCGAGTGTCCAATGGTCGCTATACAATACTTAGACGCGTTTAACACATGTACTACAACTATATCGTACCATGGAACTTCGTATTAGCCTTGATAGGTCCTTTATAATAGTTGATTACCTTCGGTCTGAAAACGCAATGTTTTATTTCTGGCACGTAACCAACCTACTCTTTACATTAACTCTGCAACAATAAACTCAGCTAAAAGACACGTACTTCAGCTGCAAAACATCTTTCTATTTGTGAAGCATCTAAACCAGTAACCAAACATCCAATACGATCGCCCTAAACACCAACTCAACACGAAGCTTCGATACGTTTCACTTTTTTGTTTCAGTGAAAATAATTTGTTTTGATTTGAAAGTCATTTCAATTGCATTTTTGACGTCACCTTTGTAGCCTTTTGTACATCTTTTCTAAATATCTGTATAGACTTTATTTTCTTTTGTATCTTTGATTTACCAATTTCTACTGTATCTCCTACATTTAATGTTCCTTGCAAAACAGTTCCAGTGAGAACAGATCCTTTTCCTTTTAAAGGAAAACAATGATCAACAGCAAACAATAAAGGTTTTTCATATTCCTTGTTATCTATGTCCTTCTGTATACCATCTTTTGCTAGCTCATACAACCCATCTCTAAGATCCTCGATACCTTCCCTATAAAAGCAACAGTCAATTCAAAAAAAAAACAAGAAATCAAAGAGAGGAAAAAGTATGTATAGGGCTTTACTCGCATACTACGCGTAGCGTCTGTTTTTTTTTTGTTGAACTACGCGAGTAAAGTCGCTCATCATACATTTTGATAAGAAGTGTCAAAGTTCCACAAAATTTTTTTGGAAGACTCTTCGTAACACGTGACAGTGGACTCTCAGGTTTCTTTTGTTTTGCATGATTAAGGTACGTACTCAGATACTGCTGATGTGAAAACGAACTTCAAATTGGATCCAAACTTGGTAGTTCCCAAGGCTTTCTTTAAACGACCTTTTACTTTTGCAAAAGCTTTTTCTCTTTGATTTTCAGGTACCAGATCAATTTTGTTTATAACTACCAGAATATCTCTCACTGCGATCTCAGCAATGACAAGACCTTCAGCAGTCTGCGTTTGGATGCCTTTCTGAATATCTATGACAACCATCGCGTAATCAATGATTTGAGCACCTGACACACTTTAATATCTCATTTAATGCGTGCAGCCGCTTGTTTGCGTAGATTGAGCGGGGAAATTAATTGTTACCTCCAATAATCGTTCTAATGAGGGTGGCGTGGCCTGGGCAATCTACCAACGTGAATGCGACATCGTTGTGTTCAAAACACGAGAAACCAAGGTCTTTTGTTATGCCTGCAACCTACAGTTAAACAACACCATATGGGGAGTATTATACCTTGTTCCTGGGCTTGTGGGTCTTTATCGAGTGCAGCTGTACTCAAAATTGACGACAATTTCGCGCAAAGAGCTGTTTTACCCTTACATTAGGTACTTAGCATACGCACAATCGTCAACTGACGTACTGAATCGACGTGGCCTAAAATGCCTATATTAATCCTCTTAGCTTTCATTTATACCGGATTATGATGGTGTAACTCTGTATCAAGCAAGTAAACAGAAATACGACCAGTTTTGACGCACGTTTTTTTCAGTTTTTCGTCGGCCGTTGCTCTCAAGCAGTGATGTCTCTTCGAGACTCGTTTCAAGAGCAAATAGACATATTTACGTCACTGTATAAGAGTGTGGATACTCCTACAACTGCATTTGGAGAGAATGAGCACACTTTTGAACTGGCCACGTTTATTAAGCCTGTATTCTGTACACAGTGCGATAAGTTCGTATGGGGACTAAAGACCCAAGGGTATAAATGCATAGGTTGGTTACATACGTAGATTGCGTGTATTAATTCTTTTTTAGCCCCTGGTTGCCATTGGAAGGTGCATAGACACTGTTGGTACGCAAATTGTATTGTTGTTATTTTCCAACATAAATTAATCCGTTATCTTTAGCTCTGCGGCTCCTAAAAACTGTATTGGGTTGCCAGGAGGTACTACTACAGCTTTTTGGCAAATTTTCAGTTGACACCTTTACCTTCCTAAAATCGTCACACTCTATTAGTTGCCAACAACATTGCTAGTGATATTAAAACTCACAACTTTTAATAAGGGACTTCACGGCCAAGTAGTGCCAGAATGCCTCGATCCGCATCGTACACGCACAGGCGAGCGCCAGCACCACCAACGAATTCAAATGGGGGTGGACAAAGACGACAAAGCGTGCATGGTCCTCCACCGCCTATTCCTTCGCGAAAACTACAACCCAAGGACAAAACTGATGAGTTAAGAAACAGTAATTTTGAAATTCGTAAACCAAGCCCTCGACAGCAACCCAGTCATTCTACAAGGCAACCAATCGCGTACCCACCACCCAACGTATGTCCAATACTGCCGTTAATACATAGTTTTTGTTTTGGTTTTTGCAGACACGGTTTGATTGCACCGTAAAAGCAACTGCACGTGTTACTCGGCAAAAATGTTAGAAATTAAATTAGCAAAAAAAAAGTATAAAAACCTTACCTCCCTTTTCCTTCCAAATGTAGGCACCAGTTTCTAAAACGAGTATTTAGTATGAAAACTCGTACTAATCATTTTTTTTTTTGGGATTTTGCAGACAAATTCTCTGAAAAATTTTTATCTTCTGTTCAACCTCTACTATACCTTGTGTAACTCGAAAACCCTCTTAATATAGTACACGCATTTTATTAATATTCATTATCCTGTTTAGAATCAATACCCACAGTGGTACACGCCTCCAAACACATTCAATCCAGATTCTGAGTTTCCTTTTTTTGATTTACATGAAGCATCTCCTCCAACTACTCCACGACGTAGAAATGCTCCAGGAGAGTTTTCTAGTGTCATACCGAGACGTCCAATGCATAGTGGCCATATAAGCTCAGGAATCGGACATAGGGGACGTTCTTCAAGTTTTGATGGAGGTCAACGAAACCTTGATGATCCTTTACCTACACCACCTACACAGAATCCTTTGGGTGTTTCTATGCCTATTCCAGTATCAGCAGAGCCTCTAGAAGATAAAATCCTCAAAACTAGTATTTCTGAACCTCCACCATCATGTTTGTGCGTCGCATTGTTTTTTTTTGTGCATGATATCATTTTTTTTGTTTCTTACAAATTGGTAGATTGTATGAGTTCAAACCTGAAGAATTAACACGTATTTACCCTCATATTGCTCGTGGTACATATGGTATGGTATTTAAGGGTACTTCATCTTCTATATCTGGTGTGGTTTGTATAAAAGATATGACACTTGGTGCGTTTGTTTGAGAAAAAAAAAGAAAGAAAATGAAAACGGAGTTTTAGTGTTTTGTTGCACTCGCTGTCCTATTTGATCTCATTCTTATATTTAATGTTTTATTTTAGGACTTTTACAAGGTCAAACTTCTCTTGATGAATGGAAGAAAGAAATACAAATGATGACGTAAGTAGTACTACAAGAAACTGTTTACCTTTTTTTTTGTTGATCTTTGTTTTTTAGGCAGAACCGTTGTCCTTATGTTGTTGATATATTTGGATGGTGTAAATCAGATGATACTGTTACGATCGTTATGGAGTACATGCCCAAAGGAACAGTGTTTGATCTTATACACAAGTGCGTTTGAAAGTTAAATTTCTTTGTTCTTTTGAGTTGACGTGTTGTAGGAGCAAAGAACATCTTTCCTTACTTCAGCGCATGCGTATGGCTCGACACTGCGCTCTTGGTTTAACATATATTCACGCTAAAGGCATAATGCACCGCGACATAAAGTCTATGAACATTTTGGTACTGGTTCTTTAGTATTTCGAAGAAACAAAGTTGTTGTGACTCAAGTGTAGGTGACAGAAAATTATGCTTGTAAATTGACAGATTTTGGTATCGCGAAGGCGGCTGCCGGAACCTTCCATACTGTAGGCAAAGGTAAGAGCTATCTTGTTGGGTGTTTCTATTTCTAATGGTAAAAAAAAGGTACTCCATTTTGGATGGCACCTGAAGTCTATCAAGGGCGGTATGATTACTCTGCAGATTTATATAGCCTGGGTATTGTATTATTTGAGTTATTTGAGATGAAACTTCCAGCTTGGGATAAGAAAGCAAACAGAATAGTTTTGCCAGGATCATTTTCCGTACGATTTTGGAGCGTAAGTCGCCAAAACAAAAAACCAAAACAAACTTACCTCATTACAACGATATCACGTGACTTACTCTTAAAAATTTTTACCTAACATTATTTTTTATAGTCTGAGCTTATTGTAAAGGAATGTATGCGTCAGGATCCATCAGAGAGGCCAACTGCGTACAAGGTAATTTATTCTTGTTTTTTTTCTCTTTTCTTTTTTTCTGTATGGCTCAAGTCTTCTGTAGTTTTTTTCAACTCTCTTGTAATTATGTTTTTTAGGTTGTAGAAACATTAGATAATCTTATACGTTCAACTATAAAAAATATTGTAAAGGTTCTTGATGATGAAGAGCAAAACTTTCTTGTTGATTCAACAAAACAATGGAAATTTCGTAAATCAACTGATACACTTGAGAATGCTTTGAGGGATTTATATAATCTTTTACTTTCAAAGGATACAAAGTATGTCGATTATCTTATAAACAAAGCATTCAAAAATGTTTGATAATCAGCGAGATACGCGGCTAGACTTGATCGAAAAAGCGCAAAAAAAAATTCTCAAATTAATAATAACTCTGAAATGTTTCTAGTGTACCATAGTTTGTAAAAAAAATAAAAAATCTAAGTTCATATGTAAGGTAGCTGTGGGATATAAGTTCGTTGTTATTGAGATGTGCAAAAAATCAAAAATCAGCACCCTTAGCAACATTTTGGGCAAGTGTCAAAAAAATGAAAAATGTCAAATTTTGCAAGTGTCAGATTTTGATTGCACGCACGTGTTTCTTTGTGCCGGTACAGAATCTAGGCTGCTTATTTTTGGTTTTACAAAAAATATGTTCAAACAGTGTTTCGTAGCTCGTTGTATGTTTGTTTTTTCTTTCGAAAAAAAAGCCTTGAAGTCAGAGCTTTTATTTCTTTTCTTTCGTTAAAATGCTACAACTATGACACTAAAGCTTGTTGTTGCGTCAATTTGCTTATTGTGTACGTTGAGTGTTTATGGTGTAATACCTGGATGGGTTGCGGTATGTAATAATGACATTTTGTTTATTAATTGTTTATATTGTATAGGAAGACCATGGTATTCCTATAGACGTACATGTTACGTTGATAGGCACGTTTGCTATTTTCTGCAACGTTGTTTGGTTAACGTCACGTAGATACCGTTAGTAGAACTGATTGGGTAGATACTAGCGTATTACGAGACCTTTTAAGTCACTCACTGCCGTATCATTACCCACACTCTATCGAGTCTCAAAAACGCCTCCATATTGGCTACAAGCTCAATTATTATGTACTATTGGCAAAACGCAATTGTTAACGCTTTGATTATTTATTTCTTTAAGGTCGCTCATACTTCGGCCGGACACTCTCCTATGATGCTAGAGGATATTCTACGCAAATCAAGTCAACCTGATGGAACTGAAGAAGAAGGCGTTGTCAAAGTTAGCACAGAGGCCCTGTGCGACTACTTTTCGCAATTAGTATGTTCTCGTTACCTTTCTAGAAGTAGTACGGAACAAAAACTAGATCTAACTTCTTTCATCAAGGTGACACCTGTCAACAAGGATTGGTCTGACAGTTTTACAGTGTTTGTTATAAAGCCACTACCTATTCGCTTTCTGCCAGAGGGATACAAAAACGCACGATACGCATACCAGTACGTTTGATACAAAAAAGCAATGTGTTATTTTTTTTGTGGGTGTTTGATTCTTCCACGTGCCACGCGTTTTGGCTTGTGGTTATAATTTCTATTTTAGAGTTCCTGGGGCTAAAGGACTTGGTGCTTCATGGGTAGGCTGTAAGAGGTTTATTGTGATTGATGTCATGGCAGGTATGTGTGACTATTCAAAAACGATTTTGTTTTTATTGAGTTTCTTTCAGGTCCTCTTTTCTATGGGCGTTTTGGAGATGTAGAAGAAGGAAATACAAACCCAGAATCATTTCCACATCTTGAAAGAGATGGGTCAGAAACTGTAAAGCGTGTATGTATTACTTGCTTCTTTTGTTTTTGGAAGAAAATTGATTGTACGTTTTTTAATGTTTACTCATTAGAAAGTGGCTCTTGAAGGTAGACTCACAGCTAGTATCGCTCGTGGTATAAAACATGTATTTTTGGGTGACATTTTATTTGATGAATTGCAACAAACAGACAAGTACGCATGCGGCTTTTAACCAAACATTAGTTTCTATTAATTTTTTTTTTTGAAAGTTGTTTTAATCCCTTTTACAGGATACTAATGCCAATAATTGTTCTTCGTGACCATACCACATATAACCCATTAGTACCTGGAACAGATTATAGTATAGACATAAGGCGCATTGAGGTACGTATTGGTCACTGGTGAAAAACCAGTTGACTTAGTGGGTTGTTGACTTAGCTGATTTTTCTTATTATTAGGATGAAGTATCTGGGATGCTTCTATCTAGTCAAAATTTCGATGTAGTACCTTCATTGAGATATCTTCATACACATATGAATATTTCTATACCATTCTCAACATCAAAAAGAAGCAGGTCAACATTCTCTGTTGATCTCAACACACATCATTTTGATCGTGTTTTGACGCCTTACCTTGATACACAAGAGTTTATAAAGCAGCTAAGAAAGAACCACATACAAATCATACAAGTACGAGAAACATTCATTTACCACAGTCCTTTTCCTGGGCAACTGGAGACTTCCCAGTAAACATAAAAAGTGTTTTCATGTGCTTTATTGTTTTGGCTGAGGTTTCCATGTTAAAGTTGTTGGACTGCTTGTTTCAACAAGTCCTTACAATGATTAATTCTTATTGGATTGTGTTAATTATAATTGTTAGGAATTAATACCACGTCAGTTATCGAAAATACCTCATAGTAAAGGCTTTTCTCCTAACCGTTCAGGGGTGCGTTTTTCCGAGTCAGTCGTTTCATTTTTTTCCTTTCATTGTTTGTTGTAATCCGTCGGATTGAACGTTGTGTTATCCTAAAGCTGTATAATGATATAAAATGATATGTACTAATTGTAATACTAGGGTAATGTTTTAGAATCAAGAGGAACAAGGATACTTCCTATTTATGTTTTCTCTGTTGAAGGATATAGTAACAACTTTTTCCTTGATAATTATCAGTCTGTTGTTTCTTATCAAGATGCTGTCATTGTCATACAAGTACGTGCTTAACATATACTCAACTTGGGTCACATAGCATCATTATTTATGCTTCTTCTAGCGCCTTGAGTCAGACAAGAGTCCTTTTATGTCTGAGAGTGGTACCATTGAACTTGACATCAAGGACGCCACAGCAAATATAATTGCAGGCATTACCATGGCACTAGGTGGTGTTACACCTCCTCAAATTGCTTGGGATGAAGAAGATAATAGATTGGAGAGAGATTATACATGGTACAGTAGTTTTTTGGACGAAACCTCCGTTTGTAAAGATGTTCTTAAGTCTGTTAATAGGAGCACCGGACATCATCCTTTTGGACCATTTGCAGCTAAAACATCCTCTATATCTCCTATTTTTACGGATGCAGTGATTCGAAACCAAATCTTGAGTAGGCTAAGCTACTGTATTGATACATTACGTTCTGTTTCTGGTACGATGCATTAACATTTAAGATTCTTTGAAAGAAATGTTTTTTGTTTTTTTTTTGTTGGTGACATTGATACGCCAAGTGCAACTTTGACGTTCATAAAATGTGTTTGTGTTGGTTACTTATACCTTTGTTTCTTATAGAGAGTGTTGATAATTTTGCTAAAAAGTACATGTATGATCCTCTTGGCAATCTTTTAAGTGATGATAAAGTTGATGGTGCTGGGAAGTTACCTTATGAATGGATGTCTGCTTTATATCGTAAATCTCATTCTACAAATGTCAAACAAACTATAGAACTCTTACGACGCGCAGAGAATCGTGTTGTGCTTCACTTGAACGTTATTGCTGAGTTAGTGTCCAAGAACAAGTTGCAAGAGGTAAATCCTATTTTAATTTTTTTTATGTTGTCTTCATCATAGTCTGTCTCTAACATAATATTACAGGCGTACCCATTGTCTAAGACATTCACAACATCTCTTAAAGGGCTTGAAGATTATGTAGCAGCAGAAATACGGTACATTTTTTGAGTAAGATGAAAAGTTTGCGGGTGTTTGACATTTTTGTTTTTAGTGAAATTGAAGGAGATATGGTTTGTTGTGATTTACAACATGATGTTGTTCATGAAGTTCCTTGGCTTAGATATGGTATAATCGTTACATCTGGTATTATTGCATTCTTTATAGTACTACGGTTTACAACACCAAAGCGTAGGCCAAGGCCATTGAAGAAGGTAAGCAAGTTTCCTGCTTTTTTTTTGATAATTTGTTCCGACTATTATTGACAACTTGACGACTTTGCTTATTATTTTATTTAGGGTTCCCAATCTACTACGTATAGTAGTGTAATGGGTGTATTCAAGAATGTTCGAAAAAGAAATACACAGCACTTTGAGCTGTAAAAAAAGAAATACTTTTCTCGAATATTTAATAAATCTTGTACAAAAAAAACCATCTCCAAAAAAAAAATTATCTTCACTTCTGGGGTAGATATTGGCGAGTGTCGTTGGTGAAATTCCATAGAATGACCGTTAAAAATCCTATTACATTTCATGTTTACCGTGCGTGTTCTGTGTCTAAGAGAATGTCGTTGACTTCGTTTTTTGTTCTACTTTTCTTGCTCTTTACAACAATGCTAATTACTAAATTATTCACTGTTGTGATCTTCACTGTACTGTTAAATGTCGGTGCAGCTGATCTTCCCAATTTCGTTATGCTGTATGCCGATGATATGGGCAAGCCAGTTCGTACAATTTTTCGCTTATTTACCTTCAGGTTACGGCGACGTTGGTGTTTTTGGCTCACCTACTATCTTAACGCCAAATATTGATCGCATGGCCTACGAGGGACTCAAACTAACCAATTTCTATACAGCATACCCTATTTGCTCTCCTTCACGAGCGTCTCTACTCACAGTAAGCGCCGGGAAAATAGTATTTTGTATTTTTTTTCTAATCACGTGCGCTTTCAGGGAAGAGTTCCAATACGTACTGGCGTCTACTCTAACAGTACGTCAGCTCTTAGTAGACAGGAGATAAATAAATTACACCTTTCTTATGCTTGTGTAGCGACGTATCCTGAGGATTTGGTGCTCCGTGTATTTTTACCACAATCTACAGGAGGCAAGTGAAATTTACTTTGCTTTTTTTTTGGAAAGTTCTGACGTTTTAGCATAAAGGCCTCTCTCAGAAAGAAATTACTATAGCTAAGCTCCTCAAGACAAAAGGTAACTCTTAAGATTAATAATACATATATCGTGATTTATACTATTCAAAGGATATCAATCAAAGCTTATTGGAAAATGGCACCTTGGTAAATAATTTGTTTTTTTTGTTCTTCCACGTGTGCCCTATAGATTTCATTAACCAAAACCCTAGGACATTACAACTACTCGCTTCCTACTGAAGTCGGTGGATTTGACTCATTTTATGGTCTTCCTTACTCACAGGATGAAGGTTGATGAATTTACATTGTCGCAATAGATTGATTTTTTTATATTAGGTTGTCCTCCTGGATATGGAAACCCTTGTTCCTGGGTACGCGATTAATATTTCCAACGTTTTTATAACTAAACTGGGATCTTGTTTTAGTGGCAAAAGGATGTCTTGCGTGTACCTGTGCCTTTGTATGAAGATACAAAGATAATACAACAACCAGTAGATCTTGATACATTAATGGACCGCTACAACGATCAAGCTACATCTTTCATCAGTACGTTATGCTATTACAAATACAAAAAGTGCCATACTAGAATATTCTCGAACTGACAGAGCTATCACTCAACCATGTCTCGAGAGCCTTGATTTTTTGATTTCTTTTGACTTATAATTTTTTTACAGAATCTTCTGTTGCTTCAAAGAAACCGTTCTTTTTGTACTATGCTTATGATGAAGTTCACGTGCCACTTTTCGCATCAAAGCAATGGAAGAACAAGAGTAAACGCGGACTCTTTGGAGACGCCAGTACACATTATTTGTAAAATGAGTTTTTAGCTTATCGTTACGTAGCCATGGAGATGGATGCTTCTATTGGAATGATTATGGATTTATTAAAAGACTTAAAAGTAGATGATAACACATTTGTATTTTTCTCATCCGATAATGGACCATGGTTGGATCAAAAGCAAGATGGCGGTTCTGCCGGACCCTTTAAAGGAGGCAAAGGTGTGTACTTGTCAAATAGCCACCCTCATTGACCTCGAGTTCTTAGGAAGTACTTATGAAGGAGGTCTCAGAGAACCAGCAATAGCTTGGTACGTTTTCGTCTGTTTTTTACCTTCATCAAAGAGTTAAGTTATCCTTTTGGTGTCTGATTTTTCTTTAATTAAGGTGGCCCGGGAAAATAAAACCAATGTCTGTTAGTTCAACTCCAACAACTACAGTACGTATCAAAAAAATGAAAAGCAATATACTAAGTATTTCGTAGATGGATTTATTGCCTACATGGTAAATCACGTGACCATTGTTCATGTATTATAAACAATGTATTTAAATAATGTTAGGTGTGAGCTTGCTGGTGTTACACTTCCTACAGATAGAGTCTACGATGGGTACAATTTAAAACGATTTTTCGTTTCATACTAAAAATTTCATAAGACACTCAATCACAACTACTCTCTTTGGAACCCAAGAACTACCTTCTAGACCGCTTGTATTTTACAGAGGTGCTTACACGTACAATGTCACGATTTCTAACACCATACAAGGGAAGAACGTTTATGCAATCCGTATTGGCTCTTACAAGGTAGGAAAAACTGTTTTTTGTTTAAACTTACTCCGATTTCTTTTAGGCCCATTTTTTCACTCGCTCTGGGTTTGGTGTTGATGCACCTGTTGCGCATAATCCACCATTATTATACAATCTTGATAATGACCCTGGTGAGGCATATCCTTTGGAAGGAACAGAGTATGATGAAATCATTTCAATGATACAGAAAGCGAAAACAGAACATGAAAAAAGTGTAAAGGTTGTTCCGCCAGAACTAGACGCAATGTCAGGAGCTGAAGATGTTGAACCTTGTTGCTATGGTACTATATTCCCTGCTTGTACTTGCAATGTTCCTCTGTATTAAGATATAAAGAAACCTATTAGTAAGCGCTCGAACATCTCTTCAACCTTTTAACTCAAATTCTTATCCAGAAATTAAAACACTGTACCATCTTTTAACATAGTGTCCCCATAAGTGAAAAGAAAGTAGTAGTTATGGGTGTCATATATATGACTCTTCAAATAACGTTCGTAACAAAAGTCTTAGTATCGGCAACAAGCCACATAGTAAACCTTTTGCCAATACATAAAGTAGATGGTGACATAAAACGAACGGGATGCACAGTGTAAAAAAACTTTTTGTTTTCATTAGTTCAAGTGATAGTATCATTATGTCTTTTTCAGCTATTTATTACATAGTTTGTTACGGTGTTCCATCTTCTTGCAAGGTTACAGGATTCATACTGAATCAGTAACCTGCTAGTTGGCTTTTTTCTTCTTTACTTCTGTTTAAACATCGTGGATGCCATCCTCTTCGCCCTGTGCTGACGTGATGAGCTCACTATTACGTTTCTTTAATATTTTCTTTAGTTTGTCTGATTTCTCTGGTTCTGACTTCATAGAAGACAATGGTTCTGCTTTTTTACCACTTGAAGTTGTGTCTGAAGTGGACACTTTACCCATACTTTCAAATATCGCCTTACCAATTGGCTACAATTGTACATCATGAGCAGAGGTAGTTATGTATTTGGTATCAAAGACGTACACGCCATGATTCCACATGTAGATTGAGTGTAAAGAAGAATATGATGCGGTTCAAAATTGGACATAGCCAAACCAAAATAGGAACAATGAAAGGAACTGGTTTCTGAACAAAAACAATGAACATTGATACGCTGCAAAGTAAGTAAAATACGTACTATATGTTTTTCTGCACAATTACCCATGCTTGTAATCTCACATCCTAACGCATCGATCACATCTTGACCTTGTATCTCAACTTGACTTTTTGCTGAAAAAAAAACAATCAGTAAGAAAGTAGATTCTTTCTTGTATCTGGCTAACTGTGGTACGTACTGTACCAATATGATATAAAGAAAGGTAATAAAGATACTGCGTATGAAATAGATATTATGAGAGTTCGATAATACGCTTGACGCTGTCGCTTGTGTCGGAAAACTTTGGCTTTTCTGCCTTGCTATTCAAATAATAAGCAAAGTAGTTTACACTCCTTAAACAAGGCACGGTACATACAGCACCAATTAAGTATGCTAGGCTACCCAATACAAGACAAGCTAATAGCCATACTACAAAAAAAGGATAGAATCCTAGAAGTTCAAAGGTAAGGAACTCAGTGTCTGCTAGTCCAATTAACACTGAAGGCCTGTTTTGCGAAAAAAGGTTAAAACAACAATTGACTCATTGGTTGCGTACTGTGGTGCTAAAAGCGCGAATCCGAGTTTTCCTAGCCCCGCAGTTATGATAGGAAATATAAGAGGCGGTATGAGGGAAGTCGTATGGACGATAATCTTGTGTTTCATTGTAGACAATGGGCGCAAGGTTTTGTAAACATAAATAAGAGCCAATCCCATCCAAACAATATAAATATCGGCCGCTAGCGAAGCCCACAGATGTATGAAGGCTTTATTGTTGAAGTCAGTATAACACATATGTGAGTATATGGTGGTTCGAAGGTGCACGTGCCTACTATTGCGATGTATGGTGAATTTTTTTGACTTTTTAGCTCAGTATTGCTATGGCAAGCGTAGTTCATGTACTCACCAAAAAAAGTTGAGACACATGTAGGCAACAGGAGTACAACAGTCACTAGCGCAAATTATTAATAATGACGGCTTTCATATTAGCCATCTAGAAGAAAGCGCAATTTAAGGCATTGATCATATGAATTAAACACGTGACGTACGCATGAGGTAAATATATTTGAGATTATAAGGGAACATAAATATCTGCTCCTTTGACGTAATAACCCAAGAAGTCAACGCAAGGATACACAATAGCATCATAACCCAAGAAAGAGCGAGATATACAGCCCATAATCTTTGAAGCCATTCTTCTGGGTATTGAAAATCCGGGCACATCAATCTGGAAATCACGTGTAAGTAACGCGTATTCTATACTCAAATATGAAAGTAGTCGTTCGTACTGGCATACATCTCCATTATTCTCAGACGCCAAAAAAGGTGGCGGGCAGTACTTACGGTTCTTTTCGCTGATTGGAGCTGCATTGGTGCAGTTGACTTGGATGCCAAAAAAATCATATCCTGTCTCTGGGTACGCCTCAAGCTTTGAAATATCGTCTCTAAAAGAACAATTGGGCAACGTGAACTCTACAGCCGTCTAAATCATTACTTAGTAATTATATTTGTCACGTGAAAGGCAGGTAGGTAATGTTTCAACAAAAAACCAAAGTAAGTGCTTTTGAAAACGAAACTAAGCGCACCAGTGCTGGTAAATCGCTTGCACATATATCCAGAAAATCAGTACAATCCTTCTTACATACTGGAGTTGCTAGTGAAAGTGTGAATGGTATAAGAGTTTTTGAAGGTAGTTCCCTTTTTTTTGAGACCGTTATTATAACGTACCTACAGGTAAATCACCAAAAAGAGTTGTAATATTGTAACAAGGTCTGAAGAAATCTTGGCAATAAAGCGACATTACAGCTGATTTGCATGCTGGATCCCTAACGATAATTGTAGAACTAGGAGATGCACTTAGTTTATTCGGTTTTTTCGAATATTACGGTTTAATCCCTGACAACCAAGTGCTATGTAAATCAAGACCATTTCAAAAGAATTTCTGTTCTTTCACAAATAAAATCGTAGCTTCCCTTTTATCGCAATCATACAGGTTAGATTTTAGGTAGGCTTTTTTTTTTTGGTCTACAAAATAAATCACGTGTTTTTTGATTAAAACTTTTTGCCATTCTTTTTTTTTTTTTGTTATTATAACGTACGTTTTTATGGCTATATCAGCGAGTGTGTAAAGTTCTTGCGTCGTATTGAGTATGTTTAAAAAACCCTCGCCATCTTTGATATAATCTTCACAAATCTGTACAGAACCGCCGGTATAAGACGCACACACTACATAGTTACAACAAGGGTAAGTTTTATAATTTTTAAATTAATATTAAAAAATATTAGATCAGCACGCACCTTGAGCGTGTACTTGTATCGAGACGCAAGCGATTATAATACAGGCAGCATATAAGATACGAGCCATCCGAAAGCAGTCGGTTGTGAGTTAAAATGCTGTTGACATTAAGCCACAAACCGCCTGTTGCGGAGATTTGACGTATTTTGTACAATACATGATCATGATGTTATCGAACTTACTGCAGTTTTGTTTTGATCATGAACAAGTTCTATTGTTAACATTCATTGCTAGGCGACAACAAGGTACACTAAGTTTCTGAAACATGGATACAATCCGTTGGTTGTAATTCACTTTATAAATGGGTGATTCGATGGTTCAAAAAGACGTTATCAAACTCTGATACTAGTCTTTTACTACATTTAGTTGTTCTTGTAAGTGGATTCGAGAGAAAGTCTATTAACATAAAAATACAAACCAATTTTTTTTTTTCGCGCTTGTTGCCTTTTGTTAAACGTCGTGAATGGTGTCCTCCTCACCCTGTGCTGACATGATGAGCTTACTATCGGTTTTCTTCAATATTTTCTTTAGTTTGTCTGATTTCTCTGGTTCTGACTTCATAGAAGACAATGGTTCTGCTTTTTTACCACTTGAAGTTGTGTCTGAAGTGGACACTTTACCCATACTATCAAATATCGCCTTACCAATTGGCTACAATTGTATATCATGAGAATAGGTAGTTATGTATTTGGTATCTAAGACGTACGCGCCATGACTCCACATGTAGATTGAGTGCAAAGAAAAATAGGATGCGGTTCAAAATTGGTAATATCCAAACCAAAACAGGAACAATGAAAGGAACTGGCCTCTTAACAAGTATGGATAGTTAATAAAAAAGCTGGGGATATAAATATGTACCAAATGTTCTTCACAGTTTCCCGTGCTCGTGACCTCACAGGCTAACGCATCGAACGTACTCTGGCGCTGTACCTCAACTTGGCTTTTTGCTGAAAAAAAAAACCAAACAGTTAGAAAGTAGATGCTTGAATATGATACGTACTGTACCAATATGATGCAAAGAAAGGTATCAAAGATAAAGTGTATGATATAGATATTATAATAGTTCGATAATATGCTTGACGCTGCCGCTTGTGTCGGAAAACTTTGGCTTTTCTACCTTGCTAAAAACAGAAAACTGGTTAGACTTCTTGAACAAAAACCGTCGCGTACTGCTCCTACTAAGTACGCGAGGGCACTTAATACAAAACATGCTAATAGCCAAACTATGAAAAAGGGATAGAAAGTAAGCGCTTCGAAGGCAACGAAGTCAGTAGTTTCAACAACAATTAGAACTGTGGGCCTGTATAAAACTTGTTATACAAAATACGATAATAGAGTATAGTTGCCGTACTGTGGTGATAGAAGAGAGAATCCAAGTTTTCCAATTCCTGCAGCTATTATTGCTAGTATCAAAGGTGGTACAAGGGCCGTTGTATGAACGATAATCCTGTGTTTCAACGTAGATAATGGGTGCAAGGTTTTGTAAACATAAATAAGAGCCAATCCCATCCAAACAATATAAATATCGGCCGCTAGCGAAGCCCACATATACACAAATGCTAATGAGATGTTAATCATGGTGTTTAAAAAGGGACTGCATATAAAAGTACACGTGCCAACTATTGAAATGTAAACAGAATTTTCTTGCTGTTTTAGTTGCGTATTATTGTGGCAAGCGTAGTTCTTGTACTCTCCAAAAAACGTCGAAACACATACTGGCACCAAGTAGACTACTGTCACTAAACAGTGGATCAATAATTACGCTGGAAATGATCATGTGAATTGAACACGTGACGCACCCATGAGGTAAATATATTTGAGATTATAAGGGAACATAAATACCTGCTCCTTTGATGTAATGACCCAAGATATTAAAGCGACAATACTCAATATCATCATGACCCATGCAAGCGTAAGATATGCAATCCATAGACCTTGAATCCATGATTCAGGATGTTGAAAATCTGGGCACTCCAATCTTCACGTGTTAGCACGTGTTAAAACTTAATGAATCGTACAAACAAATATCTCCGTTATCTGATGCAATGAGAGGTGGCGGGCAGTACTTGCGGTTTTTATCGCTGATTGGAGCGGCATTGGTGCAGTTGACTCGTATGCCAAAAAAATCATATTCTGTCTCTGGGTACGCCTCAAGGTCAAAAGTAGCGTCTCTAAATGAGCAATTGGGTATTACAAAGTCTATAGAGTCCTGTAGCATTCATTAGTGCTTTGAGGTCAGAAATAAAGACCACAAAAACTAGTTGAAGTTTTGCAAACACGCACCAACCCTGGCATATCGCTTGAACATACGTCTAGAAAATTAAGGCAATCTTTCTTACATACTGGAGTTGCTAGCGCAAGTGTGAATGGAGTTTAAGAGTTTTAGAATTGAAGGTAGTTCCCTTTTATTAGACGGAAAAACTAGTTTTTATAACGTACCTACAGGTAAATCACCAAAAAGAGTTGTAATATTGTAACAAGGTCTGAAGAAATCTTGGCAAAATAGGGACATCACAGATGATTTACATGCTGGATCCTTAACCACAATCGTAGACCTAGGGTAATGTAATTACTAGCTTCCTTTTGCGGTTGAACAATCCAGTTATTGGCGAATAATTTCTGTTCCTTCACAAATAAGATCGTAGCGTTTATTTTACCGCAACCGATGCAGATTTGATTTTAAACCACTCCTCGTTTTTTTGGAGTGGTGATATTTTTTTTCGCCATAATAAATCACGTGATTTAATAAAGAGGTGCGTAGATTTAGATCTTTAATGCTTTACGTACGCTTTTATAGTTATGTCAGCGAGTACGTAAAGTTCTTGCGTCGTATTGAGTATGTTTAAGAAACCTTCGCCATCTTTGATATAATCTTCACAAATCTGTACAGAACCGCCGGTATAAGACGTACACACTACATAGTTACAATAAGGGTAAGTTTTGTAATTGTTTGTTTAAAAATCTGGAATGCACGCACCTTGAGCGTGAACTTGTATCGAGACGCAAACGATTATAATACAGGCAGCAGATACGATATAATTCATGGGATGGCGTGCTCAGTTGTAAGTCAAAAACTATAATTAAGCCAACACAAACCGCCTTTTGCGGAGATTCAATATTTCGAGTACCTTTTTCATCTCAACTACCATTTAGACCGCCGTGTATTAAATTATGGCCTCGACTTTCCAAACAAACAGCGATGACATAACAATTGCACATGATTGGCCTTTGTCTATTGCTGTAATGTAAATGGAAGTTGTCCTATTTTGTCTTTTGTCAACTAGCACTTGTAGCAACTCGCTCACTTACTTATTTAAGTAACTCTTGCATATTTTGCTCTTAACGAAGAGTTAGTACTATTCTTGATATCGTTCTTTGTTGGTCATGCTGTGCATGATATCTCCATTTTTACTGTACTAGTAGCACTGATACCATTTCAGAATACAAGTGAATTTATTATTCTATTAATTAGAATTACACTACGATAAAATTTTAAGTTCTTGTTCCGTGTTATATTTCTGATTTTCAATTTCAGGGTACAACCTAAACAATCATCAGTCTCAAAACTTCAAAGGTTACGGAGAAATGGTCAAACAAAACCCAATTAACTTACTTAAAGGCACGCTTATAAAAGCCTATAGCTTTCATCGCTTGACCTGATCTCTCTAGTTCCTCTGCTTCAATAATAAGCTTCTCTGCTTGCTTACGAAGTGTGCTATCTTCTGAATCATCTTCCTTTATCTTTTTATACATGCCTTAAAAACTCGTCAATAGGAGCTTGTGCGTTTAGTTTCTTAGCCTTACAATCACTTCTCATCAAATATTTAAGCCCTTTACCAAGTTCTTGACCGCAGTGAAGTAATGAATGATCAAATACAAGAAGCATACCTTCATAAAGAAAATAAAAATTAAAAAGGAAAATAAGCAGAATAAAATAAGATCAATACCTGGTACTGGTTGTATCTTTTTTACAACGCTTCCATCATCAGAAATAAAGTTCGTAGAACCACTCTTAAGTAATAGTCAATATATAAATATAATCAAGCGACATCAGGGCGTACATCAGGGTTATCACTGAGATATATCATAAATGTTAGAAAAGATCTTTCATTCGAAGATCTCTGAAAGAATCCATCGCGATGTGTGCCAAAGGCTTGGCCTTGAGTGTATCTACAAAATCGCAACCTAGAATAGCAGATTATGTGAGTAACAAATGACGCTAAACTATCACTATTTACCTATTATTGAGACCAATCTTTTCCCAAACGCCTCCTGGCCTCTTCACTTGCAAAGTGGTCGGTAAAAAACCTTTAAAAAGAAGAATGTCAACAAGAGAAGAAGATAGACGCCCAAGGGAATGTGTAGGAGAAACATGGGCGAATCGGTTTAAAAAGTTTCGTAACCAACCTTTAATACGCTCGTAAAGTATAGAACACATCTCCTCATCATCGATTATAACGCGCCAATTAGATCTATATGACTTTTGATACCCTGTGAGCTCCTTAAACCCTATTTGGTTTTAGTTTACCAAATTGCGCATTTAACGCTCTATACCTGCTGACTCGGCCGCTGAAATTATATTTTGAACTTCAGAAGGTGATAAAACGTTAAACAGTTGAAATGCTATTTTAGTTTCGTCATTAAACACATCAACGCGCTTAATACAATCTATCTGTGATGTGGAGTTGGTTTTAAGCTCTTTCAAGAGCGCTAGAATTAGTTTTAGACAAACTACACTACAATGACGTATAAAGACCTTGACGCTTGTTGTCTTAGCGTAAAAGGTCATAATACGTACGTGACCAGTTTATCGATACGACGTTGAGAAGCTCTGCTTCTTTTTGCTCCATTGTAGTCTTATGTATTTGTATGTTAATGGTAAAAAAGCACGAAATAGTTTTACGTTCAATGAAGCGAAGGTTACTTTCATGTCTTGAAATAAAAGTCGAACAAATGTCGAAGTGATATTGAACTGTTCGCCACAAAGGGAGACAACTGGATTATGGTGCTCAGTCGCCACTAGGCTCTGCCCCCAAACCCTAAAAGGGGGCTTTTTAAATAGTTCCAATGACATAATATATTTAGGATAAATAGTGACTTGTTTTTGATAAAATTCTACATATTTGGGCTTCCGAGCGAAGGTACACGAATTCATCAGTTTGGAGTGCCGTTATTCATACAACAGGTATCCAAGAACGCTCAACAGTTTAAAGTATTATGATTTAGATATACTCTTGTGCGCACATGCTTTTACTAAGGTGACATATTTAGGTACACTTTCTGTTATTGTACCAGCACATCCTTGATATTATTCATGATTTTGTTGGGTACAAAGAGATTCACCTCAAACAACAGTACAAGGGTATTATGAACAATGCCATAGTTTGTATGGACTTCAGCATATTGAGCAACAGAAAGTAAATCTTTAGCATCCACAAAATGTAAAATATTTGAAATGATTTCAGTAGGACAACAATTGATATTCTTCTTCATTTTTTGTTCTTTATGAAGCTCATACTCCTTTTAAATATTACCTCGTGACATGAAAGTTAAAAAATAGAGTATGGGTTTATACTAGTTCAACAACATTGTTTAAATCAAAAAACTGGAGGCAAACGATTCCCAATGGCGAATGCGATAATATTCAAGACTAAGGCTTTGGATGTTGTACTTTACTAGCGTGTCAAATGTTGTCCATCACTACCATCGCTTTACCACATTGGCTTCAATTAAGATGGTTTGTTTTTCACTAGTTTGCAGACTTCCGTTTGTGCTTATGTGCTGTCACATGATATCGCAAAAAACAGAATAAGTTTATTGCAGCAGCTTTATTGGTTAATCAAGCTAATATTACACTATTTTGTTTTAGTTTTGCTTAAAATAATCCATCATTGATTTCCTTTTTGGATGGGAAACATTGTATAAAGCATCTGTAGGCACCTAGAATCACAAGATTAGCAAAAACTTTTTAGTAAAAATTGGAAAGAAAAACCCAATTTCCATTGTTGAATTGTTTGACTTGCCACTATATTCTTCTCACTACCATAAATAGTTTGCATGTTTTCAGTAGCGTTTGATTGTGCAATAGATAAACCAGATAAACAGTAGCAAGTATGATAAAAGTCTCTTCTCCTAGAAAAACAAAACTTTAATAACACCATAAATAAAAATGAAAAAAACTGGAGTTAGAAGTACAACGTACACATCTGGTTTATCTCTAAGTCCTCCTCTAGGGTCCTTGTATATACATTAGGTAAAATACAGACAATTAAAAAAGTGAGTTGTCACATAGTGACAGAAATGATTAAAACCAAAAAAAGTTAAACGCACTTGACAGCAATGATTAAAAGCAAAAAAAAGTTCAAATTGCGCACTTACAGACAGCACGTTAAGGTCAAAAAAAAAAAAACGTCAGCACGTTAGAAGACAATTTAATGACAAACAATCGATGTTTACCTGACAGCAGAATAAAATATACTCCTGAAGAGCAATCTGATCGAATATATACTGTCCTAATCCACTTTTAAATTCCCCTGTCCCTTTATTCGCTTGATCCAAAGCGCTAAAAAGTATAGGATGTGTAGCCCCTTAAAGAAAAAAACAATCAATTACAAAACCTTGTACTTGAGCAAAAGAAAAAATCTCTTTCCGCAAAATACTCATCATACCTTGCCAGAAAGAGTAGCATCCATCTACAAGCTTATTTGTGCGACCTTGAAACCCACCTTCCAATCTCATTTGCCTAGAAACAGCCCAATACTGCGTATAAATCATTAATAAAGTCTACAAAAAAGTAGATACAAAATGAAAAAAAAAACTTACAGCTAGGCGATCAATGTCTAATACATCAGTTTTTCCTAGTATAGCCAGAGCAGCGATACCACAATAGGTATATCCTCCATGGGCTTCATTCATTGGCGCACCACCTATACCTCCATCCCAAGACTGACATCTAAATTAGAGTAAGCAGATAACCTTTGAGAGTTTTGTTTAAATTGAGATACAACTGATACTTACGATGCAATATATTCTGCTACACCTTCAGTTAATTCAGGTGTTAGCGCATTCAAGTATGAAGCGATAACCATTGCGCAATAAGTAGCTCTAGAATCAAGTTAAACGAAAAAAATAAAAAAAATCACTTTAGTAGATTAACATACCTTACGTCAGCTTCTCCATCCACATGCATACAAAAACCACCTCCAGGTACCCGTAATCTACAAGTGTGGGTTAAATAAACTGACCTCCTTGATTCAGTAAAAGATTACAAAGTACTTTTTGAGCCAATCTAGCATCGCTTCTCTAATTCATCGTAAGTCACCACTACACATCGTACAAGTACGTTTTTTGTTGTTTCACTTACCTGTCAATGGAGTCGTAAGCTTCTTTAGTACCAATAATAGCAAGAGTAGAAATCTACAATCTAGATTTAACAGAAAAACGTGACAAGTGTGAGAAATTTGATTAAATTTAATCCAAAGTTCTCATCAACGTACCGCAGCATACGACGGTGCAAGATGACCAAGTTGAATCGGACCACCGCCGTAACCGCCATCTACTCCTTTACACGCCTTAATAGTGGAAACAACGCTAGTATGATATTAAAAAACAGTTATTACGTACATTTTCAAAAAATAGACTGGTTAGCCATGTGATGACATTCAGTGAGCCCGAAAAGCTTCTTTAAAGTACCGTTTTCCTGTCTCTTCATCGGGTAACGCATCTAGAAGCTCTAAACTATGTACAATCCAGAATACGATCCAAGGCTTCTGTGCGTCAAGCTGTGAAAACCCCCTGGCGTCGTGGTGTTAGTTAACGTGTTGAATACTATTTGCGCACGATGGGAGAGATTTAAGACCAGTATTTAAATATTTAACGTGATTGGCCTTATCCAAAGTCACCCTGAGCATTTTATCAGAGTTTGTACTAAATGAGTTTTTTTTGTACTCCTTTGCGAATAATTTGCTCCTAAATATCCTAGATACCGTGTCTTCTATCTTTGCTTGCTCCCTAGAAGAATGTGTAGATAAACCGTCATCCGTTGACATCTTTGAGCGAGGTAGAAATGACGCCATAGTGATGTAAGCGGACGCTTGTTGGCGGTCGTTGTTGTTATGGCAATTCAATAAAAGTCAGTTACTCCCAAAACAAAAGGCACATCCCTTTCATGGCCACAGCGCCTCCTAATGGCGTTTGCGTGCGCACGCTTGAGCAGCGCATCAAGCAGGTACGTATTTTATTGCGTTTTGATGTACATTGCGCTAAGATGTCATCTACAGGCGAATTCATTCGTTGGAAAACAAACTCAGTTAAAAAACTCCATGTTGGCCAAAAAAGAGAAAGCAAATGACATAGTTAGCAAGAAAATGGCTGAATTACGCAGCCTAGTCGACGATTGGGAACGTAGATTTATTGAAACTGCAGATGAAACAATAGATCTCAAAATAACCGCTATTGACAAACAGGTGCGTCGTTATGGACAGTGATACACGTATAAAACAGTGCACCACAATTAAAACGAACCTTCTTGTTAACTCATCTAAAACCGCTAGATTAAAGAAGTTAAAGCTATAAAAGACGAATACACAAAGTATTTACAAGATTGGCGTTTAGAAGATGATCTTGACGACACTTCTGTTTCAGAATCCGAAACCGAGACAGAAAACGAGGTATACGCTTACCTGTTAATCCGATTGATCTTTTTCTGGGTTTACTAAATAACGTTAATAACAGAGTTACAGCGAAATGGAGTACAAACGCATAGAGATGATGAAACCGCCCGATCAACGCTTAAAAGAAAAGTATGACAGCAAATTTCCGCTTAAACCCGAAGGATACTCTGCAGAAGAGGTAGAGGTTATTGCTGGACTTGGTTCTATACTAGATGTACGTTTAAAATCTGTTAAATCGATTCTACAATATCACCAGCGATGGTTTTTTCCGTCGATGTCAACATTCCTTCAGTTAACATAGTAAACGTCACTTTTATTTTTCTGATGTTTACTTTTTGTTTCGGCATGTAGGAAGGAAGTAAGTCATTAGCTAGATCCCTTACACTTGTTGGAGGCGTAGTAAGAGGATACCTGAAGAGAGGACATAACCATAAGAAAGATAAATGGGTTAAGCTGCTTAGAAGTGCGTGTTTTTTAGGAAAAAGAATGACATGTCATGTCTCTGTTTAGTTTCTACTTATTTATATGGATCTTGTTTTCATTACTAATATGTTAAATAGAGCTTGAAGGACGTCCTGACATTCAATCATCACCAACATTTGAAAACAAACCAATGATAAAAGAGTACTCAGTTATCAAACAAACTAGGGTTAAGACAGTACCTGTACGCGGTCATTTTATTACCATGATGTCATCCGTAATGTATTAAATGCTTATCAATATTCGTAGCGTGGTCGTGATAGTGTATGGCGTGCTGTTAGTGACTTGTACAGATATAAAGGAAATACACTCATGCAACAACGTATTTGTGAAGAGTTGTCTAACCTTCACAACACGTGCCCTAGCGAGGTCGAATTTTACATACTACAACTTGTGTACGTCGCACTATTGTTTGGTTCATCATCGCAGTACTGAATATACCTTAGTACACTGTATCTCAACTCAGGGAAGGGCGAGACTAAGCCTATAAAGAATTTATTGTTGTCTAAAGCTAGGAAGTCTCCGTTATTCGCTTTAGGCGTTTATGTTTTCTCTGATGCGTTATCTGATGAAGATTCATCACCTAGTAAGCGCTGGTTAAGGCGTAGTAGAAAGGTAAGGCTTTGTTAGTCTTCGTGATAGTATTGTGTTGACAAGGTGCTTTTTTTACAGTTCAAGAAACGTTTGGAAAGCTGTGCTGCTGGCGTTGAAGCTTCCGAACATACCGAAACTGAATCAAATGGAAAGTCTAATGTATGAACTTTTAATTGTCTTACTAGTACTTTAACTTACGTTCTCTTTGAAGTATGCCTTGCTAGATAGCTCTGAAGGTGATAGCCAGAAGTGTAAGTGATTTTAACTTGGGAATCAAAATTGTGTTTACTGTTTTCTAATACACTCTTTGCAGCTGGCTCTGGTCGTAGACAGATATTTGCAGACCAGCTACAATTCTTACACAGGATGGTTGATATCTCTAAAGGCTTAGGAGAGAAATTTTCTGATAAGGAATCATGGCTTCCTGAATTAGTTGCTAAATTAAACGTACTCCAAAAGTGCGTCGACTTTTATTTCTTCGAGATTGTATTTTTTTTATGACTTCGTAGATCTGCTGAGACTCAATCATTGTACATACCAACAAAATATGATACTGAAAAAGATATACGTCAACGTGTTTTACGTATTGTAAGCGAGAATGCTTTTCCTATTGGGACATATGGAAGAGTACGTTGAAATTTCCTTTTTTTTTTTTGTTTACAAAGAGTTTATCTGTTTATGGCTTATTACTCATGTAGGTACTTTATCACACTATTTTTGAAGTTGTTGATATACCTTCTACTATATCTCATAGCATGGAGCAACGTTATGTAGATTTAAAGTCAGAGTTCTCAGCAAAAGGAAAACGAAAAGGTTCGTTTTTATTTACTTGTTTTTTTGTCGTATGAGCGTAACACTTTTCGAATAGATAGCCAAACTAGTGCTTCACCTATGGTTAAAAGAAAATCTAGGACAAAGGCACGTGAATAGTTAGCCATCTCGAAAAGTTTGGAGACTTTTCATGAAAGGAAAGAAGGTGCTTACGTTTTTTGCTTAGGTGCCTTTTGGAGAGCGATGGCGAGACCAGAAAAAAGCTTTACGTGATGGATCTCATTACGGACGATTACCTCATTGGAATGCACAAGCTTTAATTATTAAACATGGTGATTTTGTACTACAAGAACAGGTGCGTTTAAAGAACCAAAAAAAAAACCTTGACAAAGCCACTATCTACCCATTGTGTTCCTGAACATTTTAACATTTTTTTTAGTTTACTTTACAATTGATTGTAATGTTCAAACGTATTTGGGCTGAAGAACGTATTCCTCTGAAGCTTATTATGTATCCTTTTTTTTTTTTTTCGAAATTTTTTTGATTTGTCTCTTGTGGATACCTTGACTATATCAAGATATAAAATAACTGCATTAAGCTCACGAAGTGGTCTTATAGAGGTTGTTCCGAATTGCTTGTCTCTTGATAGATTGAAGCAAAATGTTCCTAAATTCACAACATTGGCTGAGTACTTTCAACAACATTATAGTGATCCTGCACGTCTTGAGAAGGCTAGAAAGAATTTTGTTAGAACATTAGCCGCGTATTCACTATTATCTTACTTTTTACAAATCAAAGATCGGTACGTCAAAGCATGTGAGACAATGCAACGTTTCGTTGTTTTTTTGTTATTCGTAAGAATTTTTCGAGAATTTTTTTTTTTGGATTTTCTTCTTCCTCTCGTACATGAAGAACAAAAAATTCTTCTGAAACAAAAATATGCAAGAATGATATTTGATAAGTCGATTAAGATGATTTACTGGATTTTTACTGACTTTTATATTGAATAGGCATAACGGTAATATTATGCTTGATATGGATGGTAATTTGTTTCATATTGATTTTGGTTATTTACTTGGAAGGACTATGGATTTTGAAAAAGCACCATTCAAACTTACAGAAGAATATGTTGATGTTATGGGAGGTGATAAAAGCGACTTGTTTAAGGTATACAAAACACAAACTTTGTAGTTTCTTTTTTTTTTTTTTGAGTTATTTTTCTGTAAAAGAATCTCTTTGTTTAATCTTTGTTGTAGGATTACTGTCTTCTTTGTGTTCAGGGATTTTTAGCATTAAGACGAAACTATCAAAAAATATTGTTTCTTATTGAAATGACAAAACCACGTGCGTATTTCAAGCTTTGCTAGTCAACAACAACAAAAAAGTCTATCATTTTAAAACCTATGATCTCTTTTCGTTCTCTGCTACTCAACCTCGCAAAAATACAGTTTGTTGAGCAATAATACACTAAGTATCTATTGCGGAACGTGAGATAAGACAGAAAAAAAATAGTCACGTGATTCTTTAGCTTGTTCAAGTCAAAGCTATCACTTATGCTTTTTTTTCTTTTTTTTTTGGTTGACAGTTGGAAATATGAAGTCTTGTTCGCTTACTTTGGTTTTTTAGAAGGTAGTTCTGCTATTCCTTGTTTGGAACAAGAGGATGTTGTTTTAGAGTTATTGAAACGATTCCACTTGGACTGGACTGAAGAACAATGCGAGCAGTTTGTTATTAATCTTATTAAAGAAGCAAGAGATAATTGGCGTACACAAATATACGATACTTATCAAAGGCTTCTAAATGATATATACTAAAACAAACAAGTTGAACCTTTATTGTTGTTGTACAATTATTACCTTTTTTTTTTGAAAAATCAAGAACGGCTTTGTGTTCAGCTCTACTTTCTTTTAGAACCTATCCTTTACCTCGCCCTACTACTCATTTTCGCGATTCATCAAAATAGATAATATTGGGAGGAAGAGATCAATGTCTAGTGGCTCTAGCGTAGCCCTTGATGTTGTTACTTTGAAATAATTGTATATTCATTCAAAATAAGTTCTGAGAATAACAGTCTTTTCGATCAATTACTAAACATATGTGGAAATAGTAAACTCCAGTGATAAAAAAGAAAGGTATTGTACATGGCATTGTTTATCAAATGAACAAGCGAACTGTCTGGCTTATACTCTTGCTATCTGTAGATAGATTACTGTTTGGTAGGCAGAAAGAACAAAACCTTGTTTTTAATGTACAAATTGTTTTATTGGTATAGAACGAATGACAAGGCCTCTCTTCCATGTCTGTGATTGTGATTGACAACACTCTGAGTGTTCATTTATTTTGTTCAAATTGTTTATGTCTTGATGACTATCAAAGTCAACACTGGAACTGTCTGAGTTTGTTGATTCGTTGTCTGACCAATCTTCGTCATTCAAGTATCCTGTTGGTTCGTGTTCTACTGCCACTCGAAGTTTTGGGCGTTCGTCTTTCTTTGTAGAGCATAGTTTAACATCGAAGGTGCCTTTAAAAAACTTGTTGATATCACCAAAAAGATCTATATTGACAGAGCCTTTGCTATTGTTTTGTTCTTTTTCTTCAACTTGAAAATAACAAATAAGTCTTCACCGTCTTTTCGTCTTACTTCCATAGGATCAAGAGGCATGTACCATCCAACTTTGCTTGAATATCTAAGTGTATCATATGGTGTGCTTTCTTTCCTTGTCTTTTGTTTTTCGTTTGGTGACCATAGTTGTGCTTCAACGCGAAGTGGTTTTGATGTCTCATTCATATTCAACAAATGTTCTATGCGAATACTTAAGACACCGCTTATAATATTCATTGTATTGTCTTGTTCTATAGTGCCCAGTGAGTTCGTTCTGGTATGATGCATGGTTTATATGAGGAGATGTGTTTGTCTTTGTAGTATTATTGTAAAAATGGGTGACACGTGATTTCTTTCATACATTGAATATTTCTTGAAATAGTACTTGGGTATGTCGCGATTCTTCTCGATCGTTTAGACACTCAGTACCTTCATTGTATTGTATAAAGGAACGCCGAGTTTTAAAGGGATCATTGAACTATTTTGAAGCTTGAATTGACTCCGAAAGACCTCACAAGATCCTTTGAGTCTTAATATTAGCATCACCTTTTGGCGGAATATCTGAGCATCACCGTGGGCCTTAAAAACGGCTAAATTAGTTTGATATTACAAGATTGTTCAGTGAACAATGCGCACAAAATAACTTAGTTAAAGCATCGCCAACAAATTAAGAACTTCCAAGAGAGGTATGGAAGCGCCTACATCACAAAGATACAAAGTTAAATATTGTTTTACAATACAGAAATAGCAATGTAAACACGCTGCTCCATGATGGTGTCATGTACTAAAGACAGTTGTTTAATGTACATGTACAGCTTAGAACTATATTGTTCCACAAATAGAATAAAATGGAATAGACAAAGGCGTTTCTTTAACCATGATGTGTTATTGTCTATGTGAAGTATTTTCAAGTATGTTGTGGATAATGAGTGAGACCCGCAATTACTCAACGGATATTTGTTACGTGGTTTATTGTTTATAATTGTAGAGTCATAGGTTGTTTAAAGACTTGTACTTGCGTTGTTTTAATAATGGTAACTGTATCTCGTAGAACAGGATGAAGTGTTCTCAAGTAAGCAACAACATCATCACTTGTTCCTTCTTTTAAAACAAAATCATGTCCGTCACAAGCATGACGTACAAACCAATCATGACACATCATTCCTATAATCTCTCCTTCCATATGCATTGTGTATTCTAGTATCTGTAAAAAGACATCAAGGCATTCAACGCCACATTGATGTTTTACAAAGCCTGATAAAACATATCCTTTCATTCTTTCGATTTGGTACTTATCACTTAACTTGTAAAGCATCCATAGAGTATCTATATCGTTTAAGGGAATGCTGTCTTTGTATAGATAATCCAATAAAAGGTTGACGACATGGAGAGGTTCACCAATTTTGATGACATTAGCATTCTTATCTGTTGATTGATTTGATACCAGAATTTGTTCAAAGAACGGTATGCGTGCTACTAAGATAACCTAAAACAATACAATCAGATATTATATTACAATACTACGAGCCATCACAGTATTGGCTAGATAAAAGAAAACTCGGAACAGTAAACAAAACAAAGAAAAAAAGTGCAAAAAGAAATAATGTACCTTGTGACACTTCAGTTCGTTGTCATCACTAGTCTTTAGAATTAAGTCCTTTGATTCCTCATGCTTGTATAGTCTATTTAAAGATCTTTTGATACCCTTCGAATTGATAAAGTAACATCCTGGCTTGGTCCTTTGGATTTCTTTTACGAGCTTATTCGTTTTAAGTGATTGTAACAGTTTTATAAATGAAGGTTCCGTTAGGTCATCGTATTGAACTGATTTGCCATAAATACAAGAAATAAGACAATTGAACGCTCTAGAAGAATGGTCAAGCTTCAGGACAGAATCGATTTCTCCAGCATCTACAAACAGTTCAGGCACTTGGCTCTCGACGAATACCTAAAAAAAGTAAGTTACAAATGTGTTTTTGCTTTTTTCTTACCCTGCTGATCTTAATTGATGACTCTTGGTTTAGTTTAAACTCAAAGTCATTAAACACTTCATATTTATCTTCTCTGAGCCTACTAAACTCTGATGGAATTTTAGTAGCATCGCTTAAATCAGGAAACAAGTAAGACTTAAATGACTTTCCAAATCGAGTTTCAGGCTTCGCTTTACTCTCCTCAGTCTCCTCTTTCGAAAATGTGAGTATTTACATAAAATTATTAGTAGTGAGGTACCTCCACGTCTTGTCTTATAAGCAATTTTCTCAATTATGCGAACCAAGGGAAAGTGCAAATCGAACTCTGTTAGTGTGCTGCAAATGAACATTACATTGTATCTTCCTTTATTAATAGTCTTTTTCAAATCTTCAATGATGTGTAAGACAATTTCATCAACATCAGATGAACCTTAAATAAAAATAAGCAAACAAAGTTATAGGCATTGATTGAACAACTGATATCGATCAAAAGAAAGAAAAAAATAGGAATATTCTTGTATTGTGGTCTAAGGGCTCTCAATAAATTAAATTTTCTTTTTTGTTTAATTTATGGGATCAATAAGGCATGTTTTTAACGTACCTTTGTAGTGTGGAAACATTTTTTGGAATTTAACGAAGTTCTCAGGCATTAACTTTTTGAGAAGATCATATTTTGATAAAACTATAATGACGCTGGCATGTGCTAACCATTTACTGCTAATTAGTTCTGAGAGTAAAACCTTCGCTTCTTCGTATGAATTTGTTTGTGCATCTTCATACAACAAGTACATGAAGCTTGAGAGTTAAAGACAAAACAAAAAAAGAAATTCCAATAAATTTACAAAGTCACAACACGTAAACAACTATGGATTAGTGTCTTGCCTATGCCTTACTTTGAGAACAATTCAAAAAAGATACTCGGTCAGTGACACCACATGGCAAATATAATGTACATTTCCAAAGCAATGTAACCATTTTCTCCGTTCATTTCGAGGACCTTAATAAATAAAAACTTAGACCAACTGCACAAAATAATAAAAAGTAGCATAAGCCTTCAACACAACAATGCTTTCACAGCTTATAACAAAAAACTCTAATTTTAATAAACAAATACTAAAAGAAAAGTATTATTGAGTACTGAGTAAAACGTGGTAAGCCTGAGGAACAAATACTTTTAAAACTAAAAAAGACGTACCACCAACATCCAAAAGCTTAAACTGTTGACCATTATGGCCTAAGTACTCTTTTTCTACAATCCCTGTTGTCCTTATACGTACATTCATTATTTCAGGTATTGTTACTTCCCATCCTTTAGTTCTTTTTGCAACAGCGTTCATTAAACTGAATAGAAAAAGTTTAGTAAGAAAGTTCATTTTGTATTCATTCTATTTTCAGCTTATATATCAACGTACATAGATAAATTATGCATAGGGCTATTGTAAACAAGAGATTCTTTAAATGCAGTACATTCATCCATGAATTCTGAATTGACGAGTCTGTAAAAATACTATTAACTTCTTTCTCAGAAAATTCTGTTTTTTTCTCCCTTTCACGTACTTTTTAACAGCATCAAAACAAGATTGCTCCGAGTCGAAATTATAATTGCAAGTACGATTAGGATCGTCTGGATCCGATAGACTCAAAATAGCGGATTGAGTGCTCTAGTTAATTAATTAAACCAAATCAAAGACCAGATCTTTAGCAGTAAGCCGTGCCTTCTGGCAACGATTAAAATAAGGACTTCGTTTAAAATCCTGTAAACAATTCCATATTTGATGTGTAATAGCCCTGTTGTAAGCTCGTCGGGCTTCTACATCCTGCTGAAGCAATTGTACGTAAAAATGCTTAACAAACGTAGATTTGCCTATTTACATGACTGAATAAGCTAATAACCGCTTTTATTTCGTGCTAACCGCTGAATGCCGATCCTGGTGTGTATTAGTTTCAAATTAAATAACTGACGGTGTTTGATACGCCTACCAAGTACTAGAATCGTGATTTCGTCTATCTCTAGTTTTTTCGCTTCAATTACAGCTTTTTTGATAGATTTCAGTTTTCCAGCCTTATCTAGCCTGTCTACCGCATGCTTACATTTTTTGTTACCCATTTCTGGACTTGTAAGCGTTGATACTGAAATAATTAAGACAAATCTGTTTCACTTAATTGCTTTCTTGAGTGCTTAGAAGGTAAGCTTTTGGAAAAGCAAGGTTTCGTGATTACATTCGTTTACATAAATATAGGCTTAAGTAACAGCCTAAAAAGTGTGAACTCCTTCAAGCACCTATCTAATTTCTGGATTTTGTTTAAAGTCAAACGCACAATGTAGTAATGTGATTAGTCTACAATTTATGTCAAATGCATGCTAATATTACCACGTGTTTTTTATGCTAGACAGTTTTAGACTTGCAACTTCTTTATTTGGGAAGCTTGATCTAACGCCCTTCCGTTAACATAAATACTTTATTTAGTTCTGCAGTAGATTCAAAAACAGACGAATTTCTCCGCCACATTCACTTGACACCAAGCCTTCAAAAAGATGGTTTCTAGTAATTGGAGATGCACAGCCCTGTATTCGAAGCAATGCTAAAGCAGCCAGTGAAAGAAGGCAAATCCAGAGTAATCACACTCGAGGTACACAACGTGTAGCGCGCGTCAATGTAATTATATTTATCAGGGTAAGACTCACAACGATGTTTTTAATCTCCTATCCCACATATATGACCCACAACCAATACCTTACCTATGAACGTCTCATTGAGAAGTGTGTAAAAGCTATAGAGAGTCTTCCTTGTAATGCAGGTATGAGTGGTGTATTTTATAGTTAATAAAGAGTAGAACGTTTTTTGGCAATTGATAAATGCGAAAAGTATAGAGATCTCATTTCGTCAAAGTTCATACCTTGGGCGACTAAGAACTTTGAAGATTGTTCAACAATTTTACATTTGTTGTGTGAACAAACCGCCTATAAACTGGCTAAGAAAATAGGCTCGCAACAACGCCACTATCGTTCAGAGTTTAACCGTTTACAACCTGTTTTAAAACAACTCCAGGAGAAAACTTACCCACACACACTTTCTGAAACTGTATTGCCATCTCGTGTGTATATTCACTACAACGATGAACTCTATCAAATCAACGAACCTGTTAAAGGTTGGATACTCAAGATGAATCCTTAGATAATTCATAAGTAGGATTTCCATCTCAGTGTAGAAGAAATGATGAAATAAATATTATTCATTTATAGGCTATTGTTATTTTTCTAGACAAAAGTCTACGCAATGTGTAACTTGAATGACATGCAATACTATTCATTTGGATAAGCCGTTTCACATTAAGAACAAGAGTTAAGTTTCCAAAGAATACTATTAAAAGGTGTAGAACATACTGTTAGTGCTGTCTATATATAGTACGCTTTGAACAATGAAACATGTTTTTATTTTCCTGTTAACATTGCTTACAAATTTTTACGTTATTTACATTTTAACAATCTCTTCGTACATTTATCACATGTTTTCCGAGATAAGCTGTATACACAAATCAATGTGCCAACAAGAAAGGATATGTTGTTCACTTAAGTAAACTGTAATCTATCTTTTTCTTTTTGCATCAACACGCACTTTACCACTATCAGAACGAACATCACAGAATTGATAATACGCCTCTAGGTTTGATACAAAAAGAGTAGAAACAACAACATCTGATGCTTCTGGACTCACGTAAACACCATAAGCAGCAGGGAACGAAGTAGGGTTAAGTATACCATCATGAACAAAACTCTTTCCTGCGTTAATAAAATGAACTTCAAGATCTCTTAGTTTAACATCTGAGGAATCTGTCATAACATCAAACCCAATACCGTATCCAGCTACAGTAGATACATCCCTTACTTCGGCTCCAGTTACTACAACACTATTTGATCCTGAAAAAGAAAATCCACGAGCGCTGGCACCACCTTAAAGAAAAAAATGAGAACAATACTGAAAATAACAAAACAACAGGCGTGCAACGCTAGTTCTCTATGTAGTTGAAACGTACCATAACCTGTAAGAGTTGCTCCTGGATGAGAAATAGAGTAACGACCACATTTCGATGATCCAATAGCTCCTTGATTAATCAATCCCTTAACAGAAACATCCTGCATTTTGACACCTGAAGCGCCGTCCATCTTAAACCCAATAATACCCTTATTAACATGGAACATAGAGTCTCCATTACACAAATATCCCTTTATAGCAGAAAGCTTAGAAAGCTTGGCTTCAGGTGTACCAGGAGTAGCTTCAATCCAATCAAGCACAAGTTGGTCGATTGTATTCCTTCCATTGTCGAGGTGAAAATTATTGTCGAAATCTCCAGCTAGTTTTGCTTTGGCTATAAACGCTTTCGCGTTTGTGAGAGGATTACCAATATACTCGGCTTGATCTTCGTCCTCAGACGAAATAGTAATCAAGTTTCCAGTAGCTGGATCTCTGTTCCAAATTTGGAAGAGTGAACCGACAGAGTCTCTTACAGGTACTACACGGAAACAAAATAAGAAAACAAGTACTACCGACATAAAAATACGCTATGCGGTATACATACCTTCTGTGCCAAGAGCGACAATTTCGTTTACGGCGTTATGCAAGTCAAAAACGTGTACGTTGTTGAATTTAACATCGAATGAGAAGGAGTCGTAGTTTGTTGACAGAGGTTGTCTTGGGAACCCACCAACGGCAACGCCGAAGTTATTTACCAAGAAACCATATGCGTTACCATCAATAACAGAAAACTTGTTATGAAACAAAGCGTATTCAGCTGGATATTTCGTTTTGCTGATTTTAGAGTTTCCATCAACAATAAGATCAGTATGGACATTATTGATCATAGTACGTAGTTGCTGCGTTATTTTTGTAACATCCAAGACATTACCTTAATAGAAGTGAGTACAGAGAGAAACAAAACGTGATATTTAGAAACGTACCTTGTACAGTCAAAGTTGTGGCAGAGTTTGAAGAAACCAAGAAATCTAGGTACTTCTGGATAAATCTCGCTCCAGAGTATGTTCCTAGAACAGGAACATCCTTTCTGTTTGTTGCCGTACAATCACTAACAGTTAATTTATGAACACCATTAAGTGCTACAGCAGCGACTTCAAACTCATCAAATTCGATATGTTTTATAGTAATCTGTTCGTTTTGGTTTCCGTGAATACCATGATGAGAAGAACGTCCAATACGACCTAAAGAACAAATTAATAAAGTGATTTTGACAAAGTACGATGCAAAGCGGCAAGCGATTACAGCCTGACATCGCAAGACAGAAAGATTAATCAAAATAAAACAAGTTTGGGGTTTTTTCGAGCACGTGAAGCTCAAAGGTCAGTGTACATACCATTCTTTATAGTAACTTTAGCTGCACCTTTGAATGTTGTACCAAAGTTATGAGGGCCTTGACCGACAACAAACGGTTTATCGGCAAGTTCAATGTTCGCGTAAAACCTTTGCAATAGCGCATGTTCTTTACTTTGTTCAAGTGTATGACCATTTAAATCAAGAACGACGTCATCAGCAACTATTGAAATAGCTGCAAAGAATCCCAAAAATAGGCATTATCGGGGTAGATACCACCTAATAACATTAGTGATGATAAAAAGAAAACAGAAACAAAATAGAATTCTGAAAAAAGCTCGAAAAGGCAAATCGGTAAACAACGATTTTACATTTTTAGTTATCTATCTCTATTCTTACCTTGTGACTCAAACTGGCTTGGAAGTGGAAATGACGCATCCCAAGCATCGGTACCCAATGAAGAAGCACGATTTGGGTTGAAAGAGATATCTTCCATTAGTTTATACGTCCCTGGCTGGGAAATAATGTAAGTTCCATCAACAAAGTCTGCATTTGTAAGTTCGAAAGCAGCATCTAAATCAGACAACATTAGAGAGTTTCTGTATTTCTTTGCCTATATCGGGCTTACGAACTGAAGAAATCACCGCAACAAGCGCGTATATATACACTAATAACTTGTTCATTGCTGTTGCACCTTTTTTGTTGTAACTTGAGGTGATGCAAGAACGTTTCGTTTGAAAGAAAAAAATGTTATATTTAGCTTCGTTTGTCAAAAAAAAGCTACGTCGTTTCAAGGCATGTGTATTTAAGGTATGTATTAACGTAAAATGTATTTCATGAGGTTGTTCTGGGGTCATCTGAGTGAGCGTGTAAAGGTTCTTTTAAGAAATTGCTTCTTTAGTCGTTGCACGAAGTTCGAACTACGTGTGAAGCATTTAACTCTACGAAATAGTTTGTATCGTAGATACGAAGGGGTTGTTACAAAGCTTGATTATCTGTTACACTTAAAATACTGCACACGATCTGATAGTCACGAAAACAACTACTGTTAATGTCTTTTATCGTTTTGGGCGTCTAGCCACTTAAAATGTAAGCCAATAGCGTAGTACGAAAATAATGTCGTATTAGTGTTAGTAATAACTACGATAGCGTTTTAATTGACAAAATACCAGTTTTCATGCTATAGACGGCTAGAATATCTTAAATCACCTACAAGTGATTGTTCCATACCCACCCACGCGTCAACATACTGTGTAGCGGTTCACCGTTGAACTAGTTCAAATTACCTATGACAGTACGCAGTAGAGTCCTATTGCCATCATTGCATCGAAAGTGCTGTAGTACCAGCCTATTGAGTTTTAAAACAAATTAGTAAAAAGGGAACAGAGATTTCAACATAAAAGTCGTTGACACATTTCTCCGTGCGGAACATGAAGGTGGTACAATTACTCCTTTTATGTCTAGTATGCTATACGTATGCAACAAACATTGTGTCAGTCATTCAACAGTTAAATAGACGCATAACAAACGAACAAGTACAGTAAGTCACGTTCACAATGCTATTTAATAATATTTGCACTGTTTGATGGCGTAATGTACTTACGAAACATAGAAACTCACAAGAGTACATTCCGCCGTTTCTACAGTCTAAAAAAGTGAAGGGTACGCGTATTATGCAACTGCATACGCTTTCTGCGTTGTTGCAAGTAATTCCATTTAAAAGCACCTAAACGGCATCAAAGGTATTTACCCTAGCTACATTCATGTCAATTTCCATGGAGACGTACCTTTCACAGAGCTTAGAAATCGTATCGAGTTTTTTGATAACAATATGTTCGTAACGAACTGGGTATCGCAGGTAAGCAATGATACAACGCGCAAAAAATAGTATTTGCACATAAGTGAACTTGTTCTTGTCGAATTCTACACTAAACGCTGCAAGACGCACCGAAAACAACTCTTATGGACTATAAGCTAATACCTACGTAGGTTATTCTTGAATCAAATAAATACGGCGTTTTAAAAGCAAATGAAACCCAGCTCTCAATGGCTTTAGATACACTTACGCAATACAAGAACAAGGTGTGATTTGTTTCATTTTATTTGACGATTCTTGTCTTTTTTTTCTCATTTTTTGTTTCCAACAGAACACCGACTATGAAGACCCAATATACTGCTTTTGGCAACAAGTGCTTCGCAATGGTACATGGACATCTTTTCCTACCAATATTGGAGCACCTCTGGAAAAACTAGGCAGTTTCGGAGCCGTTCTAGAGCATTTTCTAAAAGAAATCGGTACACATTTTGTTAGAAACTCTTGTGGCTGTTTTGACTCATTCTGCATACTGTAGGCCTTTCAAAATTGGCTCCTATTGTAAAACCACTTGTATCTGGCCCCGCATTTGTATTGAGCGCGTTTGCAATTCCTCCAGATGCTGACGATACTTCTGTGAACTTAATGCTTGGCAAGTCTATGATGTCGACCTCGTTGATTTCTTAGTTTATTCTTCTTTTTTCTGTATCGTTCTCACTCTTTGTTTTGTAGGAGCTCTATTAAAAGAACAAGAGAATAAATACAAAAACGAGTTAGATTCTTGGCTATCTCACAATAAGAACATATCAGCTGCTGTTGAAAAGTTGGTTAAATACGCCTACAAGCCATTTGCTTCTGATATCGATTCTAACTTGATTGATCCACGGACATACTATTGGATAAGGTACACCATTATATTGGTATAGTTTTGTTAGTTAATATGTTTAAAAGAGACTTCTTGGCTCAAGAGAAAGAAAACAGTGCGTTGTTTTGAGTCTTTTTTTAGCTTCTTTTAACCAGTGTTTAGATGATTCTCCGTCACTCTACTTTGTTAGTACATGGTTATCTAGTGTTTCAGAGCGTCGTAATGGATCTTCATTGGTCAATATGCCATTTGAAATAAACAACGTAAGCGCTTATCTTAGCTCGACGAGCTTTTTGTTTACGTTTGTTGTTTTAGGTTGATCTTACCGTTGCAGCTAATACAATCTTTGGTCTTGGAGGTGCAGTTCTTAACGATGTTGCAAACCCAGAATCATGGTTTAGCACAGAAGCACAAAAGCTGTACTCTGACACAGCAAGCCTTATAGCTTGGTACACAACTAACCTAGTGATTTATTGTTGAGTATCTAATAATCTCTTAGGGCTATAAACACCGGAGTCGCAGACAAAAGACCAGAGTTATCTCTAGTGTACGCAATAGTTTCTTTGGGATATCTTCTGTGATTCTCACAAGCTGTCGCAGGTATTATCCACCAAAGTATGACTTTTTATGGTTTGCTGCTCGATCTGTATTCTTGCTTGAGGAGAAGAAAGATAATATGACTTACGGATGCTTTAAAAAAGCTAAGATGGAGTTGACTGAGGCAATGAAAGGTCCTGGTACTCAGAGTCTTCTTAAAGATAGTGTTGTTGATAAGGATAACAATGATTGGGTTTATTGGGATGATTTCTTAGGAGATGGTACGTCAATGTAACAAAAAGAAGTCACGTGACGAATAATTTAAAACGTGTGAAGCTTTATCAAAGTAACAAACATATCGACTTGGGGCGCTGTCTGTTTTTTCTATTGACCACGCAAGTTTCCATGTGAAAGTGTTTAACTTTTATTCTATTGATGTGTTGATTGTGATGTAGGTGATAAAGTGTTTGGCTTTAAAAAGAACAACGCAGAAGATAGACTTTTCTCTACTTCTGTTGCTGTTAATGCTCTTATTGATATATGGTCCATTCCCGACGAAAAATGTGTTCGCAGATGGTCTTCTGATGTACCTCAGGCATGTATTTCTAATACAACGATTGTAGTGGTTCAGTAGATTAACTGTATATTAGTCTATTGTTCAAACCGTAAACAAGGCAGTTGCTTTCATATCAAAGTTTATTTTGGGATCAAAGTATAAGCGAGAGAATGCCTTCTTTAGTGGATCAATGAAAGGATTAGGTAACCTTATTTCGAGTTTTCTACCTCCATACAAGTCATTTATTTAGAAACTAATGTATGTTAGATACACTACCATTTAGGTATCCTGGAAATTACGCTGTTTATTTGAACGGTACAGTTCTTAACAATCCTGGAAAAGGGTAAGCTTGAATTTTATTTCTTGTTTTTTTCAGTGTTATCCATACTAATATGTGCGTGTAGTGATATCACTACAAGTCTTTCTTATGGCGTTTCCGGTCTAATACCACAAGATGAGTATGAAACCCAGCTTGGCGAGCTACACTTCGGTACGAGTATTCTCAATTTTGGTGCTTCTTGTAGCTAACAGTATTGCTCCTCTAGGTTTCAAAACGCCTCTTAAGTTTGCTGGATACAATCCTCCTAATCCTGTAGCAGCTTTCCCTTATTGGTCATCACCAGCTTTTACTGATGCCATGGCTTTATTGGCTCTTAACAAACATAATAGCTTGTCAACATGTTAACAACATTATTTTATACAAACAACATGATATACCAAAGTAATAAAGTAGTTTACCTAGCATACTTGTATTACTCTGTAAGGAGGAGCAAGTGCCATAATTTCTGACTTGTAAGATATTGTATAAAAACTCTAAAACATTGCTTTTGAGTGGTTGCAGAGCTGTAACGTTTGTAGAAAGCAACGTGAACTCAGTAAATATAACTTGGATTTGACTTTTCAGCGCCTGATTTCACTTAAAACCAGCTTCACAGGTACCAAGGTTAGGAATGAATTTTGGTACAAAGGAATCACTGTCAATATAACGTACTATTCTTGTACCAATTCAGGTGATATACAGTTCAATACGCTTAATACAAAACATAAAGTAAAAAACTTGGAAATAACAATATTCTTGGATGCCATCATTGATTCAACGCCAACTCCATGAGCTTGTTTAGTTAGGTACCACAACAGAAATACAACATATTTTAATGTAATAGTATTCAAACAATGTTAATGATCTTGTGTGTTTATTTCTTGTTGTATTGCTACAGTTTAACACAGCTGACCTTCAAGTTTAGTAAATGTTGAACGCAGCATTGCTTTTTTCATTCCATTTTTAAAGGTGAGTTTACTCTCGTTACAATACTCTGCACAGAGTTTAGCTACATCAACTGCCTTGCTTGCTAAAACAGACCTGACGATGACTAGGTGAAGTAAGATATTTACAAGCCCGAGAGGTTGACGTACTGGCACATTGAGCAACACTTAAGGAAAGCTTTTTGTCTTCCAGAATTTCTATTGTTCTTTCCACTGTCTTTGATGCCAGCCCTTTCTTTATGTAGGCCTTGATTTCATTCGCCTCTCTATCACTTGCTGCTCGTCTACACATTCCTTTCTTTGCTCCCACACTCATGCTGTTGTTGTTGTTGTGATAGTTTTACTCTGAATGTTCTTTGACTAATGGGGTTTTTTTGTGTCTTTTCGATGAATACCAAGACTAGGCGAACTCATTGACATTTGTCTTGTTTGTTTCTTTATGCAGTGTATTTTTGGAGTGTCGCCAGGTTATTTTCAAAGCATAGTCTTTATTTTTTTCTGATATTTTTGGCAAAAATGACTTGCTTAGGTTTGCCCGGGCAAAACTTTTTCTTGTAAGCGATCTAGAATTATGGCATAAGTTTGTCTGATATGATGAAAAAAAATCAACTTTTACTGTGAACTTACACGTGGATATTTTTGTTTTGAGTCACAATACAACGATGTGAACTTGGTGAAAATTTTGCGTTGTGAGTTTTTTTTGCAGTCCGTTTATTGGTTTGTGAGCACAAATAGGAACGTTGTAATATTTGCTTTCTACACACGTGTATTTTGTCTACACATTGCTTGAAAAGCGACAACTATACCAAAACATGTACTATTGTTGCTGTGAGATTGTTTAAATATTCGCTCCTCATTTTTACCGTCTGTCAACTCAAATGTCCTTTAAAACTCCAAGATGGTTTTGATAACCTAAAGTAACCGAAATTGGCGCTATTTTAAACATAATACAACGAGCTTTTGATGCCGTTCCAGAAGATTTTACAAGAGAATCTCTTTGCTTGAGATCGCCAAACTAAGCGGCGTACTTTGGGCGAAACAACGTTTTCCACGTGCTACAGATGCCTAGTACGTACAGGAAGTTATAAGGAGGTATTAGACTTTCTCACAACGTAGGTTTGTTCTTACGCTTTGATTCTTGAATACCAAACCTGTTGAAAATTTGAATGATATGCACAAAAGAGTTGTTGCTAATTTACAACCATGAGGGTATTTCACACTCGCCTTCTTTGGGTATTATTTTATAAGTGAAAGAAACCAAGCACCAATACTGTTATGTACTAGTAGCAGTGGTTTGTTCCAATCTTTGTTTATGATATCCTTATGGTTTAGAAAGCACAGTTTTGTTTCAGTTTTCATTCAAGGCTTCAAAGCTCATCAATATACAAGATCTTACCTTCAGGTACATAAGGACTACATACATGGTAAGTTTTAGACTTTAAAAGCTCTAAGAGCTAGTCTCATAACGGCAATAGTGATGTGTACACACTTTGTACTTTTCTATGGTGATGTTTATCTGATACGGTTCAAAGAATAGCGTGTGCCAAATTGAACTAAATCCTACTTCACACTCACATACCTAACCTCTACAATCAACCCTCAGTATATTACTTTAGGTTGTAGAGGTGTTACTATGAATCAAGGTTTTAAGGTACACGCAACGTTTGTAAATTAAAGCGTCTAAGGTAGCCTTAACTTAAACAGGAAAAAAAGAACCTTGTGTAAAGTGTAGCATCTCCTTTAATGTATACTGCCAGTAAGTACCTACTCATTACAACAATAATAACCAATACCACAGCCGCCAAGAAAGGAGGCAAAGTATTAGAACAGTTCAGCGTTACCCCAGAGGTAATAAAACTGGTACCTGTAACTCGAAGTTGATGGGAACAAGATTCTAGATCTGGGACAAAACGTAACTGTTAGGGGCGTAAAACGTACGACTAGGCACTTTTAAGTTGAATGAATTACAGCAATTAACTAAGCAAAGGTGCTCTCAGAGACGTTTTAGAGGAATCTCAAGAAAAAAATGAAAACATCAATGCAGCGTTAGAAGAAGCTGCAGATTGGATGGGTTGTCAAGTACACCCTTTTGATAGTTATGTACTCAGTTCTGTGTAGGCTCTGTGTGAACGCTATGTTGTTCAACTTGCTCTAAACAGCGATGATTTCGAAAGAGTTTTGGAGGACAAAGGAATGTTTTCTGCTTTTTCAAAAGTGCCTATTGCTCAGCTTTCCACGCAAGCTATCGCATTGGCTTCTCTAAAAGCTGTACAAAGTTCCCTGGGATATGTAAAAGAATACGAAGCAGGGATGAAGGTTGCCTTTACAGTTTTTGTTGACGAGTGCACGAGAAGATATTACTCAGCTACTTTACTAAGCGAGGAAGCGAGTATAGACAAGTATATTGAGTACGTTTCAGCCAAAGACGTGTACGAGTATCTATCATCCCAAACCGCGTAAGTACAACATATCAAACTATTTTAAAAGAATCCACAGGTATTTAAGGCTACGAAGAGTTAAAATTGGAGAGTACGCAATGACTCACGCAGTACTGTTCGAACCAGGAACGGATGTAGTTTCGTTTGTCAAAAATCACGTGGACATTATGCGTGGTATTAATGTTGATAAGCTCTTGTATGTTACACTATTGTTTAGCCTCATCTAACAAATCAACAGGTATTGTTTTTGCAAAGAAAGAAGTAACAGCGTAGTAATGCTTGAAATAAGTAAATACTTGTTCAACTACAATGTAGCGGAATATGTGCCTAAGACCGCAGGCCTTCTTACTAGATTCGGTATTGACTATAACTAAGGACTGTCAGATCTAAATAAAACGTCATTAATATTTGACCTACGATAGAGTTACATGAGTAGTGATTGTTTCTTGTGATCATTTTTTTACTTTTGTTTCTAGACTTGACCTTTTTCATATGACTTCATTTGAAGGAAGTCGTTTCAAACAATCCATGTACATTTTACTAGCAGTAGTGAAGAATATTGGAACATTTAGATGTTATTTTTAGATTCCCTCCGATTCAACACGTACAACGATCAGAGCATATCCGACCTCCTCGCATTACCATGAAATCAATTTAGTACAAACAAATGTAACAGATGAAGCCTTGAAAGCATTGACTGGTGTACATACTATTTGGCTATGTATTAATAACAGATGAGGGTATCAAACCGTTGGCAGGTGTACATGAAATCAATAGCACGTACAAAAGTTACAGATGAAGGTTTAAAGGCAATTGCAGGTGTACATACTAACACTACAATCAAAAATAAAAACTATACATTTACCACAAGGATTGCTTATGTGCTTGATAAAACTACAAAAGAACTTGCTTTGGTATATTGTGCAACTACAAATTGCCAGCTTTTTTGTGATGTACGGTTTTGTTCTTGATTTCTCAATCACTCATCTATTATTTACAACATGCCACAGAGATTTCATGCCTATCATACATTTCGCGAGATTTCCAGCTGATTTCTTGGAACTAAACATAGAAAAAATTGAAACTAAGATAGTTAGAACTCTTAGAGTATTGGTGAATAGATACTACTGGTAAATGACTAAGATGTCGATTGGAAACAAATCAAGTTACAATAGGCTTAAAGCTTTGAAGCCAGTTGACTTGTTTGCCGTTAGTGATCAAAACAAAACAGACGTTAATTCAATCCTTAGATAGTAGTTAGAACTACATTGGCGTGTACTTCCCTCAATCAAATATAACATCTTTGTTCATAAAATAACGTTTTTGATAACTATTATCGTTGTTCTTTCTTAATCTACAGCAAAGGTATTGTATGCTTTCTTTTAAACATTCACTTTCTGAATTAACACAAGTAGATGAATACATGCTTTCTATTACGCCTACCGCTTGAGCTACAGCTTGATATTGTCGATTTAGACGTTAACATTTATCTACAGTGGCCTCTTCTATCAAAACAAGCAGCAAGTACAACAAGGTTTAATGTCAACTTGAACAAGCACAGCAAATGGCTTAAAAGAAGAAGTGTGCTAAAACAGTCCAAAGTAGTTGAGCAAACTTGTTGGAAACATGGTGTTCCTCACGGAGAGCATAAGAGGTGGTACTATTCATATTTAGCCAAGCTTCAATTGAAAAGCGTGTGTAACTACATTGATGGCAAACTTGATGGAGAGTTTAAGTGTTGGTCAAATTGGGGTAAGTTGATTGAGCTTGCTACTTATTCAAAAGGTAAGATAGAGGGAGAGAAAAAGGAGTGGTTTTCACGTGGTCAATTAAAAGAGTTTGTAATTATATCAATGGTAAAAAGGAAGGAGAGTATAAGGAGTGGCACCACAATGGGAAATTAATGACGATTTGTTTTTATGTTGATGGAAAAAGAGATGGAGAGTTTAAGGAGTGGCATTCCAATGGTAAGTTAGCAATTCTTTGCCATTATGCTAATGATAGACGACATGGAAAGTTCTCGCAGTGGTACTATATGGGTAAATTATTTAAGCAACACACTTATGTCAACGGTAAATTAGTTAAGCAACACACTTATAAACAACAATGAAACAGAACATCATGGAGTAATGATTGACTTTTATTCAACATAGATATTCAGCATTGTGATATGTAACGTTTGATTGATACTACTACTTATAGCGCCAGCAACAGTTTGGATAAGTGTTAAGATCATTGATAGATTGTTTTATTGTTCAAATTAAACATTCTGTTGAGGCGACTGCCTTGTAAAAACCAGGAGTTTTAAACCACCTACCATTCCAAGGGACGTTGAAAAAGAATAATAGCATCTCCAGTCGTTACCAACGTTCACCAGGGAGCCCGATATTTGCGTATATGGTCCTCATCCACTACACAAAGGTACTTTTGTGCTCGCCCATTTGGTCCACCGGAAAGGTTCCTTCAGGAAGTGGGTTTTCTTTTGAAGTTTCTTCGAGGTGAGGGTTATCTGACACCTTGAATTTTTGTCCAAGAACATAGTAAGCGCCAACGGCGCAGTAGCTTGATCCAGAATTTGAGGCATCTTGTTGT